>CM077623.1:6239717-6839717 GCA_039566895.2 Turritopsis rubra
GGACGAGAACGTTCATAAAGAATATTATCGCCTGTATGCTAAACTTAACGATTAGCGTATTTACACAACCAGTTGCACATATCAACAGGCAAACCTAGATAAAACCTTAAAGCGTACCTTTGAATTATGGGATGTGTCTCTGGTTCATCATGATCTAAGCCGGAATCGTAACTGGTACTAGCTAGAAGTTACAACATAGAAAAACAAATCAACACATCTCCAATAACAGGATGAGAAAAGGAGGGTATGTTTGACAGCTATATAGAATATATCTGTATGAATACTCTGGTAAAAATTAGTTCCAAGTACCATGGATTTCACCATCCATCTGGTCATCGATGGGTGAGCCATCCATAAGGTTATATTTTGAACCTCCTGAACTTGTCGATTGATTTGAATTTGATAGGCTAAAGAAAAAAAATGTGCACATCAATAACTCGTGAAATGATGGGAGTTGCAAAGTAAAAGGTAGGATGTTCTTCTTCACTCACCCTAGTGTATTTAATGCTGATAACGAGGCTAGAAACTGATGGCTATAACAAAAGATAGATGAAAACATAATGGCGTTAGAATGTAACTTTTGAGAAGGACAGAAATTCAACAATTTCTACAAAAAACGTCAAACGAATTATAATTTGAATTTTAATCATGAAGTCATGCCATTAAACAATCAAAATAACCAAAAAGGTTCTTTGATTCGATTATGAATGTTTAATTCTCTAAATATAGTTCCTAGTGATAATCAATTAATAAAAACCCTTAATATCTAATCAAATAATAGAAAAACCATTGCCAACAACGAAACAAAGGTATACAGTACGTCCACCTACTTGCTCCCTAAACTTTTGACTTTTCTGTGACCAGGTGTGAACTTCTTATCAATGCTGGGAGATCTACATGGTGTTTTGGGAAGATTCAAACTGGATGATTTAGGAGTTAAAGTTGTTCTCAAACTATTGGTTTTGGATAACGGTGTTTTGGGTTGCAGCCGGTATGACTCATCGGATTCTGAAAAAATAAGGGATATAAGAAAATTGGATTGGACATATTGAATCAGTCATATATTCTCTCCATATTGTCTTGATCAACATAAATATGTTTTTTTCCTAATCAAATTCAATTTTCTCCGAGACTACTGATACTGCTCACTGAAAACACTCACACAAAATATTTGGCGCCGACACCCAGATAGTCTTCTAAAACCAGTGATCTAAAAAACATCTCTATTCGCACAGAGCAAGCAATTACAAAGCATTAAAAAACTAATTACCTGAGAATACCTGTCTTCTATTTCTGCCACCGTCCTTTGGACATCTTAGTGCCGCCAGTGATGGTTCAATTTGCAGCGATAACTTATAATTATCATGCTCCATAAAGTCTTGTAACTCGTCCAGATATTTCACTGAGTCCAGATATTTTTTGATATGAGGGATAAGAGGAAAGTCATACTGTGACTGTTGAAAATCTGCAATAACTCGTAAGATTTCATTCATCTGGAAGAAGTAAAGAATTAACTTGGTAAAATAGTTGACAATTGTAGAAATGGGGATAATAACAACATTGATTCAGTTCCTATTGTATTGATAAAAGGAAAACACATTCGGAAGAATCCAGAAACAGCTTTTTGATTGTAAAATCATCATTGGTGCTTTAATTACAAGGTTGAATATGAATATACAATTTCTGTACAAGTTACGACACTGAAAGTCATCCCAAGAATTAGAATTTGCAAAATTTAAAAAAACAATTTTTTCTCCCTTTCTATTAATCATTGAAAATCACTGGCAAATATAATTATCCAGTTCTAAAATTTTCCAAAGAATCATCCAAGAAGAGATGTTTCAACAATCCAAAACAAATATCTAACTCCTCCCTTCCCTCAAACGGATCAATAATGATGCCCAAGTACTTTCCATTTTGAAATTTCCCACTTTTTTCCCATCAGATGCATTAGAAAAACTCCTGTTTACCTTGTTAGTTCTTTCAATGTCTAAACCTCCAGTACACGGGTGAATCGTGTTTATATACGTCAAATCTGTTAAATACATTCCTGTGAAATGAAAAGTCAATATGAACAGGGTGGACTATCCTGCTATATAAACATTATACAGGGTTTCTTGTAACGCACCTAAGTATGGTATGCATGGCAACTTCACAGCTCGTAGATAAGCTCTAAACTTCGCTCTAAACATGGTTAAATATCTATCATCAAAAAGCAATACATTTGGACCATATTGGTTTATTTGTTTTCTTATTTCACAAATGAAAGCCTCAAAGATGAAAATAGGAAATTCAAACTAGTCAAATAAATCAATAATAGGGTTCTTGGTACCAGGAGAAGGTTTCACGAAACAATCAAAATCACGTTCTAGTTTTACAGACACACATAAATAAATAAACACCTGTTATTCTCCTCAGATATAAGCTCAGATAATTTTTCTAGCTTTTCTTTATCTCTTTTTGGAACCAACTAAATGTTACGAGAGAATAATTCTCAATACATGATAATTTCAATTTCATCTGATTAGAGAAATTCCCTTCAAATTCATTCCAAACAAATAGGACATTGATCCAGGATAAGTAAAATAAGCTAGAAGTACTGCAGGCTTTATAAGATTTAAGGGATGATTTACAGACATACAACAGGATTTACTGTTTTGTTTTTGGACAATGAAAGAACTGCCATTATAACATTCATTAACTGAATACAAAACTTACATTCCAAGTTTTGTTCAATCTATAGATAGGGGCACTTTGCAGACTAGAAACAACTGCTTTTAACGAATCCAGATTATTCAAATCCAGTAATTTCTAAATAATGACAACAAATAATACAATAAGAGGCATGGCAGGCTTTGTAAGATTTAATGGCTGATTTACACCGACATACAAGAGGATTCACTGTTCTGAATAAATATGGTAAATAAAAATGGGGAGCAAAACTCTTTTAAGATTGCTAAAATGCTGCTCTACATTTTTATAGAATTGTTAATAAACACAGTCCATCCAAGAACAACAGATGAAAGGAAGGAAGGCTCAGAATGATAAACAAAAATATGTCAAATGTACAAACCAAATTATTACACCACAAACTGCAGATTATGTTTTAAAAGGAAATTATGTTTACAGCTGGTTACACAAATAAATATTTATTTACACAAATAAATATGGCAGAAAATTAAAAATAACAATTGTCTTCAATGAAGAAAGGAAAATGAACAAACCTTGGCGATCTTTATGAAATGTGTGACTTTTTCAGCTCGTTGCTTAGCTGTATTTGAACTTAATATTTCACTTGTCACCCAAAAGCTGACCTGGAAGAAAAACATTTGACGTATAAACAAAGCAAAAAAATTAACACCAAGTTGGATCACTAATTCATAGATAATGTTTTAGTAAAAAAATAACAAAAATTCCAGATAACCATGAAATCGTCATAACAAAAAAAGAATGTGTCTATTCATACAGTTTTTCAATGAATGCAAAACACTAACGTGGTTAAATTTTTTGGTGAAGTTTACCAAATTTGGACAATATTCATATTTCTTTTTAGTGGTCCAAGCACAGCAGGTAAGTTCCTGAAAATATCAATGATAATGGAATAGTAAAAGGAAATAGAGAAAGGAACAGCAGGAACCAAAAGCATTTCATTTCCACTTAAAATGTTTGAATTGGAGATCTTTTATTTCCATACAGATTAATGTTTCATTTTCAGATCACCAAAGTTTGTACTGTAAACCTTGTAAAATTTGTTTGGATAAGCGAGGGTAAACAGCTATGCCTCGTTTTTTCAAACACCTGTTATGAGAGTTTGCGTTGGAGAAGTTAGCTGGTCTGGAAATGATACAAAAACAGCCTCCTATATGACTATCTAACTGTAATGTAGGATTATTCCTAGGGGTACTTCAAAAATCATCAAAACCTAAGCTTGATTTCCAATGAATGAAGTTGTTTCTGTAATGCAAATACTTTTTCTTCTTGGAAGTCAAGCATAACATTTTCTTTAGAAATCTGTTCTACGCCTCATAACTTCATTTAAAAAGACTTGTTGCAGATTGCCACACAACAGTCACAGAAATAGAATTTTTTCTATTTCTACAACTTATGTTGTACATTCACTTTATCGCACGATTGCTGAATAGTCACACAACAATTCGTTTTGAATGTCGCGTGTATCCTTGTTGTGCGATAGTTCCAAGACAAATTTCATTGGAAAGCATTTCATTGGAAAGCAAGCCAATCATTAATTTGGATAATTTTGAATTTTTTACTCAGGGAAGTTGTTTATCATAACTGTTGAACTGAAAAAAAGAGCTGTAGTGAGCTGATCCTAGTTTGTTTATATAAAATACCTTCAGCAACCTCTTACAAACTCTTTATCAATGAAACCACTACAGAAAAGATGAGACTTATGAACTTCCCGTCTAACAACATTGCTCAACACTTACTTCATTACCCCAAATTAAACTGTTGACACTTTTTAAAAATATGCCATGAATTTTAATGGGTGAAGATATTTGGCCATGTGAATCATGCATGATGTTATGACGATGCAAATGGGATTGTGAAATAAAACTCAATGAAGAACTTGGATTATGAATAACCTAATTTACATTCCTTGTTAATTCAAATTCCTAACTTGTTAATAACTAATTAATTTTAAAACAAGTAAACTTTTTTTAAAAAAAAGTAGCGTAAAAATGAAATAAAAACTGATTATCGGAATATAAGGAGTAAGACGTAGCTACAAAGTAGCACCGTTTGTGAATGTACTAGATGATATAAAATTATAGTAGATTAGTTCAACTTCTTTCGATAATTATTTTGCAATTACTTAATTACCTTGTGTACAGTTATTTTGTCGTTTCTAAATTCAGGGCCATGGTAACCTGACAACAATCCAATGATATTAAGTTTTTGAAAAGACATCAGGCTCATTAGTAATTATTCCTGAGAAAGAACACTAACACCACTTGTGACAAGAAAACCTTACCTCTGGTTGTATTTTTTGAAATAAGAGCAACTCAATCAGGGTTATTTGGTTCTAAAACATCGAAAATGCAACATAAGGTCTCCCAATTATCATACATGAAAGTGGACATGAATGTTTAACCTGATGTCATACCGAAAACTAGCAAAGAACTGATGGATTAATGGGCTTATAAAAATCTGATTCTGAAAAGACACACGGTACATACTACAAAATAGTGAGGCTTATTAAAACGAAGAGGATTAAAGCAGATTAGCAAATAAATATTACAGTCATTTAGACCTAATTCTGACAGTTGCTAGCTTCTTGAATTAAACAAAAGTGACTTACTGCAATATCTTCTGGGAGAACTTTCAAAACGTCAAAAAGAACTGCATCATAAGTTCGTTCATGATCAATACTCTCGATACATTTGTCCTGAAAAAATTAAGTTCAAAAAATAAAGGATTATTAGAAAGTTCAAAAAATAAAAATAATGAAATAAACTGTGTTGTCTATAAGAAAGTCTCTAGTTACAGGTTCTAGCAAGATGGATGCAGCATATCACAAAAATAAGAAACTTTTCACCAAAATATTTTGTGATGACATCTTGTTTACCCTAGGAGTGGGGTTTGGGGAATTAGAAACATACATCACCAAAATTCAATTCAAGATCTTCAACTACAGCATGGTTTGATCGTACAATTGGTCCCTGATGGTACTGTTTGCTCATCACTTGGTTACACTAGAAAAACATAGACACATCCCATCATTCCAACTATTATTATCAACAAACTATAGCATGAATATACAATCGTCCAAACAATAACAATAATAAATAAAATTGAATAAAATGCCTGCGTACAGCAGAGTTTAACTTGTATTCAATCATATCTGTTTGTATACGAATGACCATTTTATTTGTTTACATACGAACATCAGAAATTATCAAGTCGAAAATAAACATTGACATAATTACCAGAACAATAGGGATTAATTACTGTATTGGAAAACTATAAGGAGATAAATAGAACGCGGCAATTAAATGATTAATATTTCAGGTAAGTAAATTAAAGTTTACATTGCCGAGGAGATCAGGTAAAATAAGTCTTATCAGTTAGGTTTTTTAATGATGTTAGTCGAACTAAATTCAAATCAAGATCAGCAAATATTCAGTTTAGTTTTCTATTTTCCTGAATAGAACTGAATAAAACATAACTTCATTATCTTTGTGTTTCCTTGGTTACTTTAAACACAATCAAGTCTTATTTCATCCTTGATTTGCTTACAATGTTTTTGAATGAAAAACTTGTTCTGATATCATTATTTCGCAATAAACCAATACAACATATATTCATAACTTCACAAAGAAAATCTTTGTAGTACGATTAATTTTTTATGCTGTTATCGAATATTATAGATGTAAGTGTTGTAATTAAGGCCAAATAGGTCAACAAGGTCAAATTGTGGTGCCTAAACACATACTACACAACAGCCGCACAAATACATCCAATTTCTTTAAAAGATCTTCATAAACGAGTTAATCTTGTAACTACAGTGGGTATTGCAACCAATATCCATAAGAAAATACTGCAAAACTGTTCCAGGTTAATGTTTAGGTCAGTTGAAACTTAAACACATAACATATCGTGCAGTACTGTAATGTATTTACTATAACTGGATATCCATTTCAGTTTTCATAAATCTTGTTAAAGAACAATCTAATTCAATTTAAAAAAAATTTATACAAGACAAAGTTGTTGTTGTCAAATTTTAAATTTTAAATTAGAGTTTCTCACAGAACTATTATGTGTGATACAGTACTCTGGAACCTAACAGGAAGGGTTGGAACAACAGACTGGATACTCTTAAAAGTGTTTCTTAAAAGGAAGGATCTTGGGATTTTTTCAAACTTGCCATGTGAACTTAGGCAAGAAGATCCTTCTTGATTTTTTGGGGTTTTGACATCCTTGCAAAAAAACTCACCAACTTCTTTTTTAACCAACACAGTTTTAAAAGCATTCATTTGAGAGATATTGATGTAATAAAATTCAATCGAAACAAAAGAACTCTTCTGTGCATGAAGAAAACAAAAGAAAAGAAAGATGTGTTTTTTTAAACATGTGCTGACTAATGACTATTAATATTTCCATTTTTCATCACATCATGATTTTTTGATGTAATAAACATTAATAATATATTTGAAATTATGTAATAACCATACCTCCTCATCAATGTCCACAATTCGTAAAAAGTAACGATCGTGTCCAAACTGATGGATTTTGTTAATCCTTTCACGACCAGACCAAGTCATACGTCGTTGTTGACGACAGTGCTTCGTCGTGGATGCAGTTGAACACTGACTAAATGTTCTTGGTTTTACTAATTTCATATCCATTCAAAGAAATAAATCTTGGTTTGTTTTGTATATCTCTTCTATATTTCACAAGAATGTTGTATTATGCACCAAAAGTAATATGAAACCCGATATACACACAACGATGTAAAATGATCTGCTCAAAACTTTCTTACGTAATAAGATATTGTTTACTGAACTACTTAATCACTTTCATGACTTGTACAAATAAAATAGAAATAAAGTTTGCTTAAAGATTCAGTTAGGAAAGTGAAAAGTCCCATCTTTAATCTTTCCACACTTCATAGACAGTCAGTAATTCTATTGGTTGGGTAGAACAAACTGCTAAGTAATGAACACTATATAAGATGGTTTCAGGTGTATATCAAATATTACACAATCAATAAAACATACCACAGACATATTATAAAAGCTTTTTGCAAATCCCACCAACTCAACTCAAACACAAATAAATTGACAGACAATTGTAGTTTTCTATTTTACACAAGTCTGTCCACGCGATTAATGATGTTTTGTGCAACATTCACCGGTCGTTAGCCATTAAATGTCGAACCACAAGGACATCAATAAATGTGGCAACTATTTTGCTGAGGTTAAACGCGTAACAACGCATTATTATAAACATTTAATAACAAAAACAAAATTATGGAAAAATTAAGGAAATTAAATAAATCAGTGTAATAACATGGGTGAAAGGCCATGTACATGTTTTTTACTCAAACTTAACTTATAAATAACTTTTGAAATAATAAAAAAATTAAAACCAAATAAAAATCTTTCCATATCCATAAAGCCATATTACATGAATAATATCATTCATCATTAAGACTTCCTCCGATTTCAGTTCTTTTCTATCGTGTTTCAGTTTTGGTAACTTGTAAGCTTCTGTCAAATAAATAGCAAAGCATTATGTTGTTATCCAATATTGAAGAAAATTTAATGGAAAGCTCATGTTCATTGGAAAGGCAGATTAATCACACCTTCTCTCAAAGTGAAGTATCAATTGTAATGAGCCGTTACACAACAAGATTAAAGCAATAACAAAGAATAAGTGACGAGGTTAAAAGATTTCTTTAACCTTAGGTTTGAGAATGAAAATGTAATACTTCCCAGTTTAATGAAACAAAAAGAACATCAATCAATTAAAGTAACTAGAAACAAAAGCACTTGAGTAGAGGGTGGTCAGAAGATAAGATACTCCTTCATCAGATAAGCAGTAATTGCCATACATAAAATATTCTAGTCACAGATCGA
This sequence comes from Turritopsis rubra, assembly GCA_039566895.2. Classification (NCBI taxonomy): domain Eukaryota; kingdom Metazoa; phylum Cnidaria; class Hydrozoa; order Anthoathecata; family Oceaniidae; genus Turritopsis; species Turritopsis rubra. The sequence continues at coordinate 6,248,318 of CM077623.1, forward strand.
AGAGCACAAGAAAAGGTGAAAAAAGTAAAAACGTGTTTTCTTTTATTTTGATCCCATTGAACCACTTCCAATAACAATTGTGCAAATTCTGATTAAAACGAAATCTACTTTGAAATGAAACAAAATGTAAAAATGCCACCTCTGAAGTCTCACATCTCATCTTTCAGCCTAATGAATAAGTATTGTATTGAGGTCATATTTCATATGCAATATACTCTGAAACTGGAGCTTCCTCTCCCTTGTAAATAACGAATGGTTAGAAGAAACAGCCTGTGTTTGCACTAGTTTGCTTCAGGCCACATGCAACATATGACTTTCATTCCGTGTTTTCTGTTATTACATTATTAAGAGAAGATTAACATGGCTGCCACAGTACTATTGTTGTAAAGAATATAAAAGACATCAGAAGTAAGTATCATACAGTGTTATTATGGTAAACAAATCCAATGACTTTATTATTTGATTAATTAGTTGCAAGGGAGAAAGGACAGAATAAGGAAAGGACACACGGACACAAAAATTGCATAAACTTCCACTTGAAAAGCTCAACAGAATGACTATAAGAGATCCTGCATATAGCATCCTTTGCAATTTTGTTAAAAAAAACCCAAATTTTTAATCACAAACCTCTCACTGAAAACATAAAACATATGCCGTTAAAAAAATCACACACAGCAACAACAAAAAAAAGTCATAAAAAACACATAACTTATCGAGAAATAATTGTGTATAATAGTGAAATAAAAAATGAATATAAATTTGAAAAAATATTGCATCTCTACTCTCATTGAAAGTGTGAAAGAATTTATGAATTTTTTATCAAAGTTTCAAAGGAAATATCTTTAAGAATATCTTCAGTTTTTCTTATAACATGCAGATGTTACAAAGTTAATCTTCAAACCCATTACAAAAATAATGATCAGATTGTGAATGGTGAGATTTTTAAATTCACATTATTTCCCTGCAACTCTATTTTAGGATCTTCCATATTAATTTAAGTAAAAAGGAGGGACTGTGAGGGACTCAGACACCTAGCTGAAACATTTTGGCACCGTGAAATTCCGCCACTGAAGATGTTTTAAGGGCCATTCAAAGATTAAAAGAAAAAAGAAAAAAAGGGGAAAAAAGCAAACGGTCGTGAAAATAAATGAAGCATTGCAGATAGTAACTAGCTAAAACCAAATTTGTTGCTAAAGTTTATCAACAATGATCTTCCATGCTAGATGCTATATTGATAACAAACCCAACCTTTCCGTTGTAACGTGGATGTGATGGTACGTACCACCAATTACATAGAAATTAAAAACGAATACAAATTATTTATTAGACATAAAGAGTAATCATAAACCATTAAAAGCTGTTATATAACAAGAAAAAAATAATCCAAATTAATTGCTACTAATAATTTAATCGGTGGGGTTTTCTGCAGATGATTTCCAGAGAAATTAACATTGGGTAGTTCCTCGTTATAAATATGTAATAAAGCAAACTTGTCTTCAAACTTAATAAAACAACTGTACTGTAGTCATCAGCAGAAAATCATCAAAATAAAAAGAGCAGAAAGTTAAAAAACTTTCACAACAACAGACAACGGATCATTTTACAGAAGCTTAAACAAGTCAAGTTTTGTCATAAAACGAATGCCAAACCATTACTTGAAGAACATAAATAGAATAAATCTGGCATACCCTTTAAGTGACAAGAAATCTTTCTGGAATATAGTAAATATAAAGGACTTCATAATAGAAGTAAAAAGTCAAAATCAAAACAAGGAAACATAGGAAAACAGAAGTAAGAGAAACCAAACAATCATGAAATACAAAGTAAATACGAAAAAGTAAGTCTAAGAGAAAACAGTTAAAAATAAAATCTCTGTGTTTTGTTATTATTTATTTACTGAAGTGGATAATGAGTAACGACGCCACAACTTAATCAAAACAAATAAAATAAACAAATAAAACGATATGAATCTAATTGGTGAATAGTGTTTATGAGTTATACTTTTCTAAAGTACAGACTACTTTAAAACTTCATCAAATGTTTGCTGTTGAAGATTGCATAACAAAACATTATGTAGTTTCATCCCCAATTAAAACAAATCTCTTATCTTATCTGCAGGAAAAATAAGTTCATAATGCAAAAAAGCTTCTGTCAGCTATTGGTTGAAGCATACTTTACCCACAGTATTTTCCCACACAAAATTTCAAAAGAATCTATTATTGCCATTGATTGGTAATGAAATAAAAGAAATAAAGGCTGGGAAAAATGAATAGAGTGCAATCATTTAAAACATTCAAACATTAAAGGATCACAACATCATAAGCTATAATAGAGACAAGATCTAACATTCCCTTTATCCTCATCTATTATGTTGCAAATCACAAAAAATAAAACGGTAACTGTATAAATAGCATGTTAAACCACAGCACTAAATAAAGCTAATGATACATTTCTTTGCGACACTTTTTAGCATCACTATATAGATTGTGTAACCCTTTAGTATTTGAAAACTTCTCTTCAACCTATTAATTCATTTGTAGAAAAGAAATGCTAATAAATCAAAAACTTCACTTTACACTTACATCTATTTTTATATGTGAACATTTTCACAAGCCACATCCTTGAGTAACACAATGAACAACTTTGAGAGTCATTAGACCTGACAATTATTCTGAGTGACGTATAATTATAATATTCCCATTTCAGAAAAAAGAGAAAAAGCTGTTGTTATCCTATAACTAAAAGTCAAAAAATGAGGGAAAAAATTCAACTTACTTGATGCTACAGTGGATATTAACGCTCGCATAGTTTTGCATAAAGTCGTCACTCGTAATCTAGAAAAATAACAAAACTTGAAAATAATGTAAAACCCACAGACAAACAGAAATGCAGTCACACCTATAAACAATAACAAATATATGTAGAGGAAGCAAAACATCAAACATTTCAAAATTCGCACAAATATTTAAAAAACACCTTAAGCTGTAAGGCAATAACACCTTTTCCAAGAGCTATTATATCAGAAATTGTAGCCTAACCAATAACTGATATTATTCAAGAAACACATGTAAAGATATCACTGCTCCAAAAACTTTAAAATTTCCATAATCTCGGATCAGGTTTGTGTAAATAAAATGTGTCATTATTGTATTATAATCATCGTACAGAAAACAACTATATGTTTACATCAAAGTTTTCCACAAAAGATTTTCAGATATTTATCCCACGTTAGCATGTAACAAATGGATCATAATTGCATTCAATAATGCAAACTACATTTTATCAAATGCTTGTCTAGCACAAAAAACTTCCTAATCACAGATTGAAGACTCAATTCACGTTCACACTACCACTAAATTTGATAATTGGGGGACTAAAACAAAAACAACTATATTTAAAAACAAGTCCGGTATACTAAAAAGATGTATTTAAAATTCAGCACAAAGTTTTTCGGATAAAACCATTTTCAAGTGCATATTTGAAAAGCTTCCAAAAATAACATCTTCTGTAAATGTTATTTTCAAAACTTGCACAGACATATTTCTTTGGGACTAGAAATTAGCCGGATACGTTGCTGGATGTGTTGCTGGAACATTCCTATTCTTATAAATATTTTTCACTTAATGTCCCAGTTCAGCACGTTAAGAGACTGGGCACAATTAATTACAAACATATTCAAAAGCCCTCTTTGTAAACAAAAATAAATAAACTTCGGTTTCGCTAAAAATGGACGAAATGGACATGGTTTTGTCCAGCCACAGCCGTTATGAAAATATACATAAGCTGTAAAAACATGTGCATGGGTGGGATGTAGGGACAGATGATTTGCTAAGATGTTTTATGTGATAAATAAATAAGGGATGTTCCCAGATAGTAGAGGCAAGAGAGAGAAACGTCTTTGACACTGTTATACTTTAAACAATATTCTTCATCATTATATACTGTAAAATTTAAAGTTGGTTTTTCAATAACTTAAAATTTGTCTTTGTACACACACCTCATTACTTGTTTTTATTTTATTCTGTTAAATTCAACCACATATATACGTAGGAAAACTCATTAAGTTAGCTTCCCATCCCTTCTTCTTCCTTCCAAAAATAGAACTGCTAAAATGCTTTTGAACGAAAATTGTTGCAGAAAATTTATAAGATGCTGAAACACAAAATCAAACACTGTGTCCGTTGTCGAATAGTTAATATATACAAGCGAAAATTAGTATGAAAAAAGTTATTACCTTTTACTGTGTAATGAACTTTTAATTTTACATGAGAAAACGCAATTGCAGAAAAACAGGTTGTGAAAAATGGAGAAAGAGAAAATAGAAAATAATATTCATAAAAACTTATAAAAACTGCCATCAAGTAAAATTTTCTTTTAATTTTTGCTGCCTGAAGTTTTTCAGGAGTACCTGTCTGGTTTGTCACATTTCTGTTCTTTTTTAAATTTCTAATCAAATTACAATTGTGTAAATGATTTTTCATTTTTCCAACTTTTCTATGTTTATTATTGGTCCAGCAAAACCATGAATCCGGGTGAATTGATGTTACTGAAACTAGGCTTCCTGCTAGCATAAATTATTCTAATCCTAATTACTTTGCACTCAACAATCCATGCTATAAGGAATCTTTAGCTAGTAGTAACCTTCTCTCCTCAAATTCACAAAAATCATCAATTTGTTTCCTTATGCTGACTGCAGTCTTAGCATGTGTCCCTGAAGACTGTTTTTCGGCCTTTGATTTTTTATTATTGACCTATATACATTGAGCAATTAGGTTCACTGACACTTTGTCTTTCATTACCAAGAATACAAAACTCTTTCACTTTTGCCCAAATTTGGTCCCAGTTTTTGCATTAACTATTTTGGAGTAATCCTTGATGCTTATTTCAAGTTTGTAATTCAACCAAACTAAACCAAATTCAAGATCTGCCTCTTTGGGAATTATGTTCTTTATATATATTTAGTCAGCAGCCTTTGGGGGACAGACTATTAAAAATGGATCTTTTTTTATTTCAAAAAAGGTATGCAAGACATTTTATTTTGGTTTCCACTGTACTTACACTGAACTTTTTTTTGCACAACTGAACTTATTTTGATTTTGCATCAAGTTCATTCAAAATGTTGACCAATAAGAGACATTTATATGGAGCATAGTTAAAAGGTTGGGTATCCCAGCAAAGCGATCTACCATTTTCCTTGGATAATAATATCATACCATAAACTGTGCTAAATAACTTATTGTAATGTAGTTTAAACGAATACAACTTTGTCATTCATATTGGCAGTACACCCTGTGTATACTTTCTAGACTGTAAGTCGTTAAATAAATAATGTCATAAAATGTACAAGGGTACAGTAATAATGAATGCTACACTTCTTTGAAACTGTCTAACCTAACTTTAAAGATACATACAGTAGGTAGATAGTATTTAATAATATAATTATATAATTCTACTAATTTTATACACACTTTTTAAGGGATAGGCATTCTTTAAGGCATAAAATCAAACTTGAGACTGTAAATATGCGTAAGACCTGTCAGTATATGGAGGCTTGCACCCCAAACCTAATTTTCACAGGCTGTTAAATTCTTTACATCTTAAATCAAAGTAAATTTATCCTTCATTCAGTAAAGTGTAACACTATCATCTTCACCTTTCAAACCATCTTAGGGAAACTCATTTCCTGTTAGTCAATTATTCCAAAATCGCCAAACAGTTGTATTAAAAAGAACTGAGGTGAAGATCAAACCGTCACATGGCTGGGCACTTTGTCATATAAAATGCACGAAATCATCAACAATATATAGACCAGAAAATGCTTTAATCCAGAATTGATAAAATTTCATTTTCACTTCAGTAAAATATCTAATTCATGAATATTAAAAATTGATGCTTTAGACATTTCATTGGAGACGATCCATTAATCTAAAAAAAAACCCTAAAAAGACATTCATGATGGCACTCGACTCTCTTGGACAATTTTCTTTTTAGTTGCACAATTTTATGTCTTTTCTTGGATTTTATTATTTGATTTGGAATTTAAGGTTAAGGACATTTTTTTAAATTCTGAAACGATGATTAGAGGAATCTCTAATTATCTTTTATTTATATTCTGAAGAATGACAAAAATGGTAAATGGTACACATAAAAAACTGTTGGCTTAGCAGACACCTGTTTGTCATGATGTTTTCCCTCCTATTGCAATATAGTTGTAAATAAAGTGCCACATGCCTTGTTGTGTCACTTAAAGGTTCCGTTCTCCACTAAAACAACTCAAATGAAGGATTAAAGTTCACAAACAAACAATTTAAAGGTCTTTTTTCCAAATTTTAACTGAAACTTGAAAAAACGCAAATGTAGTAGATTTGCAGTTCTTCGGCACAAAACAACGTTCTCAAGTATTACTTTTTATTTTATTTTTCTCCTTGTTAATATTTTCCACAATTTAAAACTTTCCTTCTGTAAATAAGTGGCTTTTATTTCGAAAAAGTGTTGCGAGCCGTTGGTTTCTATATTTATCATTTCATGAGGATATTTAAACAGTGTTTTGGATTAGCAAGTAATAACCATTCCCCAGCGAACAAACGGGAAATTCATTATGAGCAAGAGCAACCTGGTTTTTATTATCCATTTTATAAGATCTTCTTATTCTATTGCTACACCGGAAGTGCCAGTAGCAGCCATCACGAAAACGTATGTTCAAATTCACAAAGAATATTGACCAAAATGCAGGTTGTTAAAACATATTGCGCAATACTTCTTCACCCCCGGTTTCCAGCAGACTTTAACATAGATTAGACCATGTCCACACGTTGTAGATAGATTTCATACCAGCTTGGAACCTTTTACACCGGTCTTTATTGCCATTATTTTTAAAAACTTCACAGTCAAACATCTAACCCCGGCCCTTTTAACAGCAAGTGATGAAAATTGACATCATTGGGCCACCATAAAAGAATACCAATAAGGTATTTCTTTGTTAGTAGAGTTTGTCTAGTAAGTTTGCGAGAGAGCTTTACAACCATGACAGAAAAATAAAATAAAAAGTAACAACTACAGTACATTATGAGTGAGGTTGGGTCGCAAAATACTATTGACTTGTGAATCTTATTTTAACAAATCCGCCCTTTTATCAGCTTTGTCATGTGATTATTACCCATAATTACGGTAGCAGCGAAAGCGAATACCGTATTAAAACACCCTTGGACTACTACTACTGCTACTCCTCCGGCCGAAATGGCATTTAGCCCACACTTTAGACTCTGCAAAATTCCCTTTACGAAACTATATAAATTGTATGAACGAATGCAGGCTAGAAATTTTCAAAAGCTTATCAAAACATTCATGATGAAAAGCTTCATAAGAAGAAGTTCTTACTTTAACTCTATTAAACAACCTTCTTATAAGTATTCTTGTTTGATATTTGAACGTTTTTGTTTACTTTGTTTGATAAGTTTAAAACCCAGTATTTGGATTGATTTTTCGTTTTTATTCAATATATTTTTTTCGATGAAGACCTTTTTATTTTTGTTTCGTTTTCTTTTTCTTTTGGCTCTTATACACCTTTCTTTTTTAAATATATTTTATAAAAAGATAAGTATCCATGGTTACAGCTCACAAATGTATATTTCTTTTGTTTTAAGCAATGCTGTTTTTTTATTAAACCTTGTTTACACTTAATAAAGAATAAACCTGTTTACACTTAACAAAGTTTAAAAGTAAAACTCGGATGAATGAGTTTGTATCTATTTTTTTCTTATTGCGACTTAGTTTTGCACCATATGGTTCTTGTTATATATTCAAAACGTAAGAAGAATGACTTGGTGAAAATATAAAAACTGCTTCGTATGTAATATCCACGTAAGCTCAATCCAGATTTCTTTTGTTTCATCATTTTTTTCCTATGATGATCTTTGTGAAACATATTTTCTCACCCACAGTTAACAGCTGCCTTTTTTGCCACCTCGAAGTGATTCTCGAAGTGGTTTTCTCCAAGCATGTTAATAATAGAAACATATAATATATGTCGCATCCTGACTCATTTGTCCATATGGACCTCATTTCTGTGTAGAAAATTAACGAAAGTTGTCCCACTGTGCTTTGCTAACAAGCAAAATATATAATAAGTAAGTAAGTATAAGTATAAGTAAGTAGATAAATAAAGGGGAGTTTTTAAGTCCTTGGTCTCCCATCCATAGTGGTTGGCTATTCTGCCAAGGAAATTAATAATCATGATATATTTAGCAGGGGGTAAATTAAAAAGAGGAAATAAAAGTAATATAAAAGATGTGTTCTCTATTAATAGTTAAAAAGTTAACATACTCTGTGTCGCATACTGCAAAATTAGTACATCACGATTCGCATCTTCAAGTTTTTTTTCAAGATATATCTATTTTTTCAAGATGGCGGCGTAGTAGTGCAGATTTGGTGAGAAATAAAGCACTATTATTATATATCTGCCAATATTCCACGTAAATGTTAAAAAAAATTTAAAAATATTTATATTCATAAATACTATGTATATTGAATGGTTGTTTTAGTGCCAAGCAGAACCTTTAATAATACTTCTTCTTCCTTTCTATCCTCCTAGCTTCTTACTTCTTCCATAGCCAAATATACCATAGTGTAACGCTATGACTAAGAATAATTTTTCTGTATGTGTTTTGTTATTGTAACTAATTGTCACTATTTTATTATTTTGGTGGCATAGTTTCTCTCCTCCACTCATATCAGAGGATAATAAATGTGTCTTTTTACACAATATATAATTTGTTAAAAAAGGTATGACCCAGTCGTCCTAGAAATATAGATATATATATTATATCAATTTTTTATCTTATCTTTAGTCTTAATTAAACAGCATATCATGTTCCTTACCTGTGACACTTCAGTCGTTGACAACGCAATGCATCATAGAGGAGAGAGGGTGAATAATTTCACTATCATCGTACCAGACATAAAAGATCATTTTTCAAGTTATGTTTTATTTTTCACAATAAGCATATATATGCGAAGTGATTTATAAGATAATAAGTGAACAAAAAAGAATACGTGCGTACCAAAACTTGTTTACATGTAAACATGGATGTCCTCTATTTTGAATCTTTGTCCATGTGCTTCTTTATTTTTCAAGAAAACTTTGTGGCTTTCAATCACTCTTGAAAAACAACAAGCACTCCTTCTCAGATAAACTTCAAAAATACTCAAAAGTCAGGACCTAGGTTCCTGAAACCTGCTTCACATGTATAACACAAGTTGATTGGGTTTTACGGCATTCCTCTAAGCCATAGAGTATTCCCTCCTGAATAGAGTTTTGACTGAAGATAATAATGTAGTAAAAAGCAAAAATATAGAAACATAAGTTTTCCTTGTCACCACATTTGCATACATTCTCCGAGAACGGCGTCTGCCTTTTTCATCGCTATGGATTGTTTTTAATCGAGTCGTTGATGTTGATTCATCAGAATACCATAATATGATTATAGATTCAATAATAAGTCTGTAGCTTATTATGAATCAATGGCATAATTATTTATGTTATTATTGTTATTGGACATCTTCTTGTTTTACATAATTCAGTGGTTAAAAAATGTCGACGACAATAATACTTTAAAGCCCGATTCTCACTAAGAAAAATCCCTTATATCGACATAATCATAGTGGAATGACAAACTAACAATAACAAGAAGGCTTCGGTTTGAAGATATCCGCTGAGATGTGAAATGTAAGGACAAAATAGTTATTGAAACTTTACACAAATTTTAGCTTAATTCGTCAAATTTCAAATAAGGGTGGTTGGGCATAATGCCTTCCCTTTTAGAGAGAAACTAGACCCTAGGCGAGCATAAGGCTTTCTGCAAGTGAGCTTATTTATAACTAAAATGTAATAGAATAAGGAAACGCTTCCTCTTGATGTTCTGCTATGCTCTCAGTGTGCTAGGTACATCGTACAACCTTATAATCAAATTTTTGCCGAATCGTCTTTTTTTGGCCAAAATATGAAAAATAAAATTTGAAGCGCATCGACCCATTACCAGCTCCCGCATGGTCTAGTGGTTAGGATTTCTGGTTTTCACCCAGGCGGCCCGGGTTCGATTCCCGGTGCGGGAAAGCGTTATATTTTTGTATAGCGGTGATTCCGGCAGGATAAGTAATCTCTGAATGGTAGAAAGATCGAAAGGTACCCGGTTCAAACCTGGGTGTCCCCTGAGCATTTTCAACAATTGGGAGTGACAGGTTGACCATCTGGCTAGCTCCACGACCACACCATCCTCGCCCTGATACGCTGCGATGGCCGTGCGATCCTTTCCGCGTAGGTTCGAACCCTACTCGCAGCGAGAAACGTGGTTGGGTGACGACAGTTGAAAAACCCTTGTTTTCGTATCCGCCTATACCATTCACGTTTCGCTTTTTAATCTTAGCGCCGAAATAGCTCAGTTGGGAGAGCGTCAGACTGAAGATCTGAAGGTCCCTGGTTCAATCCCGGGTTTCGGCACTGCGATCCTTTTACCTGCAGACTTCCCGCGAGGCAAAGGCAATTGTGTCTGCCGTGCACTCGAAATCAGGGACCTTATGCAAAAACAACGACTACGGCGACGTGAGTGAAACAAAGGATTAATTTACTTTCAGGATTTCGTTTAGAAAGAAAGTCTATTTCATACTATACCATTGGTAAAAGAGTGTCAGATAATTACATCATTAGCACATTTTCTACACACAACGTGAAAAGTTATGTTTTGAAGTCGTACTGAAAACCAAGACTAGTAGTAGTATCTTGTATTGATTGCTTTTATCCTGTTTCAACAGCATTTCTTTCATTCTTAGTTCATCGATCAAGCTTTTAGTTATTACAGTTATAACAGACCAAATCTTTATATCTTTGTGATTCATTGTTTCCTGAATATTCATGGATCACTCTCACGTCGCCGTCCTTGTTGCCGTCGTAATTGCGTAAGGTCCCTTATATCAAGGTTACGAAAACGAGGGTTTTCGACCGTCGTCACCCAACCACGTTGCTCGCTGCGAATAGGGATCGAACCTACGCGGGAAGATCGCATTAGATTTCAAGTTTCGGTGCAAACGAAAAGGGAGTTGCATTGGCGGGGAATCGAACCCCGGTCTCCCGCGTGGCAGGCGAGAATTCTACCACTGAACCACCAATGCGTAATGTAGAACATATTCGGCGGGTACGTATCTCTTTCAGTTCCGCTCCGAGTGGTGCTTTCTGCAGAATGCAACTCCTCTGGAAACTACTTGGAACTGGTCTTGAGCGCACTTCCATTTCCATTTCGAGCAAAGACACCACAAGCAATCTGGCAACAGATGGCTCTCCCACTTTTTTGTATTAGTTACATTAGTGTTTCTTATCAACAAATAAAATGCGTTTTTTGAAAGCATTCGAGTAGTTTTAAGAGCTTCTAGAACCCAAAATTTTCTTCGTCGCCCAACCATGGTGGACAATTTTTTAGAAAACTTTTGCAATTTAATTCTTATTATTTGACAAAATGCACTTTCAAATATCACTGAATAACACAGAAGAAACTTAAATTTTGTAATATATCAAGTTTTTGATTCCTTTTCCCAAGCAAAATGTTTGTATTATCCATATAAAACAGCTGAAGGGAACACTTTTAAAATGGTTGGAGAAAACGATTGCTGAAGTTACTGGAGGTTTAATTTTAATTTCTAAAAAGAACTATAATATATGGAAGGTTCAAGGGACACAAGAAAATAATTTGAAATATTATGCAATACACCCAGAAAGACAATCTTCGCAAAGGGATGAATCTTAAACATGAAAACGCAAAATATTTTTGTGTATATATAGAGTTTTTATGTTACCTTAAGATCATTAATTCTTATTTTTTTTCGCAGACGTCAAGAATTTGTTGGGGGGTTTTCTTTATTGTATCGAGCAAAGAGATTTCAATCATTTGTTAATTTTGATACATTTGAAAATGTTTCCGAGTTGCTCTTCTTTATTGTGCTAAAATTTCTGCTGAATTACCCAGCAACATATCTTTGATAAAACTAACCACCTGTGCGTTTCCAACATCACAAACAATGGATAGATTTTGCATGATCTCGTGTGAGGCTACGACACCACTGGAAATATTTACTAATTAAGTACTCTTCGATTCGAAGGGTTGATCATCCCAGAATAACATTGCTAACGTCACGTTCATCTTTTTTCTTCTTCTACGTTTCATCTTAGGCTTTTCTCGATCTGAAAAATAGAGAGTACGTTGAATTATGGCAAGAAATGAAGTTAAAAAGCTACAAGCTCAAAATGAAAATGGGCTTTGAATATGAGTAATCTGGAGATACCTCACCTGACAGTCTATTTAACGCCAGCCATATTTGCACATTCGTTTGAGATTGCTGCCCTGTCCGACTGAGCTAAGATCCATCGATGGATAACACCTCGTTGTTGATTATAACCAACGATACCACCAGCAGTTTACCGTCGCATCAAATTATGTATAACATAACGTACATCAAATAAGTGTTACTCCGCTCTAAGACTTCTTAGGTAGTATAGATAAAAAATATTTGTGATAAAATAGACTTTACTGTATATCGTTGGTTCTTGCCTCTTCCACGCTTCGATCTAAATTGCCTCCACTAGCCAGATGACCTCTCACTTACCCAACGAAACAGATGAAATAAGAAAAAATATATATTTCCCAAAACCAGTTTTCAGAATCACAAAATGTTTGTCTATTTCATATACCGTAAATCTATTCAATAACGCCTCTCTCTAATAAACGCTCCTCCAAAAATCAAAAATATTTTATAGACGCCTCTCTCTTTTAAACGCCCCTCAACTAGGTGTCCTTTATTAGAAATAGCCTCTCTTGGCTGAAGGGGCCGTTTATAGAAACACATTGAAAAAGTACCGCAAATCTTTACAAACCTCGAAGGGGTACTTATTAACCCTATTCCTACCAAGACTTTAAGTAACCTATTTGCTACAAGAATAATTACAAATGATGTCATAATGACATCATCAATTTTTGTTATGACGTCATAAATTTGTCTACCTTGTGAATAATTTTGAAATTTTGAATAAGTTTTTGAAGAGCATAAATGATAGGTAAAACTAATTTTTTTTGCAAAATTTTACATTATTCTGTATCCAAATGCAACAATGTGCCCAAATTTTGGTCATTGTAAGAATTGTTGTAATGTTAGGAGAATTTGGTGATTGATCAAAAATAAGAAAATTTTGAAACTTTTTTGAGAAATATACCTTTGGACATCTGACTACATAAGTTACTTCAACTGATTGAAATAAGATAAAAAAAGGTTCTAAGTACGAAAAGCTTGTGGCCCATAACCCCAGCACATATTGTTTCCAGAAAGATTCCTGGTTTTCACAAAAATTGAACCACTTTCGAAAGTTGGACCAAAATTTGATAGATGATATCAAAAATAACATTAAACCACACGAAATAAAATGTTCGAGTTCTTCTTCATTGGGTTGTAAGATGACAACGTGTGAAATGTCACGATTTTCACTGTGACGTCATTTTTGTAAGGTTTTCGGGATACCAGGACGATATACGAAACAAATATCTGCGTTCACTTTGCGCGCGCAAATAATAATAGTGTTAAATTAGAAGATTATATTATTCGATCAACTGAACGAAAATGCGACGATTTCCGGTATAGCTCATTTTGGAATGTTTACATAAAAAGTTATCTAAAAGAAAAACATCTCCTTTTTCCAGCTTGAGTGGTACAGCACATTTCCAGATCGTTGTTCGTATATGATCGACTATGTTATCTTCGATTTCGCCGCCATCACCGTACGTGCAGTGGTAATGAAATTCACGTGGTTTTAAATGTTGCCTGGTGACATACTAACAACAAACAAGTAAGAAAAACATTGTATACAACACAATTATCATATAATAGGAAATGATTTCAGAATGCTAAACCGATTAGCGTTTGTATACAGGAGTACCCAGTAAATTGAAAGGTAAGAGTCTTCTTTAACAGGTTAGAAAGTTGTGTGAAAGGCTGAAAGGATGGAAATGATGTCTTTCCTTTTAACGGTAAGGGATGAGTATTGGGTACTGTACACACGCCAAAGATGTTTTTAACAACTGTTGAAGCATTTTCGTTTTCTTGATATTTATGGAAGACTTACATCTGGATGGGCTTTGTAATATGTGTAATGATTAGCTTGGATTTGATTGAACCAAATGGTTTCACCAGTCACTGGATGAGGTCGAACAGCCGGGAGAACATTCCATACACTAAGACTATCATCTGCATTCCATTTCCAGTTAATATCTGCAGCTTCCATTATCGCCTCTGCTTCCTAGAAAAGATTCATTAGCCTATATATAGTCATTAGAGAATTCCCTGGGCTGGTCTATTATTAAGTGCTATTGTCGTTATTTTACACTTAAACTGTCTAACGGTATTTTGTTTTGCTTTCACTTTCATCACACATGTACGTAATCATGCTTAAGTTTCTACGCCAGTTATTTTGTAAACGGAGTTGATAATATTTGACAGGTACTGCACTTTCCAGGCTAATATCCAGTTCAGTAATACAGTTTTCTTAATATCGATACAATTAACGTCAGTGCAATTAACATCACCGGTTAAAATCATTGTCTTTACACTTTTCGGCACAAATCTTACGAAAGATAAAAACAAAACTTACACCACAGCCAAACCTCGTGGAGTGGACATTATTATTATTATTATTATTATTATTATTATTATTATTATTATTATTATTATTATTATTATTATTATTATTATTATTATTATTATTATTATTATTATTATTCACAAATCTTTTTACAGGATAGTTCCTCAATTATAAATATATATACATATATATGTATAATTTAAATGAATGATTTCATTAATTTACTGATGGTGATTTATTGAATAAAAAAAATGAACTTGTATCTAAATGTAGACATCAAAACAAGTATTTATTAAGCAATGTGAAATCAGATAGCATGGATTGAACTTTTCAAAAATTTGTTTGCGATTTTTTTCTGTATGTATGTATTAAATTTGTTATTTATATTGTATCATTTTAGTTAAAAATGTATACCTGAAGATTGGTTAATACCATGAAACACAGTGTCGTGTACAAATGAGCATTTAATTTGTCAACCTCCAAACAACTATATTCGCTCCTACATGTTGAGCACTTTTAATGAAATCATTCATTTAAATTATACATATATTCTCCCCTTATATTTACTATAAGTAGAGCACTTTAGCCAAATGATTTTATAAACATGGAAACATTCAATATTGAATACTCCACAAAGAATACCCCTTTACCTAAAAAGGATGAATTTAAATTACAACTGATACAGAAAACAGAAAACTTATTAAAACGAATGAGATGGAAATGTCTTCAATTTATGGGAAAACTAGAAAGCAGTACAAATACAACTTATGGTTTTCCTTCGAGAAAGTGTCCACCACTTGTCGAACAGCTATCAAACTTTGAATACGATATGATGATGATGGTGAAAAATCTTGAATTTAGAAAAGTAGAGAACGAGTTGCAACAAAAGTTAGAAGATGATCTAAAAGAAATTCGAAACACTTCAGATTTATTTATGAATGCTGATAAGTCACGTAACAACTGAATACAATAAATTACTTCAAGAAAACGTCACGAAAACATACCGTAAAAGCACAAACGACAAAGTAAAAGTAATTAATGGCGAAACAAAAAGTATTGTTACTAAATTGAAAATCCTGGATAGAGTTGAAAAATTACAGGAATCAGAAACTTACTTCACAATCAAAGACCACAAAGAAGGATTCCCTAACACAATATCTTGCAGATTGATCAATCCATCAAAAACTGATATTGGAAAAATTAGCAAACAAATATTAGACATCATAAACAAGAAAATTTTAGATAAATTTAAAATAAACCAATGGAAGAATACAACATCGGTATTAGAATGGTTTAAAGCCATTAAAAGAAAAGACGAATGCTCGTTTATAATGTTTGATATTGAAAGTTTCTACCCTTCAATTTCAGAAAAACTTTTCAAAGACTCGTTAAACTTTGCAAAATCAGTCTGCGAGATCTCTAACGATGACATATCTATTATCATGCAAGCAAGAAAGACTCTCCTTTTCTTGAACAGCGAACCGTGGGTAAAAAAAATCTGGTAATGAGAATTTTGACGTTCCAATGGGATGCTTTGACGGCGCTGAAGTCTGCGAGTTAGTCGGTTCTTATATTTTAAAGAAACTTTCTAGTATTATCAATAAAGAAGACATCAGTTTGTATAGAGACGATGGGTTAGGTTTATTTCGAAATTTATCTGGACCCCAAAAAGAATGGAAGAAAAAACAGATAGTTAAACTATTTAAAGAATGCAATCTAACGATTACTATTGATATCAACCTTAACACAGTAAACTATCTAGTGGTACAACTTAACATCAAAGACGGTACGTATAAACCTTACCGCAAACCTAACAACGAACCAATTTATATCAACCGTTTATCCAACCATCCTCCAAACATTATTAAAGAAATATCTAAATCTATCAACAAACGTATTTCTGATATTTCTTCAAATGAAAACATCTTTAACAACGCTATTCCGACCTATGAAAAGGCATTAAAAGCCAGTGGTTTCAATGAAGTACTTACTTACAATATACATGTAGCTCGAAACGAAGACGAAAAAGAAGAAAGACAACGCAAACGTAAAATAATCTGGTTCAATCCTCCTTACTCAGCAAATGTGAAAACCAACATTAGTAGAATATTTTTTATATTGTTAAATAAACATTTTCCAAAGCAAAATGCACTGCACAAAATATTCAATCGTAATACAGTTAAGATCAGTTATAGTTGTATGAGAAACATCTCTTCTATAATATCATCTCATAACAAAGCGTTACTAAGCAAAAAAGATGAAGAAGTATAAAAAGATTACATGTCCTCTTGAAAACAAATGCCTAACGCCAAAAATAGTTTACAGAGCAGATATATCGAACGACAAAGTTCAGGAAAAGAAAGTTTATATCGGATTAGCGGAAACACCTTTTAAGGACCGGTATCGAAACCATGTCAAATCTTTTAAAAATAGAAAATATTCCAAAGAAACAGAACTTTCTAAATACATTTGGGAGTTGAAAGACGATAGTAAAGAGCTATTATTAAAATGGAGCATATTGAAAACAATTAAAAGTCCATTACGATCAAAGTCATGTATATTGTGTTTAAGCGAGAAGTTATTTATAATTAATAAATTTACTGATGGTGATTTATTGAATAAAAAAAATGAACTTGTATCTAAATGTAGACATCAAAACAAGTATTTATTAAGCAATGTGAAATCAGATAGCATGGATTGAACTTTTCAAAAATTTGTTTGCGATTTTTTTCTGTATGTATGTATTAAATTTGTTATTTATATTGTATCATTTTAGTTAAAAATGTATACCTGAAGATTGGTTAATACCATGAAACACAGTGTCGTGTACAAATGAGTATTTAATTTGTATATATATAGTGTTTTCATTATTGGGACCAAAAATGCGTCCGCTATAATTCTAGGATCAATGTTCGAAGTGGTTTGTGGGAAGGATATTCCTTGCAGTCAGTAGATTTTGTAACGAGAATTGTGAAATCCGTATTTGGTGAATAAACGTCTTAAGAAAGTGTTTTTCTCTTACAGTTTTTTTGCTGAGATATTTTGAACGTGACTGCATTAATTTTCCAGTCCCTGAATCTTCTTTACTTACTCGTCATACACATATTCAAAAGTCTATGGGGAGGTGAGCTTTCTATAGGATTGGCAACCATTATCCCCTGCTGTTTCAATAAAAAAAACACTCCTCCACAGAGTCTTTTGAAGATTTTGAAGATTTTGACGTCTTAAGGGCAAGGAGCAGTAAATCTTCTTACCTCCTTTGTTGATATTTCAAATGTCTTTTGCCATGTAATATAAGCCGATTGTTTATCATGCGGTAAATTTCGGTAATATCGGATTTTTCTCTTCGTTACTTTGTCAATAATGCTAGGGTGTAGGTTTGCAGAAACGTCTTTATTGAATACAACTGGTGATTCTCCGCCATTTTTAGAACTTTCACCGCAACAAAACATAATCTAAACAAAATGATGTAATGTGAAATGAGCCTTCAACTTTCGTACGCATGACGTGCGACAACTTTGTACAGATGCGGAAAGTACACTTGTTGCGAATACATTTCGTTCCCACGAGCAGGAGTCTACGTGACAGTACAACACAGGGGTGGGTAGGGGAGTTTGGTGAAACATACAGGCGGTCCGTACACATTTTACTTTTTTGTTCTTTAAACAGTTAAACGAACGCGCACAACGCTTCCTGTTCACTTATTAAAAATAAACTCCAAAAGAAACCATATATGATATTTACCTTACTTGGTGTTTTTTGTAAATATGACATTTCATTATGTGGTTCGATTGTAAACTCTGGCGGTTCATCGCTAGCTGCGTATACAGATGAAGTGAATTTTTCTCGATATGCTGTGCCAGATTCATAGGACATCGTTTTATAGTCGATGCTTCGAACTAATTCATCAAAATCACCAGGAGAGTTTATTGGCAATCCTTTCACCAAGATTGCAGGAGTGTTTTTAATGTTCTCATCAAAAAGTCTTCTCATTTTCTCACCGATGTTTTGAACTCCGCTATTCACACTGGCTGGATTCAGTTGAACAACTTTCAAATTCTCATTGGTCTTTGTTGTGATATACTCTGGCATGGTTATCGAAGACGAACCTGGTAAAAACTGCCGGTCTCGTATTGGTATTTTTAAGTGTTTCAAATCCGTTATTTTGACATCGACGAAGATTGTACGACATTTTGAAACAAACTTCGTAATGATGCTGCCTCTCGTTGTAAAATATTTTGCACAGAACATTATGTGTCGTAGTCTCCCACTACCACAGAAAAAAACAATCCTTTGCAGCTAATAATGAGATTTATTGTTAAAATATAAAATTGACAAATCCAATACAGAAATCGTTAGCAAATGTTACATAGAAAACCTGATCACAAGAGTCAATTATTATTTAACGATGAATATAAGTATGTTGTCAAAACAAACAAAAAAAAAAAACACATTTTCTTGCAACCTCTTGTTTGTTGCGCAAACAAAAATATATTATGTTGAATAAAGATAACAAGAGCCTTACGGCTTGATGGTCAGGGCTTACTTAGACTTTGTCCATACATGATTTGAAATTGGATAAACCTTCACACTGAGGACATTTTTTGTAGTAACATAAATTTGCAATGTTTTCAGCAGTGTCACAACAGTTCTAAACAAGTAGATTTTTGGGCACAGTTTTTTTCCTAATGCACTTTACAAGAACAATACAGGGAACGATGGATGTTTTCAGTAATATTAGTATTGCTATTTACTTTTTGAAGTAAATCTAAAATTATCTACATAATGTTTTATCATCATTACCATACTCGCTAAAGCATTTCTTTCTATTGTTTCTTGGCCATGTCAACATCCACAGCTGTGTCTAATGTTTTCATTTTTTTGGCATGGGTTTTCCTAATTTCAAATTAACCTGAATATTAGAAGACTTGGGCCACTTCGGGTCTCATGTAAACGGCCTCTTAGTTCCAGACATCTGAAATTGTTTTTTCTTTCAAAATAGTATATATTTGTCCGACAAAAGAACCTAATCAACAGACATATTTGCCTGGCGAGAAATATCAAGTGTGGTGCAACGTAAATAAAATACCAAAGGCAATCAGTATCCTTATGTTTGGGGTTCACAGGTTAAATCGTCCCCAACTTTACTGTTCGTTTCGCTTTGTATATATACAGAAAAAACACTGTGATGATGTTAATGTCTGGACCGGGTTTACAGTTCTACCGGTAGACATCTTGTCCGACATGGAAAAAATAATCTTCAGGCCTGCACAATATCATCCCACAAAATTAAATCCACACAAAAATTAATTCACATATAGTTTAAGTATTATAAAGTATGCAAATTCCTAAGATTAAGAGTTTTGAGGCGTGAATCAATTAAATAATAGTATAATAGTAGTACTGCTATTATACGCATGCATACCTGAATTTAATCCATAACATAAAGGCCAGCGGCGGATCTAGAGGGTACTCAAAAATTTGTGGAGAAAGTTAGCTATTATCAATCAATCAATCAATCAATCAATCAATCAATCAATCAATCAATCAATCAATCAATCAATCAATCAATTTATTTACCAATAGCATAATATATAATATATATTATATTATATTAACGTATAAAAGAAATACAGACTGGTGATACAGACTGAAAACAGACATTATGTTAATGTGCTCCTCCACAAATTGCGACTACCCTCTAGATCTGCCGCTAAAGGCAGTATATATGAGACGCCTGTCTGGATGACTGGCAGTTTCTTTTGTTTTCTTAGCCATAAATGACTGACAGTTAACTTGCTCTTTTTTATTTTTATTGTAAATAATAATAAAAATGATTGCATATCTATATATACATTGTGTACACTGGAATGTCTTAAAATGTTGTAATGTTGTAAAACAATGTTGTAAAACAATATCAAGAAACTCTAGATCATCTCGGTTGAAAACAACACATCACCAAACCGACGAGGAAAGGTACCAAACTAATTGACCATATCATCACGAACATAGAAAAGATCCATCATGAGGACGTACCGCCATGCGATGAAATTAGCGATCACGATGCACCATATGTAGTGTGTAACATCAAAAAACCGCAGTTCGAAAAATGCTATAAGTACATCCGTCAAGAAAAATACTTTGACACTAGTTCCTTCAAATCAGACATTGAAAAACTGGCACCGAATCTAGTTTATGCCATGGACACACCTGAAGACAAACTAGATATATTTAACAACCTATTCCTTTCTTGCCTAAATCAACATGCTCCCATCATCAAACAAAAAATCACAAGACCTCCAGCACCGTGGCTTAAAGAGTTAAACATTAAGGAAAAGCGGCGTGAAAGAGACCATCTTCGAAAACAAGCTCACGTTACACAACAAGAATCAGACTGGGAAAAGTTCCGCAATATAAGAAACGAAATCAAGAGGCTCATAAAAACTGCCAAATCTAAATTCTACAAGCGAACATTGTCATCCAAACACTCCTGAAAAGATATTTGCCATTCAACCTAAGAAAACAGTTTGCTGAATCTCTTGTTTTAAGTAAACTCGATTATGGTAACGCTATAATTAACAATGCACCCGCCTATCTTTTTAATAAATTGCAAAGAGTGCAAAATGCCACAGCCAGCTTTGTTAGAGGACGATACACCAGATATTCAGATGTTGTTGCTCTCAAATGGTTACCAACAAAAGAACGAGCCGAACTTAGTCTTGCTAAATTTGCATGGAAATCAATCAATTGCCAAGACTGGCCAAAATTCTTGCCAATGCAAACCAACGAACCAACGAGACCAATGAGAAACTTTAAAGAGAACGAATTAAAACTGAATTGGAGCCACAACATCGTATCCACGTTCGAGCATGAAGCCTCAAAATTATTTAACGATCTACCACCGTCGTGTCGTAAAAGTATAAACTACAAAAGATTTTGCAAAGTAACCAGGACATATTTATTAGACATTAACAAAAAGTCTATAAAAAGAATAAATAAATAAATAAATAAATCTAAAATAGTGGAACTCATGTTATTCGAACTCTCGTTATTTTTCAATCTACCAATCTCATCCAATCTGTTCGTTTCATGTCTCAACTCATAGCCTTCATAATTCACATCTTAGTTTCAAATTGCATGGGTTCTATTGTCAAAAAAAAAATAATTTAAAATTTGTTTACATTTTTTTTTATTCAACCACTTACGCATATATTACTGCTTATCTTACGCTATTTCAGTAGAATAGCCAATTATAAATATTTTGGAATTGAAATATAATCCGTTATTATTATTATTATTATTATTATTATTATTATTATTATTATTATTATTATTATTATTATTATTATTATTATTATTATTATTATTATTATTATTATTATTATTATTATTATTATTATTATTATGTCTTGTGACTGTACTGTCAGTTACAAAAATCTGCCAGCCATGCAGAAGCCTAAAAACAAACAGAAACTGCAGCCAGAAAATTGCTGAGCTATTATTTGGATTAAAAATAAAGTTCTAAAAATTGGAGCTAGTGGTGAAGAACCTGTGCTACACTTCCACTCTCAAACATATCCCCATCATCATTGCAAAGTATACACACAAAACTTAAGTCTGTAATATATTAAAAACTGTATTAATACACTAAGAATACTTACCTTTTTTGAAGTTAAGTTCTGTCTTCTGTCTTTCGTTCGAGAATCGTTATCAATAAACCCGGTACTTTACGCCATTTTTATAACCCGTTTTCTTAGCAAACCAATTAGATATCGAATTGATGAGTAGGCGTTGAAGAAACAGGCAATAACGGATTCCGATACTCGGGAGGGTGTTGTGAAAGGGAATTAACTGCGACATTACACACTGACACATTACGCACTGGGAAAAGGAAGGAGAGAAATGTCGGAGAAGAGTTTCAAAAGCAAATAAGCAAGAGAAATATCAACGGAGCACTACGTCTTCTCTCAGCGAAGCAATGGAAAGAATCCTTCCTTTAAATGACGTCACCATGGAAGAACTCACTTTGAAACATCCTGAAGTAATCCCCATCAATGAAGATCTTTTGTTGCAAGGGCCAATAGCAACCCTAAATTATAGTATACGATCCTGTCAGCTTGGAGTCTCTACTAGCATGTAGGCTTATCCCATTGGATAAAAATCCAGGATTGCGACCTATTGGAGTAGGAGAAATACTTAGACGAATTATCGGAAAAGCAGTAATGATGTGTTTACGCAAAGATATCGTCCATGCAAATGGAAACCTTCAACTCTTTGCTGGAATAAGTGCTGGGTGTGAAATTGCAGCTCATGCATCAGTAGATCTTTTCGCCGATGAAGAGAATCATGGACTGTTACAAATAGATGCTTCAAATGTATTTAATTCCATCAACAGAGCCGTCACGCTACACAACATGTATATCCTTAGTATTCACTTGCTTCGGAGGTATGTCACGTGAATGCTCCACCTTCTTCAACCACCTGGCTGAAAAAGTTGCAGAAAAAAGAAGTTAAAACCTCTCGAAAGTTAAAAACTGGATCCGTTGTCGGCTGAATTTCAGTTTGTTGAGAAGCCAGCTGCTATGTCTTTGTGGATCAAGGTCATCGAAGAAATTATTCACTGAGCAGGACGACATCAATTTGATCACCACTGAATGTCGGTTAAAATGTTAAAACGTAAAGAAAATTTTGTATGATGTGATTGGGAAGTAATTGTTTGTATTTATCTTGATCTGGCTGCTCCGATTTAAAAAAAACCAAAAAAAAACCAAAAAAAAAAATCAAACCAAAAAAAACCTGACTGACTGACTGACTGACTGACTGACTGACTGACACGGGGGAATGAAAGATCACCTGCCTCGCGGCGCTGACCCAATAAATGAACTGCTGCACCGTTCCATCCCTTAGAAAAACACTACATCTGTGTTAATTCAGTTTTTATGGACGTAAGCTCAAGTAAACTGTTATAAAAACAAGGATATCTGTCCATATGTGTATGTATTTATTTATTTATTCGATATGGGAGGGTTTTCCTTTTTCCGAAATTTGAACTGGCGGCCATCTTGGGGGTAGTCTGGACGACAAACAAACATTGAAGCCAACGACAATTGTTGACCTTATATAGCTTCATCAATTATCAGAGGTTTGACAAGAAATTGCTTTGGAAATTGTCATTACTATATTTAATAAGTGATTTGAAACTCTTGTTAAGTTGATTTTCATGTCGGTCAAAAAACACAGACATGAAATCTCATGTCAAGGTGTCAGGTGTCAAAACCTCTTATGCAAACACATCGACATGATTGATGTTGTTCAACTTTGCATGCTCACAATCATGAACCAAAAGATTTCTCGAGCAAATCTTTCGGGTCACCCCGATGAGAGTTGAACTTAAATGGAATATTAATTTTTCCAATATTACTTTTTTAACATTCAGAATAAGTTTTTTCAAGGAATCAGATGATAATCAGGGTGAATGGGACAATTTCTGTCATTTCCTTCGTGATATCCTCGCTAAACCTGCCACGGATATCAACTTGCTGGATCTCTGATGCTATCAACACACTCATAACCATCTTGCAAGGGCCGGCTTAAATCTCGTTTCTTCTTTGTGTCTTGTCTGTCTTTTCATGTTTTGTTACCACTCGTAATAATCACAAACCGCTCTCACTACCGCTCTATACTATGTCCGATGACGAACAGAATATTCATGAGTATCAAAAGGTATACGAGGTTCTGTATTCCTCCTATTTTCAATGTTCCCCAGGTCTTTACAACATCTAAAGATAAAGCTCTTGATTACTCTTGTGCAACCAGATCCATCTAAAGCAACTAGATGTGATGATATTCCAGTGACTCTTGTGCTGGCTCAATTGAAAAAGAATCCTATTTAACTATATGGTGTTGAAAAGATCACAGAAGCATCTGATAATTTCATTTTTTTTCTTTCAGTGAGTGGCAAAATTGTAGAGTTGAGAGAGAGAGAAGGGAATGTCAGAATACAAGAGACGTGACTTCTCGTTCGTGAACTATAATCTAAACTAAATCGTATAAGTGAGAGTGCCATAATGGCGTATGTACATAAAGCAAAGTGGACATATATACAAAAATGATAAAAATATTTAATAAGTAAGAGAAAGAATATTATTATTTTCGTAAGACCATTTAATGCGAACATTTATTTTTGGGAATTTATTAATGACTGAAATTTCGTGGACTCGCGCATAATTTTCACGAATCAAGATTATTTTAAAAATTCATTAATTTTCGCGAATCAGTCTTTCCGAAAAAATTTGCGAACATTTATTTGAGGTTGATCTGGTTCAAATGCTGGCCGAGTCATGCCAGCGACTATAACAGCGTGTATCAATCCACTCAGCTTGAGAGCGGGATTGGTGTCTAAGGGGGTTGTCTAGTTGAGCGGTTGAAGCAGACATGCAGCTTCCGTATAGCCCAAATGGGGGCTTTTAATGCTCTAAGCCACCTACGAAGGAACCCGCATTGATAACAGTTCTATTAGAACTGAAGAGGCTATCCTGGGTAAACTATTGTCCTAGAACTACCACTATTTTTGGAGCGAATTTTATGAATTTCATAAATGTCTATTCATGTCTCAAAGAGGTGATGAAAGTGTGAGAATCAACGGACAAAATAGATATTTAGCATATTCCACCCTTCTCCAATGTTGAAAGTTTGACTACTATTCAAAGCAACAACACATGCTTATTACAACATTGAAAGGCAAGTAGAATGGGGGTAAAATTGATAAAAGTTCCCAATATTTTGTAGCGCATTTCAAGTGAATGAGGTCACGACATACGGTACATTTAAGACGTTTGTGTTGTTGCATTTAACAGTTTTGTCGCATATACAGGACAGTTTAAAAGCACAAGCTGTCAATCACAAATAATAATTGTTGGTCGACATTGGTTTTGCCTTCTATTCTCATTTTTCAGAAATCGTTCATAGTTTTTCAGCCGGATTAAATTTGGCGCCAAACTTTTTTGAGAAATTTTGCTCGGATTGTAGGTTTCGTGCACCAGCGTTTTTTGAGACACTCACTATGAATATTTGGCTTGCTAACTTAGCAACTAGCTCTTTACGTAAACCTTATATAAATGATATTTACTTATGATATTTTCGTTCTAAAATTTCGCCACTTCAATCAAAGTGAATTCAAAGCGAATTTTAAATTCGCTTTAGTGTGAACCCGGCTTAATAACACAACATAGACCAGAACCTTACAAAGAAAAGAAAAGTTTTATGGTAAAAGGTTTCAGCAACATTATGATGTTGGCTTGTTTGCGAGCGCTTAGCTAGTGTGTGCGATTCATGCTTAAAACAGCAGAAAGTACAACACATGGAGCGGAGAACACATGGAGAAGAAAGAAAACAGAAGAAAACATCAGGCCAATGAAATTTATTGTTCAAGAATCTGTTTAATCGAGACAAATCAAATATATATTTATTATAGATATATTTTTGTGTGGAAGAGAGATACACGATGTGATAAACAGATAATGTTGTTTTGATTGTTATTTTAAATGGACAATTACGAGAACAACACTCAGCGTTAAAGCGTCCCGAAGTTAAAAGAATAGAATTTATTACTTTTAACTGCTGAATCGGACTGCTTCTCAGTGAAAACATAAAAATATTCTACCCCTCTGTTTAGCACACTTAATTATTATTAATGAATTGTGTGAAGTTCCTTCGGCATTCCCAAACGAACTTTAACATAGGGCTCGAAACTTACAAGGACGAGAAAATAAATGAACATGGAAAAGAAATGGCTAGTGGGATAACAGGACATTTTTCTATCGTGGTGTGTTCTCCATTAAGGAGATGTTTGGATACCGTTAAATGTAGTAATATAACATATGACAAGCTTATAGTCAGTTCATTATGCAGAGAACATAAAACAGATCTATGTGATTTTATGATTAACGAATTAACAGTTCCTGAGACTGAAGATGAATGCCTTGAAAGAGTTGAAAAGTTTAAAATTTTCCTGAGGAGAGTTCAGCCAGATCTGGTCATTTCACATGCTGATTTCATCTGGTATTTTTCATCTATAGTCTTAAACAAGGAAAGATTTGGTAAATGGGTTAAAAATGGTGAAATGATAGAACTGAAAGTATAGAGAACAAAATTCATGTTGAAAATCTACATTTCATTTTGAGTTGATATTTCAGTAGACATCTATCAAGAAAAAACTGTCTATGATCGACGCACAGTATAGTAATTGCTGATATCAATAGAACTTAACACCTCAGTCTAGATGAAATGTTGTTCCACGTGATTTCTATGAAAATGTTGAAAAAATGTTGAAAAGATTTCGAAGAGAAGCCGAAGAGAAAAAGAAAAGAGTTTATATATTATACTAATAACAGTTGAAAATACTCTGTGAGTCTTAATCATGACTTTATTGTTTATAACTATTATTGTCTTGTGTAGATCTTTAGCAATGAGTTACAAAAGTGCAATGAGAAGAGTCCCAACTGTTGGACGATTGGAAATACATCGATTTTTCTTTTCTACCTCTGTATATAAGAGTTCCCCTTTAAAATTACTGCCTGGATTTTTATCAAGAAAGACGAAACCCAATATAGCAGTGATAAACCTATGTGGAATAATTCAAGCGAACCAGCAAAACCAACAATTTGGTGGAACCAAGAAACTGAACATAGAAACTCTGGACCAAAGTATTGATAAAGCATTTGGTCTGAAAAGATTAAAAGAAGTCCATCTTGTTATCAACAGTCCAGGTGGATCCCCTGTACAATCTGAACTTATTGCAAACAAAATCATGAATATAAGTAAAGTTAAAAACATACATGTTGTGTCTTTTGTTGAAGATTATGCAGTATCTGGCGGTTACTGGCTTGCTTGTGCTGGGAAAGAGATTTTTGCAGCGCAAAATTCAATTGTTGGCAGTATTGGTGTTATATATGCCTCATTTGGCTTAAATGACCTAATTGAAAGATATGGTGTGGAACGAAGGATTTACACAGCTGGCAATAGTAAATCCAAACTAGATGTTTTTTCGCCAGAAAATAAGGATGATACAAACTTTATGAAAAACCTTTTAAATGATATTCACAAGAACTTCATTGATTATGTCAAAACACAACGTGGCATTCTGTTAAATGGTAATGATGAAACTCTTTTCAATGGCGACTTTTGGATATCCAAGCATGCTATACAACTAGGATTGATTGATGGCATTAATACCCATGATAACTATGTCAGAAATAAATTTGGATCTGATATAAATGTTATTCATGTTAACTCAGGCAGGTCCAATAGATTGGCTTCTTTACTAGGTGTAAATTAGAGAATGTATTGTAAAATATATTTTGTTGAGAATTCTTTAATGGAAAAAAAATGATTGATGAAAAATGTGATATCTTTTGAAAACATTTTAAAAGGCTGCGATCTAGAAGATCAAATTAAATTGATAATGAATAATGTAGAAAAAAGGTATGGAAGAAGTTTCTCAAATTAAATAAATCGTGTATATAGGTGGCAATTATCAAAAGATTGATAAAAAATTTTAAATTTAAATTGCTTTAAATTGATAGTGTGTTGCAGCCTTAAGTTAAGAAAACTGATGACAATAAACCCTAGAAAGATTCCCCTAGTAGTGTTTTATAACACCATCTGCATTTGTGTTTCTTTGTGTTTGAGACAAATGTTTTTCTACTAATATGATTTTAGATTATGAATAAGTGTCCTGCTGAATGTTGAGAGTATGTCAATCTGTAGCTCCTACAGTACAGCCCGAAGAAACTTTATGCGTTCGTGAAGGAATGAATTTTTACATGAAAATTTTGTGTACAATTATGTCTCTTATATGAAGTCAGTAAGAATATCTTCTGCGTTCAAAGGAATTTTTGGGACACACGATTGAACTGAATATAATGTTGAATAGACAAAAGATGGTTAACTTCTAAAGACACTGTCTCTTCGTGAAAGCTAATTATTTTATACAGACACGTAAAGTTTCATTCAGGCTGTACTGTAGTTTGTTTCTCCTAAATTTGGTTGGTTGATTTTTAATTCTGTGTCTTTCTTTTGTAGATCAATAAATACTTTCAATGGAAACTGCTAGCATTTCTGAAAATGAGTCTTCAGAGGGTGCATTAAAACCTATTCCAAGAGAAAGAGCTTTTCTGGAAACATATTTTTATACTGTTGCCCAGTTTCAATTTGACCGAGCTCATGAGTTAGCTGAAAAAGAAAAGGATGTATTTAAGCCTGATGTCGGCTCAAACTGGATGAGTATAATAATGGTGTTAATAAATCTTGCATATGCAGAGAAGAATTATTTTAGTATGACCTACATTGAGAAGAGATTATTCAAGCAAACATCCAGGCCATTCTATTCGAGTCTGCTTACAGATTTATCCAAACAGACTGAAGTTTCAGGGCAGTTTCATGATTTACATGGTGTTGAAGCTCTTACAGTAGAATTATCAAAGCAGTTGAGAAAGTTCATTCATGCAAGACAAAAAATGATTGATTTTTATGAACTGATGTGCAGATATGGGTCTAGTCACTCATCAAAAATTGAAGACATGATTAAGTTAATAACAGAGATTTCTCGGGAGTTTTCAAAAGAGTTTCACCATCCAATACTTGACCCAGTGAAAACAAGTTTTACCTACGAGGTGGATATAATCTTAACACTTTTCCAATGTGAACTAAACTTAGCAGAATGGAACTTTTTAGATTCTTTGTTATTCCTACGTGAATCACAATCGAAACTCAAGGCATGGTGTAGCTTGGCACCATCTACTTCAGTTAAAGAGCAACTTTTGACTTCATTTTCCTATAAATCATTTTTTGGACGTACTCGCAAACAAACAGATGATATACCATTTCTATTTCAATGGTTGCAGCATTTATATTCAAATCTTTTTTCGAAATTCTCTTTTTACTTTTATTCAACATTGAGTATCCAAGCGCCACCAACTGAAATCAAAGCATGCTACTCGAAACTTAGTGTTGATTATATCTCAAAACTAATTAACTTTCAAAAGAAAACTGATGCTGTAAGCATATCTCTTGTACTAGACACAACAACCAAGAAAGATATCTACTGTGGACACGGATATCATTTAGATACTACAATACGGGAAAAGCCCACGGGAATGAACTCATACCCCAGTGTTGTGAATATACCTGATCTTCGACCAAAGGAACACTGGCCCAACATTATATCGATCATCAATGATCAACGTGCAGCACTACGAACAACTGATAAGATTGTTTACTTTTATGACTCGAAGCTGGAAAGTTCCTATTTCCTAATCAAGGTTGATGTACGAATGACGTTAGTATTGATTTATAACATTAAAAAGAAAGAACGAGATAACTACATACAAACGTTTTTGACAGAATTGAAAGGTCTGTTGAACCATGAGAAATTATATGGTATGTTGAAACCTGGACAAGCTAAAGCCTTTTAGAATGTTTTTTATCCTTTATTTTGGAATTTTAAAGGCGCATCTTTTACGATAATCTTAAAACCTTACATGGAAGAATCAAAAGTTAAGAATAACTTGATTTAGAAAACAAGGCTTTTGAGAGACATTTTTGCTACCTTGTTCTTTTCTTAGTTAAGTTATTATTTTCTGATGAGTCCATAATGGAAAATTTGAATTTCAAACACTTTGTTTTCCTTCTTAGAAAAACAGCAGCATTTATTTTTTTTACCTATGCTATCATCACCTATGCTATCATCATGCTATCATCGTATAATATAACTCGTGGTTTATTGTTGTTTTTGACGTCTGATTCAAAAAAAATTTTCTGTCAATGTTCATATTATTTGAATCGATTATTAACGTTGTGTTTGTTATGTTATTTGTTTGCTTGAAAAAGGAAATATATAATTACGTTTACCAAGTCAAATATAGTAATGTTTTTCTTGTATATACCTGGAATTTAATACATAATATTAACACCGACCTGTTTATGAAAATATTCATTTTTCATGTTGACCTTTGAATGTTTACATTAGGTTTTCTTACCAAAACCACTTCAAAATGTAAACACAAAAATTTGACTTTTTTGTTTATTCAAAATCAAAAAACAAAAGGTAGGAAAACATGAAAACATATTTTTGTTCAACACATTGAATTTTGATAAGCTTCCAAAAGATACATTTTCATTTTTTGAAGTAGTTCATTCAACTGCTACATGATCCTCTTACATACCACATCTTCTGGTATTGAAAGATTTTTGTTTCAATTGCGAGGAACACGCAAAAACGTGTTAAAAAATAAAATAAAATCTCCCTTGTTGCAAAACTTTCGATTCCGCTATCATCTGCCAGAGTTGTGTTAGTTGTGTCAATAAGATATTCGAGTTTATGTTTTGCAGAGATCAGTCATGGCTGAATCAATGGAATATGATGTTAGTACTTCAAGCAACAAAAAGGATGGCTATGTTAAAAAGAAGATTCTTTGGGTAGTCATTTTTGCACTGTTGGTATTAGTAATCCTAACTGGAATACTTAGTGGTGTAGTTGCTGCAAAGAAAGCGAGACAAGAGACTGAGGCGAAATACAAAAAACAAACCAAAGGTTTATTTACTAATATAAATATATTTTTCTATAACATTCTTTTTACAATTATTCAATAAAGTTTGGAAATGAAAAATTGAATGAAACCGAGAAAAAAAAATCATAGGTGCACAAGTTATTAATGGTGAAATTGAATGTATATACATGTTAATTAATTCCACATAACAAAACTTTCTTTATATACAAATCTTATTTTGAATTTTGTAAACTAATTCAATTATATACCATCGCATCTTTTACAGGTACTGTCACTACAACAACAACAGCAACAACAACATCCTATCCTGTAACAACATCCGCTAATCCTTCGACAACAAATGGACCATGCACTGGTGCCTGGTGTTCTGTTCGTCTGCCGAATAACATCATTCCATCCCATTATAATTTATCAATAACAGCTAATGTTGATGCGTTGAATTACACAGGCATACAAACAATTGAATTCACTGTCAACAAACCAACAAAAGTTGTGCTTGTCCACATCAAAAAAATTGAGATTGATGCTGCTGCAGTATCAGGTAATATTTTCTCTTAATAAATTCTTGCTTTTCTAATATATATGAATGTGGAAATTTATACAGCTATCACATACTCTGATATATTGTAATAGATATGATGAAAAAGTTGCTTTTCTAAGTATACATGTGGTTTGTTTGAAAATCAACATCATTCATGAATCTAAACTTTCATTAATGCAAAAAAGGGTTTAATAACAATTTAGTTTGGTATAACACTGACTATGTTGATTTTCTTATCAGAAACCTGAAAGGAAATGATTCCTGTCTATAATTAATGCAATAATGGCTTTAGGAATCATCATTATGTGTATTGTAGTTCATAGTTTAATCTATTATTTTAACCCAATTTATTTTTATTTTCTTTATCGTGTTATTTATGCAGAGTCTAATTATTATTTTTAGATTCTAAAAGCAAACTTAACATTGCGAAAACTTTTTATTATCCGCCAAACGAGTATTTTGTTGTGGTACTTGAAAAAAACATGATTCCAGGTGATCACAGGATAGTTCTTCATTTTCATGCCAATGTTTCGAAGGTTTTAACTGGATTTTATAACAGCTCCTACCAAGATGGCAACAAAGAAAAGTACGCTTACCTTTTATTGTTTGAAATAAATTATATTGTGTTGAAATATAGAATGTTTATACTCTTTATATATCTTTGCCTTTCTTATCAACTACATCTGTTTACACATCCAACTAATATCACTTTCAACATTTCCAGATGTCTGAACAGGAAATTCATTATGGCAATAATGCATATCGTCATACACCTTTTTTTGTGGTGCATTACAAGAATAGCACAGAAGCATTGTTTTAACATCTTTCCAACTCCGAAACTATGCTTCTATGGTTATACTCTTCTCCTTGAAATTTTTAATTCAAGTTACTCATACGTGCAAGTCTTTTGCAAATTTATGCATTTTGGCAAAAAACGAAATCTGCTGCTTGAAAATTATTGTTGAGATTTTCTTTTTAATAAATTTAGTTTCTTACTATACATTATGTGATGGATTATATATGACTTTGTTATAATGATAATGTTTTGTGTAGGCGACTCCTGACAACAAAATTTCAGCCGACAGATGCTCGTAAAGCATTTCCATGCCTTGATGAACCAGATTTGAAAGCCACATTTACTGTAACCGTAACTCACCCGATCACTTACAAAGCTCGTTCCAATACGCCTGGTAGTACGAAAGAAAATCCAGCCAAATCAAACGCAGTAACAACATTTCAAAAGACAGTGAAGATGTCCACCTACTTGATCTGTTTTATTATCTCTCAGTTTGAATGCAAGTATTCAGATGACACTGGCATTGGTAAAAATGTGACGGTACAGTTTTTACTTTTCATGTGTGTACTAACATTTTGTTGTGTATCAAAGTGAGGCAGTTAATGGTCTATAAGAGTCCAGTATGGGTTGATAACATAAGTAAATTGATAATCATCAATAAAAGTTTAGCTTATTAACATCAAAGTCATTAGAAAATTCCCTTATCTGGAAGCCTGCTGTCAAGTTTTTTTTTGTTTTTTTTATTAATGTTTACCCAGGATAGCCTCTTCAGTTCTGATAGAACTGTTATCAATGAGGGTCCTGCATAGGAAGTCCTAGAGCATTTAAAGCCTCCATTTGGGCTAAGCATGTCTGTCTGGAAAACCCCTTAGACATTACTCTCGCTCTCAAGCTGAGTGCTAAGCTGAGTGGATTGATTCACACTGTGATAGCTGGCATGACTCGGCCAGGATTTGAACCCTGACCTCCCGTTCTGGAGGTGGCCTTGTGGTGGAGTAGAGCTTTGTTTTTCTATTGTTAGTATTTGTAACTGTACTTGCTTTGAGGGTAAAACTATTGGTTGTAATTTGTAAGCAACCGATAAAAATAGCGAATTGAAAATATAAAAATATAAGAAGTTGTTATAATAGGTTTCCAGACCAGGAAAATTTCTAATCATCGTGTTAATACACACCTATTGAGATTCTGCAATAACGATTTGTTGTTTTGGGATTTGTAGCTTTCTATTTGGAGCCAACCTGCCTTTATCAACTCCACTCAATATGCATTCAGCACAAGCAAGGAAATGTTAACTTACTTTGAAGAATTTCTTGGATATCCATATCCGATGCCAAAATTAGGTAATTAATTGTGTCGTCACCACGAAAATCTCATAACAATGCATTTTCACCGATCTTGGGTCGTTCTCTATTTTAAACAAAAAGAACTATTGTTATTGAATTGTATCCAATCATGCACATAATGAAAAAATTGCTTTATAATCTCATCTATTCATATCTATTCCTGGCTATTTCTAATTTAGATATGTTTGCTATACCTGATTATGGTTCTGGAGCAACAGAACACTGGGGCATTATAACTTATCGTGAAAGCAGGCTCCTATACACACCGGGACAGTCATCACCAGCCAACCAGCGTTCCACTGCTGGTATCATTGCACACGAATGTGCACATTTGGTTTGTGGCTTTGTTAATTACATCAGTTGTTATTGGTTTTTACCTCGTATTTCACGAAAATTGAATTATCATCATGCCCTATATTTTATCTCAAAAACAAAGAGTTAAGAGTTAATGCTGATTGAGAGAGGATTTTCATTCGGAGTTTTCTTACAAATACACAATAGTTACTCATATCTTTAATTCTTTGAAATTTCATCAATCCCTTTCATAAAGGATAGACAAAAAAATTGGTACATATTACATCTTTTTTGATTATGAAGCCTACTGCACTGCACCTATCAACCATGCGTGTATGAGCTTGTGAACACAGTGGGATATGGTATCAGACGCCAGTGTTCTCATCATCTCTATCATTCCTTTGCAGTGGTTTGGTAACCTGGTTACTTGCAAATGGTGGGATGATCTTTGGGTGCAAGAAGGCATGGCAAGCTATTTAGAATATTATGGAATGAACAACTCACATCCCGAATGGAATATGGTCAGTCTGTCTTTTCTTTCGTCTTTATTCGTGTGCGTGTGTCGATTTTATGTTTGGATAAAAAAAGAACGGTAGTTATGGAGTGTGGTGGATCTCCTTCACTGTGTCACTGATACTGGCAATTTTCTTTACGCAATTTTCATTACGCGTTTTTACCTGCCGCCATTCTACCTGATGAAACTGTTTAGATGGACAAATTTTTGATAATTGATTGGAAGACTGGTATATCATTAGACGCCCTGGCGTCTTCACATCCAATTTCGCAGAAAGTTGATCACCCAAGACAAATCAAGGAAATGTTTGACTCGATCACCTACAATAAGGCAAGTGTTGATTGTGATGCAGAAATGTTTTTCTCCACTGTTGCTTAATGGTTTTAAAGAAATCTCTTTAAACCGCTGAAAACACTAGAGTGAGGGACGTAATTTTGGGAAGGGCCTAATTTTAATTTTTTTCATTTATTATACTCTATTTGACCAACTTTTTCAGATTCCTGTCTCTTCTTAGGTTATTTTATTTTTTATGTGTTCTTCCTTTTATTGATTAATTATTTGTTTCTGTTCTTCCTTCGTTTAGGGCTCGTCCTTATTTCAGATGCTTGATTATTATTTAGGCGTTGAAAAGTTTAGGGAAGGTTTAACTGTAAGTCCCTTTGCATTTCCAAATATATAAACCGCCATTATGTATCTATGGTGATGTTGAACAGAATATTGTGGTTCTATATTTAGCATTATCTTGTTACGAACCAGTACAAAGGGGCCACTGTTAACGATTTATGGGAAGCATTTTCACAAGTATGCGTTTTTGTAGTTTGTTCAGCACTGAATATTATAATCGTTCCTAACTGGAACATCATTCATATCGAACTTATACATTTGTTGAAATCGACTGGACTGTTCCCTGAAAATGTTTATTTAGGAAGGTATCCCTCCTGGACAAATAAATTTCTTTAGAGGGAATTCGTCCACTGTTCGCTTAAGTAGATTTATTCTGCTACTTTCATAGAGCTTTCCCAGTGGGCAAAATCTTTAAAAAGTCTATGCAGAGGAGTGTTTCCTATAGGAATGGCAAGCAATTTCGACTGCTGTTTCAATAAAAAAACACTCCTCCACAGATACTTTTTAAAGATTTTGTCCACTGGGTTTTCAAAGATTCATTTTCTAACTTATGACATGACTTTTAAAATCAACCAGTCTAATAATTCACAAGACATTAGAAGATATTTTCCAAAGATCCAAAATGGTTTTTTTCATCGTTATTCAAGCTTTTTTACAATGATGATAATATTAACCATTATGGTCGAAACCATGGTAACCATACGAAACAGATTGGTAACTAGCTACTGGTCTTTTTTTTCCGATCAGGTAAGTGGATTGAACATCACCAAAATAATGAACACGTGGACATACCAGATGGGATTTCCAGTTGTGAACATAAGCAAGAACAATGATGGCACTTCCTTCACATTAACGCAGCAACATTTCTTGATTGATCCTCGAGTAAAGGATCTCCCAAAATCCATTTACAAGTAAGCTTTTTTGTAAAAATGAAACCTTCTGTTTGTTGAATGTTGGATCTACTAAACGTGAACTATAGTTCACCATAATTCATTGCAAATGCACTACAATAACATTTTGCTTCTACGAAAAAATAAGGAGGGTTGGGGATGGGATTTCCAGTGTAAATAAAATAAATAAAAATGACCTAATTATATTTGATAAAAGTAGAAACTTTTTTCATACAAACTGGTTTTTGTCACACGACAAGTTTACCAACTAACAGGACCTTAAAGCCGGTTCTCCACTACGCGGAAAATGTCGCCGCGGAAAAGCTGTCTGCAATCAGATTGATTCACTAAGTCAAGAAATTTTCACAAAGCCAATCAGATTGCAGAAAATATTTCCGTCGCAACATTTCCGCCTAGTAGAGAGATCCTGCTTAATGCCGAAATAACACATTTTGTTTCTTCAAAAAGTTTACGTTGCGGAGGTTTGGTAAGGAGGTTGGATCACTTCTGTTTGTTTTCTTGTTTCAGTTACAAGTGGATAATACCGTTCACCTACGCCACAAGCGATGATTTGACAGAAAGACATGTTTTACTATTCGATAATAAAACTGGTAATAACGCAGCAAACACTTTTATAATACGAACTCTCCAGGAGCAACTCCAAATTGTTCGCATTATGGAGAGTTCGAATTATTAGTGAGAGTTCGAATTAAAATTACATAGAGTCTACTGTGCGCTTTATAAGACATTGCAAACGATGCTTAGGAATGCTACATTACATCACTTTGTCTCGATTGATACCAGAAAATTTAAGAAATGTCGTCCAACCAAGTTTCTTTTTAAATAAAGTAGTAGAAACTAAATATTTGGCGCTCTATCAATTTTTGTTACTATGGATACTAATTTCTGAGAAGTTTCGTGCCACCTATTTTACAGCCCAAATTAACTCAACGGCGACATGGATTCTGGGTAATTTCAATCATCGCGGATTTTATCGTGTTAATTATGACGACAATGGATGGAAAGAGATATTCGA
Source organism: Turritopsis rubra (assembly GCA_039566895.2). NCBI lineage: Eukaryota > Metazoa > Cnidaria > Hydrozoa > Anthoathecata > Oceaniidae > Turritopsis > Turritopsis rubra. The sequence continues at coordinate 6,285,595 of CM077623.1, forward strand.
ACAAATTAAAAAGGATTATCAAGTACCTGTTCTTCTTTTAATGCTTTTTACGATTGAATATCTAGAATATAACGAACTCTGACGGAGGGAGGTGGAAATCAATTAACGAGAATTTATTAAATCGAGAGCTTTTGGGGGCATTTGTTAAGGGAGGGGATAGTGAACCGGGGGTTCGTTATAATGAAATTTAATTATATCGGGGGTTCTTAATATCGAGTTTAGGAAGATTTCTCATTGGTTTTAGGTGTTCTCAGTGACTGATCGTGCTGGGTTAACAGATGATGCCTTCCAACTGGCCAGGTAGGTTTAAATGATCTTCTACCTTTTATATCCTTTCCTATTTAATCAGTCACTCTTCATGTTTCGTTTTAGTAGGTCAGGTGCTGAATTATTTAGTTAGACTTTTTACTGCAGTTCAAAACGAGACCGAACAATAGAGTAGTTTTCAACACAGAAACGAGGTTGGGTTGGAATACAAGCAAAAAATAGGACTCCGACATCTAGTCAGAAATTTTGAGAAAAGTTGTTTTATTGAGATTGTCAAAAATCCAGCAAAGTTTTTTAAAAGTCGAATAAACTTGCCTAATATTCCTGTATTTTGATTGGATCCTTTATGTGTCTGTCGGTGGCGGACGCATATGGAATGCTGACTTTGTCCTCTTTTCGGAAGTGTTCCCTGTAGATTGATCTCAGAAATTGATGTTGACTTGTTCATTCAATTTTAAGGGCTGGTCAGTTGAATTACAGCGTGCCATTAGAACTTGTCAACACACTTGAAAATGACACAAGTGCCATTGTATGGAATATGATTTTGACGAATCTCGATTATTTGGACGTGGTTTTGAGCTCACAGAATATTTATGAACAGTTCAAGGTAGAAATAAAGGTTTATATGCTATATGTGCAGTCTTCTCAACGTGATGTCATCGTATAAGATCGTCATAACAACGTCGAAAATGCAGTGTAAGAGTTTCTAGTACACAGCATAGTCATTAGAAAATACCCTTGTCTGGAATGGTGAAGTTCTACTGTCGGTATTTTTAACAAGACTCCAATATGCTCGACCTTCTCCAACCCTGCAGTGATCATTAATCATTACATTCTCAATTAAAAACACAATCAATAAAAAGTTGGGAAGCGACAACAGAGCAGTTGATTTGAGTTTGAATACGAGGGATGATGCAATGGCGTAACAGTCTTCAGAAAATTCAATGGTCCAGAAGTCTATTGTGAAGTTATACTGTCGGTATTTTTAACTTGAACTACCTAACTGTAGTTTGTTTTGCACACTTTTTGATCACATGATAGTAAATAACTCCTGTGGATTGGTTGGAATGTTGTGTCATGTGATCAAAAAGTGATCAACGCAAAGCTTGCCTATTGAAAAGATCAAAGAATGAATTAACAATAAGTTGTTCTAATCGACTTCCAGACGATGTACATAGTAAAATTTTCCAGTACATGCATTACACAGGTCTTGCACGGTTTTCGATACAAATCTTTCTTGAATATGGTTTCTGACGTTCAGTTTTATGCCCGAAAATTCTAGTGGTGGAGCGCCATGAAGGTTATGCATTAAAAATGAAGATATGAGTTCTGACATCATTCACAGTTTCCATTTGTTTCGTGAATGTTTTAAATGTTATAAGTTAATTTTTTTTAGAGTTTCGTTGTGTCAAAAATTCGACCTATGTATAAAAAGTAAGGAGTTCTTTCTGCTTTTTTTTGGAATACCACAAAATCTCTCTCTTTATATTCATGATTGTCATATGGGCAGGTCAAAGGTGCATATAACAAGAGTTTAGCGATGGAGGAGGGATTGATGACGTCACCTGGATGTTCATGTTCTGTTCAGTTCTACTCTCCTCTGCAGAGCTTCACTTACTTTTTCCAGGCAACAACAAATCTCTGTTTTATACTTTTCAGTTCTTGTGATTGGTTGTTTTAGGTATGGTAAAGCATACTTGAGCACTGCATGTGGTTATGGAGTACAGGAAGCTATAATGACCGTCATGAATTATTTTAAAGATTGGAAAGACAATGACGCAGAGTATGAGTATTCGAATTTCAATGTTGTTTTTGGGTCTTCATGCCAACAGCTTTTTCTTGTCTCTTAGGCGGGGTTTACATGGTAAAATTCATGCCGGCATGAATATCCCTCCTGTTTACATGATCTTGTTTCGTGCAGCCTTGCCTGAAGTTTTCGCTATTTTCTTTTAATCACGCATGCGTGGTATAAAATAAACTCAATTTCACCAGACAGGTACGAAATTCATACCGGCATGAGTTTCATATCGCTTAAATTGTGTCAACGCTCACAAGGAACTGATTGCAGATAGGTAAGAGTTTCATACCGGCACGAGTTTTACCATGTAAACAGTCCTTTTTAGAAAGGTTATTGGGAAGAAATAGCCATCTATTTGTATAGTTTTATAGGATTGCATTTTATACTTTTTAGAATTCCTCCAGAAATACGTTCTACTGTTTATTATTATGCTGTTGCTAATGGTGACCACGAAGACTGGGATTTTGTTTACAACAAGTTTCTGACCAGTAAGGATTCGTCTCAACGAGGAAAGCTTCAAGCAGCACTGGGTGCAACGAAAAACATTTGGATTCTTCGAAAGTAAATACACAGTGAATTTACTTCTTTTTACCTTTCCTGTAAATATGCCACTGGTCCTGGAAAGTCCTGGATTTTCAATTAGATTTTCCTGTGGCATCCCCGTGTAAAGTGTGGGGATCCCGGTTCCAATCATTTCATGAAAGAAATGGAATGAAGTTTCAAACACAAAAATATATCGATGACATTGAACATGTTTTCAAACTTTCTGAAACAATCTCGTCCTTTTGGTCTATTTGAGTGTGGCCTTTCTTTCGTTTTATCGTCATCATCATCATCATCATCATCATCATCTTCTTCTTCTTCTTTCTTCGATAGGTGGCTTCAAAAAACCATAAACACCACCATCGTTCGATCTCAGGATACTGCTTACGTCATTGCTCGGATTGCTTCAAATAATCCGATTGGTAAATATGTCGCTTGGAGTTTTGTTGAGGAGAATTGGGAAGCCATCATGAATATGCAAGTATAATTTGTCTGCTCTCAGAAAATTGGACTCATTCTTTTTTTTTTTGTCTCGGTAAATTCATATCCAACTTTTTATCTTTCAGAGCGAAGGAAAATAACTTCCATGTAGCGAGATTAACGTCTGGGTTAACAAGTCAATTTTCAACAGAATACGATTTGAAAGAAGTAAGTTCTTCTTTTAATCAATAGGGTGATTTTGAAAAGAGAGAACATGAATGCCTTGGAAACGAATCTGACGTCACTTTGTATTTAGAGCAAAAGAGATTTGTCCTGAGAATGTTTATTAAATGTCCTGCATATTGATTATAGGCTAAAAGATTGTGGCGGAGATATCCAAATGCTGGTACAGGTGCACAGGCTCGTCAACAAGGAATCGAGAAAATCAAAGCAAATATATACTGGCTCAAACAAAACTATGCCACAGTCGAAAAATGGTTGAGAAACACCTTAACTCGATAATCCAGAGAACTTCTTGTTATAAACCAAACGAAACGAGACCACAACTCCGCTGACTGTGCTTTATTAAAACCATGGAAACAGAACCCATAAATACATTCGTTCTTCGTCACATTTTTCTAAAAAATATAGAATAGTATTCTATAAGTGAAGGGATATCTTGGAATCAGAGTACTTCTCGTTGCTTGAAGTAGATGAGCAAGCCGTATTAACATCAACGGCGTTCTCCACTGTCACATCTTTCGGTCGTAAAATGCTTCGAAGCAATCTCCGCCATCTTCGTTTTTTCTTTTGCATAAACTGAAATCGCTGAGTAATGTGTCGGTTATCGAGTGAATTCACATTATCCATGTGTGACGTAAAGAAAAGAAAAATACTTTCCGCCAGATCTCGAGTTTCGCTTTCAATCAGTTCTAAAAAAAAAAAGGTAGAAATAGGATATTTGTTTAATATATTATATATATGATATACGTAACAAACCTATGTTAGATTGTCACATTTTTTTAAAAGTTAACGAGAAAAAACAACCACTTCTTTCTCGCTTTCATCCACCATTTTAAATGCTGCCCTAAAGGTGTTTATAATCCTTAGACAACAAAAGATTTTTGAGATGTGAAAAGTAACTTGGAGATAAAGCTAAGAAACACACTGATTTCTGTTGTACAAACGCCAACTGTTCGTTTGGACTTGAATTTCATCCAACACCAATGAATGGATCCGCATACAAATCCAACAGCATATAAGACCAACAACCATATTATCGCACTTAAGAAGGATTCTGAATTGGGATCGAGCAGCGACTTGTACTCTCTTTTAGAGGTTAACTATTATAGATAAGAAATACAGTATCGTTAATAACAGTCTTATCCTTTCAGATCAGGTTGGATGGAAAGGCTTATTTAAACGAGACACTTCCTGGGTGAACTGTATTTTATAAACAAGTGTTTGCTGGTTTTCACATTTTTTTATTTATTTATTATTAATGTTTACCCAGGATAGCCCTCTTCAGTTCTGATAGAACTGTTATCAATGAGGGTCCTGCGAAAGGAGGTACCAGAGCATTTAAAGCCCCCATTTGGGCAACGGAAGCCGCAAGTATGCTTCAACCGCTCAACCAGACAACCCCGTTAAATATCAATCCCGCTCTCAAACTGAGTGCTAAGCTTTCTAGAATACTTCTAGAATTTAGTTCCAATAATCTGGCAAAGACTTATGTAAGATAAGGTTTAACATAGTTGTGTTGAAAAACTTAAGGCACATGAAAACCATTCTTTCAGATAAGTCTCTTTTTTGATAATCATAAATAAGATTGTCTGAGGATTAAGACCATGGCGTCTTGCGATCTGATGATCTAACGACAAGAAGATGTTTTCCCCTTTGATATGACAACAAAGAAGAAGATAAGTTGACAATGAAAACATTCGAATAACTTTTCATTCGAGTCTGTTTATCTGACAAATTGAGAACATCAAAATTTTCTGTGTTTGAAAGAACGAGACATCACGTGACCAAATACTCACTGGCCTAAACAAATTAAACAAGGTTTACACCATGAAGTTTTGATGGTCTCATATTGACAGATAAACTGTAAGACTGAGAAAAAATAAATCGAATTGCATTTGTGGTATTGGATGTACCGAATTGGCCAACTATTTATATATTTCAAACATTTAGGCAGGGTACTGGGTTTTATTTACCTCCATTTTGACGGTAGTATTATCGATAATGGATAGAACACGACCTTGATGGCTTTCGATAAAATCACGCACTTCATTAGCAACATTATTCAACTGACCAGAAAGTACGAAACCATAAGACTGCCGATACTCGATTATCTCTGTTATTCTGAGCATAGATGTAGATATTTCCTGTTGGAAATTACTTGCTGTGTACACATCCAGTAAAATCCCTTTCACTTCTCCACTCTTCAATGCATCTATCAGTTGTTTTACGTTCGTGTAAACACCTCCTAAAAAAACAAAAACAAAATATGAAGACTTTAAGCGGGGAATGAAGATTAAGATTTATCCCGTACACCCGAGACTCTGTTTTGATCTATTGAGGTAAGATCCAGCAAGGACATGCTTATTTTTCGTATTCAACGATCCACGATTTAAAAAGATAATTAATAAAAAATAAAGTAAGAACATGAGACAGGTTCTTAAAGTTTCTTCGAAAATGATAGGGTGGTAGAGGCAATTAACGCCCATGTTTGCGGGTTTTGCTGAATTTATTTACCTCAAAGATGTTATAACTGTTATAAGTAGAACTGGGGTTGCAGTGTCCTGATCTCCAGTTGGATTCCTCATTTGTACAATAAGAAATGGGTCTTAAATGACCGATTAAAGGCCTTGGGCGTTAATTCGGGTGTAGGCGTTAATCGGTGATTTACGGAATTCGTCTTTGCTCTTATCCAATTTGTTGATCTGCATAAAACAATTCCCTTTTTAACAAAAACCTTCGTATTTTTTGCATTTTCTAGGGTATATTTTTGATTCGAAAGTCCAGTAGAGAAATGGCCATAGTCAAAAGGCTAGCAAAGAATTTGAAATGTTGCCCACGTGGAATATTCTTATTAGTCAAATATTCTTGTTTTAGGTTCAATTATTTTGCAAGCTAAAATTTGAATTTCGTCTTCCATCTGCATAAATTAATTCAGCAAATACACCTTTCTTGAAGTTCTGTTTAAACACCATATTTGGACCTAGTAAGTACACCAAGCCTCGTTTTCACAAATTATTAAGTCAAAAAATTAGTTAAAAAATAAGTTACATAAAAACGAGGTCGGATGTACTGACTGGACCAAAACACGGTGTTTAAACAGAACGTCGGGGAAGATGTATTCAAAGTAAAACAAACTTTTCAAAAACTAATTCCAAAAAAACAACAACAGTTTTTGGTACTTTCATCCGCAAAAATAAATTCCTCAAAAATTCTTCCCTAAAGATTTTAGCAAAACCAGGATTGAAGAAATATGCACAAGCGAACTATAAAATACTTTAGAAAAAAAAAATTCCAAACATTACTTGTGTTCACCCTTGCATTGCGGAGAACAGCGAGTCTTGCTTCAACAGATCCATTTAACACACCAACCTAAGTAAGGATTAAAACGACCAATCACAAAGGACTATCATCGAGTATCAACCAATCAGAAAACTGTGATGCTAAATAATATTACCTCGGTTCCGTACATTTTAATATCTGAAGCTTCATTTATGGAGGCCAGGGAGGTCACAATTTTTCCAACGATAAGAGACGTCATGCATAAACCCATGAAAATCCAAAGTATCGCTAGTAGTCGAGAAAGAAATCTCGTCGGCACAAAATCACCATATCTAGGAAAAACAAAACACAATATCATTATATAGCAAAGATTTATTTCCGAAGGAATCTTTTCTAAAAAGAAGACAAATTTTGAGGTACACATTTCGCTTGATAGCAACAAAACAAATAGAAAATACGAATACTTGAGCACAGTTGGCTAACAAAGTGTTTACCCTTGACTTCCTTGAGTGATAAATGCCCAGTACCACCCTTCTGCAATTCCATGTAAAAAATTTGCTGAGAAACTGGTATCATTCGTTCTGTAGTAGCCTTCCTAGAAATTACCAATACATATGTCAACAATACTTGTTTTCATGAAGACAAACGTTTCTATGTTTTCGCTTCAGAAAACTCTTTGCAAGAGATGAAATCTCAGAAAAAAAACATAATATTATTTCCCCAATTCCCCGCATCGAACCTTTTTTCTAAGACAAAATATTTTAGGAATGCTGTAACCTGTGGATCTGAAACACACATGGCAAGGCTCTTACCAACATATTATTTTATTGTTCCAGACAGAAATTCTCTGTTAAAATTGTTCTCTGTTAAAATACTTACCAGGGACCATACCAAGCCACCGACAAAAACCATTAACAAGACGTTGACGAGAATGAGCGGCCAAACATTGAATACTTGCTTGATCATATTTTCTGTTATTTCAGTGGATGACAGCTGGCCAGTAATGAAAACAACACCAGGATGGCTTAAGAATGCCGCGTAACTGTACCCCAAAAATGTTTTGGTGTCAGCTGAAGCAGTAACAGGGAATACGAGATCGGTATATTGGTCTACAGAAAAAGGGACGTCGTAAACAGTTTTCAGGGATTCCCTGCCCCTACCATCTTGGATTCGATCCACAGTGGTGACAGAAACACCCGATTCCCTTTCACAATTACCACAAGCGGAAAAGATCATGTTGTCCATGATTTGTTCGCATACACCAGCTAGATTCCCCTCAATGTCTTTGTATACGTAAGGTCGTTGCAAGAAGTATGCAGTTGATACGATCTCCGGACACTTGCAAGTTTCTGAAAGGACATTCAAAATTAACATTTTAATGACAGAAGTAAACAATTTGCAAGCATTCAATTAGTTTTGTATATTGAGATGTCTCGTTTTAAAGCATTCATTCCTTTGTTAGGAAAATCACTTAAATTAGTTTGGTATATTGAGATATCGCGTTTTGTGCTTTTGGAGAGTGCTTTCAAATCGTGTATGTATTTCATTCAACAAAAGAAAATAATATCCAATTCGTTCGAAAGTGCTTTTAACAAATAGAATGTTTGGTTTTTGGGTTTTTTTCCAGGTAAAACAGGTTATTAGTCCAGAAGGTATCTAAGATTCGCTATTGGAAACGCTTTATCGAAAGAATACTCTCTATAATTCGAATTCTCAGTTCCAATTATGGAATGAAACTGAAACTAAATGCCCATGTGTGCAAAAGGATTTTTGCGTATACCAGCTGGTCATGTGACCCTAAAGTTTATTAGGGTGACGTCATCAATTTCACGTTGACGTCATCCTAAAGTAACTACAGTGGAATCTGTCTAAAGCGGACACGGTATAAAGCAGACATCTGTTTAAAGCGGACTCAATCTCGTGGAACGGAATGATTTACGGTCAAATTCTCATAAAAAAATCTCTATAAAGTGGACAGTTATAAAGCGGACAGTACTAAAGCGGACACTTTTTTTTCACCAAATGAAGGTTTCCCCTAAAAAATCTCGGCATAAAGCGGACACAAAGTAACACAATATAACTTTCATCAATTTGTACATTTTTCAACTTTTTTGTTTACAATTTCAAGTATTTTTTTAATGTTTTTTTCGCTTCAATCAACGGCTTTCTCAGGCCCAATGAGTTTTTTGTTCCGTTGTTGTTGTTGTTTTATAGCCTGAGAACGAAGTGAACCATGCACGAGATAAAAATACAGCTTTTGGTAAATTTAGACCATAAAAATCAGTTTTAGGAAAACTCTCTATAATGCGGACATCTATCTAAAGCGGACACTTTCTTTTGCACCAATAGTATCCGCTTTAGACAGATTCCACTGTAGTAAGAATAAACCATTATGTTCGACTAATCATTTAATTGTCCTATTTTCTTGTAAACGATTCAAATTCTGCATGTTTTATTGATATAACGGTGTTCTTCATCAAATTTCATCCTATTCAAAGATATAAAATATTAGCAACTTTCCAAATTCTCATTTCGGTTCGATTGACCACCTGTCAGTCTTTTGGTTCTGCCGGAGATACTTGCTGTAATGGAACTTTCTGTCAACATTTTTTAAAGGGGTGGAACTTTTTGTGGGGGTATAAATTTGGAATTATGGAGAGTTTGAATTAATTTATCAAAAGATAGATTCTTTCGAAATACTAAGATTCATCGTAGATGATTACGAAGCTTTCAGAAAGAAATTCCTATTAAAAACATTTGAAGAAAAAATCAAGTGACAAACCTCCGTACAGAACATCGTGTACTCCATCACCGTGCTGATTCACAGCAAGCAGTTTGAATTCATATTTCGTGTTGGGTTGGAGATTCGTCACTTTTTTACCGGTAACCGAAGGATGTGCAGTTACATAAAGTGTTTTGCCATCCTCAACGTCATTGATTCCAATGCGAATGACTTTATAATAAATCTTATAATACATCAAATCACCGTGCACCTTATCAAGTGAGATTTCCTCCCACGAAAGAGTTAAACTGTCGTGTGTTTTAAGTGGTTCAACACGGGCGTTATTTGGAGACGTAGATGGCGCTATACAAAATTAAAAAAAAAAAAAAGGTTTACTATTACATAAAAGGTGAATGTTTTCCTCAATGAAATGGTTCACAACCCAGTGGGCAAAATCTTCAAAATATCTATGAGGTGGAGTGTTTTCTATAGGAATGGCAAGCAATATCGCCTGCTGTTTCAATAAAAAACAGTCTTCCATAGAGACTTTTTGAAGATTTTGCCAATTGGGAAGGTTGGATTCAGTCAAACCTTTTACCATATACTTTTGTTTGATACAGGGAATGTCTTACAAGAGCTTTTAAAAGTTAGAAATTCAAGTAGATAATGGAGTTAGGAAAAACTCTCAACAGCCCAAACAGAAATAGTATTCCTCATAACGAAATACAAAATTTAAAACATGATTTAATCAATCCTCTAAAAACGAAGAAGTCAATGGAAGTCAGTAAAGAAAAGTGAAAAGATAAGCTTGGGTCTCCATTATAAGATTTTACTGCAATATTTTAAAGAATCGCAGAGCTGCAGTTATCAACTCCCAAAGTTGAAGTAAAAAAATAATACACCAAGCTGGTGAGTACACTTGTTACTGAGTAATCAATCGTACACAGTCAGATTTCAAACAGTGTAGTTGCTTACTTGAATAATTTGTTTTTGCCGCATCGTTATCACAAGGGCTACTTCCAATCTTATTAAAGGCACAAACTTCGAAGATGTATAAAGTTTCTGGAATCAAGTTGTCAATCAAGGCAGTACGGACGGTGAAAGGTACGACAACCATTTTCTGTTTCGCACCATGCAAGTACACTTGGATGCTATAACCAAGTGGTACACCGTTCATATCAGCTTCATCAATAGGCCGCCAATCCACCATTACAGAATTATGATCAACAGTTGACGCATTCACACCAGTAGGAGCCAGCTCGGGCACTATGTTGAAAATAATAACATTTATCATCTACGACGCACACATTTTACAGACAATTTACTAACAATTTCTCCTCACTATGACTTTACAGTGAAAAGTTTGATAAAAATGTTTGAAAGAACGAGGCATAAGCTGACTGTAAGCTCACTAATCCAGACGAAATTTATAAAGTTTGCGCCATAAACTTAAGTGTGGAAAAATTGTCAGTTGATGCTAGGCCACATCTGAGACATACTTGAAGATTTGTGACGACAATAGGCCGTTACAACTCCATTAACTTAAGCTGTATTATAAGCTTGTATAAGGTCGGTCGGTTTCCATAGCCGTTTATTGGGGGTTATTCGCAAATCTTTATGTTTAAAATTCATTGGGAACCCCATTCCTTCAGTGTGAAAGTAACAAATGTTGCTCAGGAATGGTTTGGAAAAATATAAACCTCAATGAAGAATCAAAGATTTCGAAGCGTTAAACATTGGATGACTGTTAAATAAACGTTGACTTTAAGAGAAGGGAACGATTTACAAACATGAATACAAACACTTCTTACATGCTTCTAATGTAAGGTGAATTTGTTCTTTCGAAGCGATACCATTCCCGCTAGATGAATATGCCACCAAACGGAAACTGTACTTGGTAGCAGGGGATAGTCCCACCAACACCATATCATTATTTATACTGGCCAAAGCATTGTAATGTCCGGATGCATCTAACTTCTTCCGGTAAAATAAGATGTATCCTTTCGTTTCTTTTGGTTGATTAGTTGTGGGCACATCATCCCAAGACACGTAGAAAGATGTAGCCGACAGAGCTTTGAATTTAACGTTTGATGGCGGAGCTGTTGGCACTAAAGGTGGAGTTATTTAAGAATAATAATCTCTTAAAAATAGGACGAAAATCAGCGACAAATCCCTGTATATTTCATGTCAGTAAGCTTTTCGCCCTGAATAATTTTACACATTGTTGAAATATAAATTATGATTTAACATAAGTTATTATATCTAGTAATAATTATCTCATAAATCCCCCGAAATTGTTAAAAATCCCCCCAAAATAACTGTTCTAAAATCCATGCGTACCATCGGGCCAGATGTAGTAATCATCCAGGACAGATATTATTGGAAGCTTTTCCACAGATTTTTCAATCTCAATGCTGTCTTGTATGTAGATGAATTGATACGAATCAAAGTCTTTGAAAGAAATGGTAAAATTCGCTATCACGCTACCTTTCCTGAAGAAAAATAAACCATCAAATTATCTCGCCTCATTTGCTTTTATTCATTTTGGTGACTTGCTAACCCAACCGGCTATAAAGTAACCTTTCCAAACAATTTACGTGGAACATATCGCCTTATATTAAATGCAGATCTTAAGATCAGTCATTTTGTTACAGCAGAATCACCACCATTTTTCCATTATTAAGCCTCAATATAGAAATTCAGTTTAAACAGAGTGCAAGTAATCACTCACTTCGTGTCATGTAGAACTAAATCTTGCATTTTGTCTTTGAAGTTTGTAGAAAACAATTCTAAAAACTATGAACAAAAACAGAACACAGGTAAGACAAAGATCATTGAAAAAACTACAATCCAATAATGGGCGATTATTGAAAGAAATAAACATTTACTTCATCTCTTAAATGGATTTGAAGAAGTTGCCAAGCATAACTCTGTAAGCTATTGTAATCGGAACGATAGGGAAGATCGAAACGAATACGGAAATTCCCAAAGATTCCTGTGAAAAAACAAATAAAAGTTATTAGTGGGTGCAAAATACCGATGGAAAGCCCTTGGTAACAATATCAACTGTATCCAGAGTAATTTGTGATTACCGGGACAAACATTGAAATTGCAGTGATTCTTCTCTTCCAAATGTTGCAAACAAAAATCTCGACCACCATATAACCCTCGACTACATTGTCTTGTACGTCTGTATGTGCCATTGTTACATGGTTTATCACAAGCAGACCACGACGACCAAGGACCAGGAGAAGCATCAACTAAAACAACAAAAAAAGGGTTTTAACACACCTTTAGCATGCCGTAAGCATGACAAGACTGTGCTGTTAGTCGGCCCTTTTTGTTATTAAGATTACTTCTCACTTATCATCGTAAGCCCTTACGTTACGACGATTTTACAGTTTTAATGCTTACAAGTATCATAAAGGCAAGAGTTCAAATATAATAATAAAGATTAGGTTATAGCAAAATTAACACGAGCTCAAATAAGTAGGACTTCATTGGAGTAATAAGACACAAGAAGTTAGTAGTAAGAAAAGAAACTACTAAAAAAACATAAATCTTAAATCAACGTGTTGCGATAAAAGTCCTTTTAAAAGTTTACTTATATATTGAAGGCAAAATAACAAGAACCAAGCATGATTATACTCTCGCTTACTGGGACATCTGTGTTGATTACATTCTTGTTCTTGTGTTGACTGACCAATACAATTACTTCCACCATGTAAAGGCTTGGGGTTGTTACACACTCTCAAACGTGTTGAACTTCCACTCCCACAGGAATGGGAGCAAATAGACCATTTCGTCCATTGCGAAAATCCTCCATGGACTAAAAGGATGTATACAGGATTAATTTTTTCCTAAGCATTCTCAGACATACGACAAGAGTTGTAAAAAGGAAAACAGTAAACCTGGGCACCGCACTTTTCCACATCTTTGTATTTCTTCAGTGTGAACGTCACAATTATAGAGGTTGTAACATTCTCGATCTCTTTTCCTCTGTCCTTTACACGTTGCTGAACATTCAGTCCAGAATGACCAAGAACTTACATCTCCCACTGGTAACAAAAAACAAAAAACAAAAAAGCCCACAAAATATCAAAATCTGCTGTCAACAAGTGTTTGTACACGAACAGTAAAAGAAATGACCTTACCATTTGAGGTTGGTTTTGATTGTCCTGAAGGAATGCTACTCGTTAAACCAACATGGAGGTAAGAAGACGATGGAGCTAATAACAGCATACTCGAGATTTCTCCCACCGTGGATGTTTTAGCAAGATCTGCTTGTGTTGGTAATTCTTCATAAGACATAACTGAAGTTGTATCTCCCAGAACAATGTTTTTTCCTTCATCGGCCGAAGCATAAGATGAAACTTTCCAACTACTTGAAGAGCCTACTGGTGAGGTATGGAGGATTGAATTCGTAGAAAACCTGATCAAATGTAAAACGGGAACAATGGTACTGGCAGTATTGGGTTCATAAGGAGATGTCATAAATAACTGATTAGATTGAATGGTTGTATATCCATCAATTTTACTTGTTGCAAGGATTCCTAATGTTGATATATTTAATGGTAATACATCATTTATTGATGAATAACTTAGTGAAACTTCTGTTGCATGTGTTTCCGTTACATTTTGCGACGAGACTTGTATACTGTTCCATAATCGTGATGAAGGAAGTTTATTAGTAAGATTTATAGATTCTGTCATATTAACAGTTGTCATTGGTAAAGTTAACAATGTCGATATACTACTTGAAATGACAGATTCTTCAGCTGCAGTTGTCATCATTTGAGTGTTCTCCTCAGAAGGATTTGACAATGACACAATTGATGTAAATACTTTTTCAGCATTCTCCACAACAACACTAGTGAGACTCTCTTGTGAAATAATATTTGCTGAGCCAGCTGTGTTAGTGGAAAGGGGTTTGGTTGCGGATATTTTAGAAGAACTTCCCAACATAGGTACCGATGGCTGTGAAGACGATATAATTATCTTTTTAGTTGATGAAACCATAAGCTCTTCTTCAGAGGTGTTACTTTGTAAAGCACTAGATTCCACGATGGCTTGCTGTAACATAGTGCTGGCCGACTTTGAGGCATAGTTTTGAATGGATGAAATAAGTAACATATTTTCTATAAGAGTACTCATTGAATCATGTGCAACAAATCCCTCACTTGAATAATTATCTGAGGGTGCTGCAGACGAACGTGGACTTTCATATTGTTTGGTTATTATATAAGATGGTTCTGATTCTACTGTATACAAATCATTGGATAAACTTGCTAAGTCATGGCGTGACATTATGCTTGCTGAATGAGTAAAGTAACTGTCGATTGGTACAATAATGCTTGTTTCTAGAAAACTATGCAATGAAGATGTAGCTGCTTGAAAAGATGATGTTATAATGATATCATCTATCTGTTGTTGCGAGCTGATATTTATTGATATCGCACTTGACTCCAGCTGTTTCAATGACTCGTCCGATGGTTGTGATGATACTTTCACAGGGATAGTTTGAGTAATCTCCTCAACAAATTTGGTTGATATCGATAATAATGGAGAATGTACTTCTGTATCCTCCATAACACTTGTAAAATCATGCTGAGGAACAGCAGTTGTCAACATTATAGAGGATGCAAAATTAATGCTAAGTTCTTCAGTCAGAGATCTTTGTACTTCTCCAATAGTATCAATAGAGAATAAAGTTGTTTTGTAATCAGGATCTGTCATTGACGAGAAACCAGGAAATACAGGAGTAGAAAACATCAGTGAAGAAATAACATTGATTGATGACACTGTTACAACGGAGGTCGCCAAACTTGCGACATTTGATGATTGCAATAGAGCAGAAGTTAATTCTTTGACGGAAGGCTGTATTGAGGAGATATATGGCGTAGGAATCACCTCCTCGGCTGCAGAGGATTTCCCAAGAAATGAAGGAAGTATATTTACAGATGATGTTGTCACATCTGAACTTGTAGATAATATTGAGGGTTCCATAGTGCTAGCTGTTGTAAAAGTAGCTGGTTGACTGATGATATCATCTGGTTTTGAAAAAGATTCCGTAAGTGATGCTATATTTGATGTTGACGCAAATACTGGAATGATGTTTGAAATAGTGTTTGCTATTGTACTGAATACAGATGGAAATGATTCCATTAAAGTGATTGGTGTTGGAGAAAGCATTTCCTTCACATATGAACTTGATGTATTTATATTGGATACGGTACTTGACATTTGGGAAAACAAACTTGATTTTTCAGTAGGAATCAGTGATGATACTTCTACACTTTTTGATTGAACTGTGGAAGTTATATTAATTTCCTGTGAATAAGTATGCATGTTTTCACTAACAGATCTCACGAGAGTACTGACAGAAGGTGTTATCTGTGCTGCCACAGATACTGCATAGGAGCTATTCACTGTTGTATGAATTTCTTGAAATGACATGGACAATATTTGTTGATATGGTACGTCACTGGTAATTGAGTTAGGTAGAGTGT
Source organism: Turritopsis rubra (assembly GCA_039566895.2). NCBI lineage: Eukaryota > Metazoa > Cnidaria > Hydrozoa > Anthoathecata > Oceaniidae > Turritopsis > Turritopsis rubra. The sequence goes on from CM077623.1 coordinate 6,301,376, forward strand.
TGGCTTCATTGACAGACAGGTACGTTATTTCGGGACTAGCTATAGCTGTTGATGCATGTGCTATCGTATCTAATGCTAATTGAGTGGATTTACTCAAAAATGAAACATTAAAAGTTGCAATCGTTTGTGATAGAGTTGATTCTCCATTTGTAGCAAGAATTGAAGTAGCAGGGAACGATGGCAGCATCACACTACTTTTCATCTGTTCCTCTATCTTACTTGTTGAAGATACTGTGGGTGTGAATATAACTCCTGTATTCACAGCACTGACAACATCATTTGAAGTAGTAGTTTCTGAAGCCATGGTATCTAACTGTTCAATCTGAGAGCTTGAGAATTCAGAAACAATGTTAGTTTCCAACAAATCATTAGGCAACATTGATCGAGAATCTGTAACAGATATCAATGCCAAAGAACTTGGGGTTTCCATTCTCACATCAGTTGTGAGATACTGTGAGTCTGTAGCTGCACTAAAAGATGAAAACTCTGAAGCATATGTGGCTGCTGCTGACATTCGAGAATATGATTCATTTATTGGCCAAGAAGAAGAGGCCATAACCTCTCTTGTCATTGCTGATACATATGAAGGCATCAAATTACCAGTAGAAATAGAAAAGTTTGAGGATGATGTTGTCACATCTGAACTTGTAGATAATATTGAGGGTTCCATAGTGCTAGCTGTTGTAAAAGTAGCTGGTTGACTGATGATATCATCTGGTTTTGAAAAAGATTCCATAAGTGATGATATATTTGATGTTGATGGAAATACTGAAATGATTTCTGAAATAGTATCTGCTATTGTACTGAACACAGATGGAAATGATTCCATTAAAGTGATTGGTGTTGGAGAAAGCATTTCCTTCACATATGAACTTGATGTATTTATATTGGATACGGTACTTGACATCTGGGAAAACAAACTTGATTTTTCAGTAGGAATCAGCGATGATACTTCTACACTTTTTGATTGAACTGTGGAAATTATATTAATTTCCTGTGAATAAGTATGCATGTTTTCACTAACAGATCTCGCAAGAGTACTGACAGAAGGTGTTATCTGTGCTGCCACCGATATTGCATAGGAGCTATTCACTGTTGTATGAATTTCTTGAAATGACATGGAGAGTATTTGTTGATATGGTACGTCACTGGAAATTGAGTTAGGTAGAGTGTTGGCTTCATTGACAGACAGGTATGTTATTTCGGGACTAGCTATAGCTGTTGATGCATGTGCTATCGTATCTAATGCTAATTGAGTGGATTTACTCAAAAATGATACATTAAAAGTTGCAATCGTTTGTGATAGAGTTGATTCTCCATTTGTAGCAAGAATTGAAGTAGCAGGGAACGATGGCAGCATCACACTACTTTTCATCTGTTCCTCTATCTTACTTGTTGAAGATACTGTGGGTGTGAATATAACTCCTGTATTCACAACACTGACAACATCATTTGAAGTAGTAGTTTCTGAAGCCATGGTATCTAACTGTTCAATCTGAGAGCTTGAGAATTCAGAAACAATGTTAGTTTCCAATAAATCATTAGGCAACATTGATCGAGAATCTGTAACAGATATCATTGCCAAAGAACCTGGGGTTTCCATTCTCATATCAGTTGTGAGATACTGTGAGTCTGTAGCTGCACTAAAAGATGAAAACTCTGAAGCATATGTGGCTGCTGCTGACATTCGAGAAGATGATTCATTTATTGGCCAAGAAGAAGAGGTCATAACCTCTCTTGTTATTGCTGATACATACGAAGGCATCAAATTACCAGTAGAAATGGAAAAGTTTGAGGGTGATGCTGTCACATCTGAATTTGTAGATAATATTGAGGGTTCCATAGTGCTAGCTGTTGTAAAAGTAGCTGGTTGACTGATGATATCATCTGGTTTTGAAAAAGATTCCGTATGTGATGATATATTTGATTTTGATGGAAATACTGAAATGATTTCTGAAATAGTGTCTGCTATTGTACTGAACACAGATGGAAATGATTCCATTAAAGTGATTGGTGTTGGAGAAAGCATTTCCTTCACATATGAACTTGATGTATTTATATTGGATACGGTACTTGACATCTGGGTAAACAAACTTGATTTTTCAGTAGGTGTCAGTGATGATACTTCTACACTTTTTGATCGAATGGTGGAAGTTATATTAATTTCCTGTGAATAAGTATGCATGTTTTTACTAACAGATCTCAGGAAAGTACTGACAGAAGGTGTTATCTGTGCTGCCACAGATATTGCATAGGAGCTATTCACTGTTGAAGGAATTTCTTGAAATGACATGGACATTATTTGTTGTGGTACGTAACTAAAAATTGAGTTAGGTAGAGTGTTGGCTTCATTGACAGGCAGGTAAGTTATTTTGTGAATAGCTACAGCTGTTGATGCATGTGTTATAGTATCTAATGCTAATGGAGTGGATTTACTCAAAAATGATACATTAAAAGTTGCAATCGTTTGTGATAGAGTTGATTCGGCATTTGTAGTAATTGAAGTAGCATAGAACAATGGCAGCATTACACTACTTTTAATATGTTCTTCTATCTTACTTGTTGAAGATACTGTGGGTGTGAATATAACTCCTGTATTCGCAACACTGACAACATCATTTGAAATAGTAGTTTCTGAAGCCATTGTATGTGACTGTTCAATCTGAGAGCTTGATAATTCGGAAACAATGTTAGTTTCCAATAAATCATTAAGCATCATTGATCGAGAATCTGTAACAGATATCAATGCCAAAGACCCTGGGGTTTCCATTCTCGTGTCAGTTGTGAGATACTGTGAGTCTGTAGCTACACTAAAAGATGAAAACTCTGATGAAACTCTTAGACTTTCTGAGGGAGTGATAAAAATATCTGTAATTGGATTATATGTGACTGATTCATAAGTTGCATGGGAAGATGGTACAATTTCAACTGGAATAGTTTGATGTGATTGCTCCCAAACAACGTTGGTTGATATTGATAATAATGAATTTACTTCTGTATCCACCATAACACTTGTAAAATCATGCTGAGGAATAGCACTTGTCAACATTATTGAAGATGCAAAATTAATGCTAAGTTTTTCAGTCAGAGAACTCACTATTTCTTCCATAGGAACAGAAGAGAATAACGTTGTTTCGTAATCAGGGTCTGCCATTGACGAGAAACCAAGAAATACAGGAGTAGAAAGCAGCGGTGTAGAAATACCATTGATTGAAGACACTGCTGTTGTGTGTTGTGAATCTGTTCCTACTATACTACTGGATTTAGAATCAGTAAATTGCAGTACATCTGAGGTTGCGAAACTTGCGACATTTGATGGTTGCGACAGAACAGAAGTTAATTCTTTTACAGAAGGATGTATTGAGGACATATATAGTGTAGGAATCACATCCTCGGCTGCAGAGGATTTCCCAAGGAATGAAGGAAGTAGATTCACAGATGAAGATGCTGCTATTTTCATGTTTGAAATCATTTCACTTTTTGTTGATAACACAAAATTACCTGTAGAAATGGCAAGATTAGAGGATGATGTTGTCACATCTGAACTTGTAGATAATATTGATGGTTCCATAGTGCTTCCTGTTGTAAAAGTAGCTGGTTGATTGATGATATCATCTGGTAGAAAAATAGATTCCTTAAGTGACGCTATAATTGCTGTTGATGAAGATACTGGAATGATTTCTGAGATGGTGTCTGCTAATGTACTGAACACAGATAGAAATGATTCCATTAAAGTGATTGGTGTTGGAGAAAGAATTTTATTAGCATATGAAGTTGATGCTTTTATATTGGTTATGTTACTTGACAACTGGGCAACCAAACTTGATTCTTCGGTAGAAATCAGTGAAAAAGATGATACTTCTATACTTGCTGATAAAGCTGTGGAAATAACATTAAATTCTTGTGTTATCTCTGTTGTTTTAGAAACTGCAAAGAAGCTGTCCAATGTGGATTGTTTTTCTGCAATTGATGCAGTTGTTTTTGTATTTTCAAGTGATATTCTTTGAACTGAATTTGAGAGTTCAAAAGTGGATGAGAGAATATCCTCCTCTGATGCACTTGTATTTGTCATCATATTTGCATTCCTACTATGTGGTACAGATGAGGTTTTGGATGCTATCTCATGCTGGTGAACCATGGTCTGTGATATTCCCACTTTTTCCTGCAATAAACTACTTTTTCTTATAGTGTGTCTTTCAGATGATATAATGTTAGCAGGTTTGATACTATCTGATGGAAAAATTGTCTCCAAAGAAGAGAAGATCAAACTACTGTCTTTGACTGGTTCAACCGATTTGAATAAGATTTCGTAAATAGATGTTTCCTCATTGACAGAACTTGAAGATATTTTGTAGAAATAAGATGAGTTATGAGTACTTGGTATTCCATTCAACAAAATGGCAGAATGGATTGTTTCCTTTGGTAACATTGTAGTTGTATAGAAACCGGTTTTAATGCTGTCAGGACTTTCAGCTTCAGTAACTGAGAACTTTATAGTGGCTTGGGAAGTTGAATATTGAAATTGGTTTTCAGTAACCGTAGTTTTGTACAGAAAGTTTTGAGAGATTGTTGGTGCAATGGTAAGAATTTCTTTATGACTTGCGTGATCTTCTGCCGATATACTTGCAAAAACATAATTGTTTGCAGATGACCACAACAGTGTTGGTGGTGGGGCAACAACTGTGAAATTTCAAAAAAGAAATATATTTCATCAAGTGAATATATCACAACACAAAATGAGATGGTACATTCAGACTTCATATACCAAAAATAACCGAATAGACGGTCACTTTCTAATAAACCCCCACGCTCATGGGCGTTTATTTGGAATTAGGGAAAATTAATAAACATGCTATTAGGTAAGTCTGGAAATAAGATATGTTATGTCATGTTAAAAATATTGCTAATAAATGTTTTCTTCAAATTTCATCAAAAAGAACCTTATTGAAAACAATACAATAGTGGAACAAAGAATTGATTTTCCAAATAAATGTGCATGCTTCAATAAACGCCCATGGTAAATGCATATTTTTTGTCATTCATGGTATGTAATGATTCTTTAATGCAATAAAACTTACCAGTAAAAAGAAGAAAACAGCACAACACATTGGATCTTTTCAAAACCATTGTCAAATTAGCCGATAAAGATAAAGCAGCTTCTAAAGAGGAAATACACAGAAATGTATACTTGCTAGCTTTGGTTAAGTAACAAAATCATGAGCAACAATGTTTGGTAAATATAACATGGTTGTGATTATTTATATAGGAATAATATAGGAATAAAAAACTTGTGAATATTACCTGCTATAAATCCTAACGTATTGCAATCATAGCTCTCAGCTTTTATAATCTTCTAAACCTGTTTAATTTTGTGAATAACTAACGACATGTATTAAGCATAACCTTGTAAGATCATAATTGACCTTTACGAACTGCAAATATTTTCACGTTATAATATGTTCCATTGAAGGAACAAGCAAAAATATTTATGGAGTACCAAGGCAATATTATTATTCATTCCTTTTGATGGTTTATCATGGTTTACAAATGTTTCGAAATCACTTGAATTATTTAAATTCATCCATGCACACTAACTTTAAGTTTAAAATGAATAGAACAACATAAAATGAATACAATTTTCATCTGAAACTGTAACTAGAACATGAAATATTTATTAAAAAAAAAAAAAAAAGAAAGACATGAAACATTTAACAACTAAACAATGAAACTCATGTGACATACCTTACGTGGATTTATTTTCGCGTGGACATATTTTCGCGGACACCCCTTTTGACCTAATTTTGCGTGGATTAATTTTCGCGGATGGTATAAAAATGAGATATTTCGCGTGGATTTATTTTCGCGGACGAAGAAATTTTGACTTTATAAATTTTCGAATTTTCAAAATAAGAAAAGGAGCACAAGAAAATTATGCAGTAATGACCTTGGACTCTTCACAAAAACTTCAGAAGAAATTCAAAAACAAAAGACTATATGTTATAAAGCTATAAAGTGTGTGGTTCTTAAATCAAAGTACTTGAGTTACATGACTCTGCTTTTATTTCTCATTGTGAATCAGTGACTGTGTTCTGAAATATGTTCTCAAATGCATTTCCGTCTTCTATATTCAATTCGTATTCTTCCTCGTCATCTGTAGAATCAATTCGGTTAACGTTAGGATCGTTTGCCTCAGGAAAGTTATCATCACAAAGATCGTTAGTGCAAGCTTGGAGATTTATATTATCAATTTCTGAGAATGGATCTAAAGGTGGCAAATTTGAAAGTCCCATTTTAACGGCATCAAATATTCCAGAAGCTTTTCAACCATTTATTATGATTTCTCTGCCTTTTTCCGACGTAAAGGAATTGTAAAGTTCTATCAGCCAAGTAACGTGTAAAGGCTTCATGACAGATAACGGTGTTTTAATGTCTATTTCTTCCAAACTCGCTCCTTTATCCAAACTTTCTTTGATCTTCATTGCATACCACGAAGCAAATTTTTCCCTCAAAGTCTTTCGCCCATGAATTGACTGTGAGGTCTAAGGGTTGGAATAAATGCGTCATATTGTTTGGTACCTTTACAAGCAATATATTGTTGGACTTCAGTAAGTTGAGCACATCATTGGTCATCTGACCCCGGAATACATCCATGATAAGTAGAGCAGGAAAAGTAGGGGGTAGGTTAAGCTTTTCTCTTGTTTCATCCACGTACGGAATAATGATCTCTTCAATGACTTTTACTGATTCCTGTGAGTTGCTAAAGTGCTTGGGATTAGCACTCAAACTAAAGCCTTCTGGAAACTCGACAGTTGGTAAACTTTTTGTCGTTTTACCACCGTAAATTAACTGCATAGGTAAAAATTGACCCTGAAGAGTTATGATAAATGTGGCAGTAATTGAACGTTTATCTGACGATCCAACTATTGAAACGGACTTCGTACCCTCTTTCTCCATTGTGTAACGGGAACTTTGGATGTACTTTGACGGTGTTTGGTCAAGATTCAATACAAGAGAATCTGGTATGTTGTTATCTTCTATCTTCTGAACAATACTATGCATGAAGACAAGCTCTGATTCTCGTTTGGCTCCGTCTGGAATCAAAACCTTTCCTGTAGTTGCCGCTCTTTTTTTGAATCCCATTCGTCGAAAAAAGCTTTGGGCCCAATCCTTCCCTACTCTAATTGATCTTACAGCCTCATCGTTGCTCCTCTCAATCAAGGCTTTTGCGCCAGCTGTTACAATGGCAAACGAAACTTGTCCTCCGCGGTTACGCAAAGCGTGGACAAATTTTTTGACTTTCTCATCTATTTTATCTCCCAGTTTTAGCTTTCTTCCTCGTTTTTTCGCTTCGAACATTTTTGTTGGTGATACGTTACTTCTTGATGTCTTAATTAGTGTCTGGTATTTTTTACGAAAGCCCCTTACAGTACTTTCATTTAAGTTAGAGAATTTCTTCTTGACCCGTATTACTTGCGTATTTGCCTATTTCATATCTGTCATTTGCACTGTACTTTTTGTATGACGAACGCGAGGTTGCGTTCTTCTTGATCGAATCGATAATGCTTTGGTGATTTACATTTCCAAGGCCTGTATCAGAAGCTGACGGAATCTCTTGCGGAGGCTCTAAAATAGAATAACAATAATTATGTATATAAATAAATCTACTGTACGAACAGAGCCCTCGCAAAACTTCCTTTTATGAAACGTTCAGAGAAAACTTTTCTTTTTTATAAGCAACAAGAAAAACCAACAATATCTTTTTCATTTTCTTTAAAGAATATTGGTTTATAGTTTATTCACAGATAGTTTATACACAGTTTTTTAATGATGTATTATCTACGCATTGAATGAGATAATTACTGTGTATAAACTGTCTGTGAATAAACTATAATTAAGTAATCGCGTTTTCAGAACAAAATAAGATTAATTTCAGCCTCAAATTCAAAAAAAATAAGAACAATCCCAAGCTCAACAAAAATTACTGGTTCTTATGAAAAAGTGCGTTCATTCAATGCATGAATCTCTCACCTCTCTCTGTTGATGGTTGGGAAATTTGTGTTTCATTTGACGTTTCAGTTGCTTGCTTGTTTTTTGCGAGAAGTCTTATCAGAGACATGATGCTGATTAAAATAATTTCAGGTTATTGCATGTGTGTCTGTAGTTCCTATCTAAAAAGCGACATGGTTGATATAGCCGCGCCTCTATTGTTCGAAAAAGTTTGAACGAAGAAAAATCCTATTGTCTGTCTGTCTGTCTGAAGTAAATAAATATAGAAAGCAAAAGTTACTCGAAAAACGTTCTTCACATTTTTATGGAAAGAAAAAAGAACCTTATGATTCGTGTCTGCAGATTGTCAAAGTCATATCACAGTACGTCCTAAGATAATGGCTTATAGAGCTGTTTCAGAATTCAAGTTTTCATGTGCAATTCGTGGATTTCATGTTTATCGCAAAACCTGGAAGCCAGTAAAAGGTGAAATTCTAGAATGCCTTCACGAAAAAAACAATATATTTGATTTATTTGCGGTGAAAGTCTGTGATAAAGAAAGCAAGGAAATTGTCGGACACTTACCAATGGAAATTTCTAGAATTACAAAATGTATCATAGATCGTGGGGCCATCGTAAGCGCAGAGGCCACTTCAGATCATTATCGAAGATCACCACTTATTCAAGGAGGTTATGGAGGTCCCTTGTTGTATAATTGTTAAAATCCACCCTGCTTTCAATTTGGAGATTCTCAAAAAGTATGAAGACATGGTTAAAGACAGATATTTAGAACCGAAGAATGAAGAAATAACTGGAACTTTCATTTCACTCGAGAGTCAGGAGAGCCAGGAGCCACCAAATAATAACGAAGGTTCGAACGCTGATGAACAAAACGGAGATAGAAGACGCAGAAAAGCAACTAAGAATAAATCGAGTAAATTAGTTAAGTGCAGGGATATTCGCGACTGTTTCAAATCGAGGCCGTCATCATCGTCATCAGTTAAGAGAGTAAAGCGTTCTGCAGTCATCACCATAGACTCAGATTAATACATACAGTTTCATATTAATAGCTTATTTTCTTCTGTTTACACCTGGTTATTAAAGACAATAGAAATCTTTATGTTAACATATTTTTTCTATTCCTTTTAACTCGTCGATGAACGGACAATTTGCATTCCATCAAAGCTGGTGCATGAGGTGTGAGTGGACAAGTGGTTAAGGGCGCACGCTAATAAAACCAAACGGTCAGGGTTCAATCCCAGCTCATGGCATTCTTGACTGAGTGTCTATAACCTAGCCCGGGTCAACCAAAGTTGTGTAGGCAAATTTGGTAGAAGGAAACTGAGCAGAAGCTCTTCGTTCCCTCACATTTCGAGCGCATGCATAGCATGCGAACTTCCTCCAGCACTGAGCCAGCACGGAGGAATATGGCTCTAAAAACTCCTCTAAGGAGTGCGTAAATCTGCACGATGCGGTGTGATGCAATTCCTTCTAGGTGTCAAGACTAAAAAACGACTAAAGCAGGTGTTCATACAAAATGGTAAAAGCCACCTGCTTTTTGACAGGTTAACTTTTGTGTTCAAAAAGATGTCTAGACAGCTTGTGTCTTGTCAGCATGTGCTCTAGACTGTTCTAGCCTGTTCCAGACTATTCTAGCTTGTTCAGCCTGTTCCCCCTTTTAGTACGTACGTAAATATTTCACGTGGGTTAACTTTCGCAGAAAAAAAAGTGTGTGGATTAATTTTCGCGGATGGAAAAAATGAAAAATTTCGCGTGGATTAATTTTCGCGGATGGTGTCATTTTTGAATATTTCGCGTGGATTAATTTTCGCGGATTTTTCGAAAATCCGCGAAATCCGCGAAAATTAATCCACGCGAAAATTAATCCACGTAAGGTATGACTTGAATCAGAATTCTTAGGTGAAGTTTCAGGAGTTAATTAATGAACAATCATCTTTACCCTTTCTCATGATTATAAAATGCTTTAAAAAAGAAAAAGGCAAATAAAATAGAAAGTAAAATATATTCAAGTATAGATGTGAAGGTTGTAAAATAAATTTTCATTACTTTCTTATTGACCTTGCCTTTTGCTTCACTTGGTTACAGGGGTGAAATGGAGATGTCAGTAAAGTCACTTAAACTTTGTATACAATATTCTACTATTTTGTATCCAAGTAACAAGTCATATGAAAAGAAAGTAACCTTTGAAGTAAATTTGTGCTAATTGCGGCTAATGCAACCAATCTTCATTATGTTGTTGATCTTAAGTATTTATGGCAGAATCAGAATGCATAAACAATTTGTAAATTAGAACCCTAACGATCTTAAACAGATATAAACACATTATAGACAATATAGCATAGTAGCGCTAGAAGTTTTTCTCACTATCTTCTAGGCTTGTTGTCAATAACTTAACAAAGTCTTGTGTTTGCCGTACCTGCCTGAACTATAGGAAAACATGAACTAAGATTTCCAAGTTTTACAAATTTGTATATCCGTTTCTCTCAAGAAACTTTTGTTATTATCTTTTTCTCAATAAATTTTGTTTAGTTTAAATGATAATCGCTTCCTTTATATCTAAAATACGCCCAGTTATTCGAAGTTTCCTAGAGAATGAATATTCTTATTTTGACCAAGAACTAGATCAAATAGAAATATTAAGTCAAATGAGAAGTTATTTGTACGCTATCTCATAGAAGGGCATGAAAACACACTAGAAATAAAATGGGTAAATTTGAAGTCAACAAAGAAGATACAGAAGTATACTGCTTTTTTATCTTTTCTTTCTTACAGTTGTGTACAAAAGTAACTTTGGAAATTTTAAATAAAACTTTACTATAATTATCATAATGTTTTGCCATCAATAGAACTTCTAAATCATATTCATTCTGGTAAGAACAGGAACCTAACTGCGTTTTAATATGATGCATTTCGTATGAAATAAAGAAAGAATTCTTATAATGTATTGCGTTCTTTTCAGGGAAGTTTTCTTCATTGTTAGAAATGTACTTATGACTTTAATATCAATATCGATTCATTCTTTCTCTGCTATTCGTCTCTTATGTATTCTTGAATGTCCACTAAACAATAATAAACAACATATATCATAGAACCAAAAAAACTAAATTCAAGAGAATTGTCACCCTGTAAAGTGGAAATGAAAAATAACCCATAAAAATCCCTTACTCGTTGTCTTTATAAACCCTGAAATAATACTCCACAAAATCAGATTGGCCAAGTTCCTGAACAAAATACTCGTCATGTGTGATTATCAAGAGCTGAAAATTCTTTTGTTGCATTCTTATTTCAATGATGCTAAAAAAAGAATCCAAATGCATTGGAGGTGCTATGGAAAAAGGAAGCCATGAAAGATTTCTTGGATTAATTATAAATCATTTTATTACCCGCGTACCAGGCTATATTCGATACAAAAGTTTGGGGAAATCCTATTGGTGAATTAAGCTTAACTGTGACGTCACTCTGGTCTATACTCACCGTTACAGCCTGCTGAAGTGTTATGGCAACAATATTGTTATAAAATAAGAGGCATGAATATAAAACAACACAGAAAAAACATAGATAGATAGAAAAAACATTGTTAGGACAAAATAATCGAATTTCACACAAAAATGAGAAAAAAAGTTTATTTACAATTTTTTTTATATACGCAGCGAAGTAATTTTGAAGAATCAAACTCAAACGTGGGTAATAACCCATATGTGACTGTCCAAGAAAACTATCATGAAATCTATAGATATACCTTTATTACCTATAATTTTAATATATAATATTATTAATCTATAATAATATTGATAAAATCTATAGATAAGTATAGGTAAACAGTTACCTATAAGTTTATCTATAATAAAGATTATAGATAACTTAAAGGTATTATTTATAGGTAATTCTTTTGTTCTCTGGATAGGATTACCTATAATTTTTCCCTATGAATTTCATGTTAGTTTTTTCCATTGGACAGTCACATATACTAACTTTTTATTTCGGCATTACCTTCGAATATCGACTTCCTTCACCTACTGACCTCGCAAGCTCGGGCTTTACTGTGACATCAGTCAATATTCCCCAGTAATGCCCTCATAACCAGTTAGTATAGGGTTGATACAAATAATTATTATCTTAAAGATAATTTATTTTTAAGAATCATGGTAAAAAACAACTCACTCTCTTAATGAATTTGCAAGACTATTTACATTTTCTTCATCAAGGTTTGTTGTTGGTTCATCTAATGCTAAAATACCACAATTCAAACAAAACGTTTCTGCCAATGCTAAGCGGATGATAATAGATGCCAAAACCTACAAACATTTTTAAAAGTTAAATATTCTACAAAAACTGACCATTAGTTCTTCCACTTGTTGAGTACAAGAGGAAGTCCATATTTATGTGCTGGAGCACAGATAATGGAAATAGAGAAATATTTTCAAAAGAAGTTGCAAAATGTAATCAAACGCATATCAAACTAAATCGAACTTTTTGTCCAGCACTACATCTACTCCTCATATCCAAACTTGCTCCCTGTTTGATCATACAAACCTAAAACAAAATATAATGGTAAATAGAAGTAAGAGAAGAGTGTTCAAAGTAACTCCAAGTCGTTACATAAACGTTGTAGTAGATTTTGTTAGTAAAAAGAAGTACACAGTAACAAACAAAATAATGACAGATAAAAGCTGTTTGATCAGTTACTAATCCAAACATTCGGTCCTTACACGATAGTTATACGATCTTCTAGCCTTTGATGCCCCATCATCATCACTTTCTGCAACGATCTCAATAGTATCGATATCTACAAGATGAATATTATATAATGCTGAAACAACATAACTACTAAGCCACTAACTACACAACAAAATGGTAATCACAGTTTAACTAATGTGTGTGTATTCATCTCAGATCAGATTAGAAAATATTGTGATCACCTTGTGAGAAACTGTAAGGGATTGTTGAAGCAACAGAAATTGCAAGAGAAACCTACCATTTCCTTTGTAGGTTTTAATCCAATATTCTTTAATGATTTTGTTGATTTCTGCTAATTTCAGTCCATGATATTTCATAATTGCACGATCTAAGGCTTTATAGTACTTCTCTAAATCCTGATTGGCCAGCTCAGTTGTTCTTAATTGAATAATTTTATCGGAATGTTTAGTTTCTGCATCAGCATACAAACTGCTCCCTAAAAATTGATTTCACGGAGTGTAAAAAGTTTAATGAATAAAGCAAGGGGATGATAGTTATTAAGCCAGTTTTCCACTAGGCAAAATTATTTGCACAAATCGACTTTTTTTTCGAAAATACACATACGCAGTAGAATTTATTTTAAAATTGATTACCCTTGACCAATTTGCTGAGTGAAATTTGGTAGTTCCAATGAATCCAAAAAGTTGCTAGCCCATCAAATTTGACAAAATTTGTAATTTCACGATGTTTTAATTATACAGCATATATAGTTTCACAAGTCATTAATATCTTTTAATTGTAACTGCATTTACTAAATATTCTATCTTCTAATGGAAACTGTTTTATAATTATTGTATGAATTAATTCAATTGAAAAAGTCATTTCGATTGAAAAAAGTCACTTCACATGAAGAAAGTCGCTAGTGGAAAACCGGCTTTAAGCGAGGATTGGGCCAGTGAAAATTTCGTTTCTCCAAAAATTACATTAAATGATTCAGTATACTTATATTGATAGGAAATTGTTTTTATTCTTCAAATTTGCATCTTTACTCTTTTAGAAATTCCCAATAAAGTATTTCTTAAATTTAAGAACAGTTTCATTAATGATGCTATTGGTAATACACTTGCTTTTTTAACTTGTGTTTATTATTATTAATGTTATTTTGAAAATGCCTATACCAAGTGAAAGCAAAAATATTTTTGCCAAATATGTTTTAACCTCCCAGTAGGCAAAATCTTCAAAAAGGCTCTGCGTAGGAGTGTTTTTTATTGAAACAGCAGACGATATTGCTTGCCATTCATATGGAAAACACTTCTCCTCATAGACTTTTTGAAGATTTTGCACACTGGGCTTGGAAAACGTAAATATATGCCCTGGAAAGGAACCCAATGGCATCAAAGAATTTTCTGAAGTTTTCATGGGTTTTCATGCTTACAAGTTTAATCAAAATTAGAACACAGCAGATACTGATGAGAAATCTGATGAAAGCTCATTCAGAAAGAAGAGCTGGTGTCAAAATCAAAAAGAAGAGCCAGTGTCAAAAGAAGTGACGATCTGGAAAAAAAGATTGGTTTGATGTGGAATGATTCAAATAGAACAATAGATATTGTTTTTGTGTTGACAAGAGAAATATATGATGGGATTTCGACAAAAGTCAACACCATGTTTTTTACTGTCGCTGTTTAGACACACCAGCTGTTTAACATTGAAATTTTTACTTTTCATTGATACATATGTTATCTTGTTTGATAACATAGATTATTTCTCAAGTGTCACTGTCGTTGGTGTAAACCTTTTTCAAATTATTTTAGTTTGCATCATTTTATAAATATATAGTTTCTTCAATGTTTAATTATCGCGTATGTCTCGCAAGTGACGTCATGCTATATATTTTTAATTTTATCTTTTGGTTCTCTTTGATACTTCTTCGAGCTTCAATATTTATAGTGTCAAAAATAATATTCTGCTTTATTTCAAGCTTGGAATACTTAGTCGGTCATCGGCGGTATCTATTTTGTCAAAGTTTTTAAATTCAATTGATATATTTGATGAAACCCGTTCAACTTTCAACATATTTTCATGGTTTTTGAATTCATATATGGAAATTGGAGAAAAATTCTTAAGGGTGTTTTTTGTCCCAAAGTTACATGAAAAAGTAATGACACGGCAAAGCGAGACAGGATATATTTTCCCGTTTTATCTGCCATCTTTAAAGCTCGTTTTGAAAATTATTTATCATATGCATGCACCTGACGTCAGACAAATTTACAAAAATATAAGTCACAGGAAAAAATTGTCAATTTCTCGCCAAAAAAAAAGACATTGGGAAAAGTAAGAATGATTTTCCTTAAAATTCGCTATTTCATTGCATAAGAGAAACATACGTAAATCACGATTGCATCGTTTTATTTCATCCTCAAATCCACCCAAACGCCCTTCATAGCTAGCTTTTTCTTTACGATACTTGTCAAGTTTCTGTTGCAAATCTTTTCGTTCCTCACTAAGTTCATGGCAGTTACCAAACTTTGATAAGTCATTAGTGAGGCCAGAAATCTGTTGATTGATATCATGTACTTCTTTCTTTGTGGTAATTAATACTAAGTTGTCGTCCAGCTCTCTTTTACGAAGATCTTGCTTATTAATTTCATCTTGAATGGATGTCCTCTCCTTCATTAAACTATTCATTTCTCGACTTTTAGTATTCAAGCGTTTTTCTGTTTCCTCCAGTTTCTCAGCATTATCGCTCAAATCATTCTCCTTGCCATCATTAACATATCTGAAAAAGAAATCAATAATTTCAGTGAACAGTATTATTTCAGGTGACATCATAAAAAAAAGAATCCATATGTGAACTAGGGATTCCTAAAAGCAATTGAATTTTATGCTCTATAGTTTCTAAAAAACCCTAAATATCAAATATTCTTTGAATTTTTACGTGATTTAATTAAATCTTCACAAAAAAGGGAACTACTATTAAATATCCACATGTTATTCATCAAGACATCTTACAATATTTCCTGTTTCTACATTATTTTGACTCAACAGCCTTGATAAAACTTGATAAAACTAAAGCTTCTTCTTGCCACAAAAATTCATTTTTCACATCTTTGTTCACATTTTGTAAAGAGATAGTTCACAAAAGTCTGAAATTATTACAAACCTTTCAATTGTGTCTTGCTTTTCAACAACCTTATTTCCGTTCTGCTTGATTTTTTCCAACTTGCTTCTAATTTGATCTTCATTAGAATTTTTTTCTCTCATGATATCATCTTTTTCTTCTTTTGCTTCAGTGAGAGTATTGTGGAGTGGTTGCAACTGTTTGGAAGCATCTTTTATGTCCCTCTGAAAAGCTTGATTTGTTGACACCAAGTCAGCTTGTTGTGTTTCTAGTTGGAGCCTTTTTTGAATCTCTGATGCAAGCTTCAACTAAGAGATGCCAGATAACAAAGAGTTGGAAAAAAGCGTTATTAGTTGAAGATTCAGAAAACTCATACGTTAAGTACTACAAAGACAGGAGTCGAAAGCTCAAAATCAACAAGTCACATTGGCACATTTGATTGACATTTGATTTGATTGACATTTTGCTATCCATTACATTCAAATAACAGCTTGTTTAAACTAGAAGTGTATACATTTTTGCAGTTATTGACTTCATTCCAGAATCTCAGTGGGATTGTCTTCCGTGTATATACATCAGGTTTTTGAAAAGTACAATAAGAAAAACCTAGGTAGACATCGGAGTATGATAACAATAGCGTAACAAAAGCATAGTAAGAAATTTTGATGAAAAGAGATCTTTACCTTTTCACTCATCAATTCATTAACTTCTTTTTCACGAGAGGAACACTGTCCTTGAAACTCTACAAGTTGGTTTTGTTTGCTGTCGATTTTTCGACTGAGCCTATCAACTTTACTCTGTGTTTCTTCGACTAAGTTACGTAAAGACTGCATCGTATGTCCGGACTTTACTCCGCGGATCTTACTACTTTGCAAGTTTATGTCTCTGTCAAAATCTAAAGATAAAGAGTAGAAGAACAAGAAACTTTTAAGTGTATATGAAAGACTGACGAACTAAATCTCCATTCAAAGAAACTTTATGTCCAAGATTCGTTGCTGTCATGTTTAAGCAACAAGCCTACAACAGATTGGCAATACCTTTGAGTTGAATGACATAATCTTCAAGTTTATTCATATCTTCCATCATTGACTCACAAGTGTTTTTCTCCTCATCAATTTCCATCTTTTTCCTGTTAACCTGTTACACGTAAATTCCAAACAGCTTCATAACACTTGTATTATTAGAAAACAATGTCAATAACAGTTATGATGTCATACCTCCTGTAGGCTTACTTGTTCCACTTTGATTTCCTCTGTCATTTCTTGTAGTTTTACTGTGAGTTTCGGCGCCTCATCTGATAAGGAATCATACTAAAAGTAAAAAGAAGGAATCTATTTAGTAATAAAATCTCTGTTATCATTTGAATATTTCAAAATTTTCATACTGCACACAACATACTTACGCGTGATTTAACTGGCACAAGATCAAGCAATTTCTCATTCAATGTTTTGTCTTTCTCGAGTTTTATTTGCACCGTATCTCTCTTCTCAGGAACGTGACCTAATTTGTCCCGAAGCTGTAACAATCAATAACGTTAGTTATTATAAACATTCCTTCATGTGTCATGATTTTACATCTAATATTCTTCTAAGTTGAAAGAGAAAACATTCTTATAAACCTCTTCCATAAGATTTCGTATGGCTTTTTTGGAGTCAAACGATCGATGACACAATGGGCATCCAGCATCAGCTTCATCTTGTAACTGAATAATATACTTCTGGTAAATTCTTTCAAAAGCACCAAGTTCGACTAGAGTACTAAACAACAGAATATAAATTTTAACAATATATCACAGGCTTTCAAACAATCTTCAAAACAGAATATCTAATGTAAAAAATGACCTTCCCCAAACCTAAGTCATTTTACCAAAAGTGAGACCTTTAGTCACTTACTTCTGGCTCTTTTCAACTGACTGCTGAATCTGTTCCCTCATTAGATTGTAATCATTTTCTTGACAAACTTCGTGAATCTTTTGTTTACTTTTAGACAATTCAGAATCAGTTTTCTTCTTCTCATTCCTACATAGCATAACATGGAACACATTGATGTGGATTCACTTATTTATTATTCGTTCCTTCGGAACAATCCTGAAATTATTCTTGCAAACTGAATAAGTTTTGAGTTTTAAGACCATTATAAATAATAATGACGACATAGCAAAAAGGTAACAGCAAAGATGCATTACATTACTGATTGCTTGGTTGCCTCTTTTCCAGCTATTGCTTGACTTTTTCTCTGTTGTTTTTCAACAATTGCGTTCAATTTATTCTGTTTATCCTGAATGATATCAGACAGTTTGGATTTCAATTCATCACGTGATGGTCTTGTTTCAAAGATTTTATCAAGTGAACTTTGATGTTTTTGCAAACTAGAAATGAGGAAATCATAAAATATCAAATCGTAAGCACATCATGCAATTTAATCTACCGTATTTTCTCTAATCAATTTTTAGGAATTTAGAGGGGGTGCTCATTACAGAGAGGTATTAAATAAAGAGGAGCAGTAAAATGTTTGTAGATAAAACTTTTCTCTCAGAGACAAAAGTTAAGTGAGATACAAGCATAACATACCGACTAATAAAAACTTTTTATCTAAATATTTCCAACCGTATTAATGGGTTCTATGTCGTGGAAAACACGTACGTATTTGCAGCTATTTGCAGCTTTAACAACAACAACAACAAAAAATCAAAAGCTCACATCTTTTCGACTTTTGTTTCCATCTCATCTCTTTGCTTATGTAGCATTTCCAACGTTGCTTGAGCTTTCGATTGTTGAATCATTTTGCCTTCTTCTTCGCGTAGTCCCCCCAATTTGTTTTCTTCCTCTTTTTTATCTGCAGATAACTTGTCGATTTCATCTTTTGCGACAGATAAGTTCATTTCCTTTTTGAATTCTTCATAATTTAACTTAGCTCTCCGTACTTCATTTTCCAAACTCTGCAACCTATCTTCTGAGGCAGCGAGCTTTGATAATGCCTCACTTACTACTCTTAATTTGGTTTCATTGGTTTTCTAGCAGATAATGTAGAATAATTATGATTAATATATAGATGTAAACCTATGCTCTATCTGAAACTTCAAAGCTTAATTTTTAAAGCAATAAAGGATAAATTCACGTGAATAGTTCGAGTTTGTAAAGAGAAGGGGAAGGAAGAAGTACTTGACGCCCTCACTATTTTTCTTGACAATAAAAAATGCCAGACGGCACTGCTGATTTGCGTGTAAGCAGTCAATGCAAGTTTTTAATCCAGAGGGTGATGAGTTTACCAAGTATAAAGGGAATGTGTAAGAACACATTCAAAATTTTCTGATTATGTGTTTGTTATCTCCCTCCCTGTTTCTCTCCACAGGAAATACTCCTCACATGCAGGGCTTCATATATGGCTCTTGACAAAAACAAATACTCACTACAAGTGTTTGCTTCTGATTTATTATACTATCTTGTGTATTAATCTTCTTCTCAATACTCCTGATCTTTTCTTCTACAGTTTTTAAGTCATTTTCATAATGTTCCTATAATGAAAAAGCAGCACGTAAAATCACTCGCGATTTAGAAATGGTGTTAATGCTTACAAAGATGAAAATTCAAAGCACCAAAATAAAAACTTCAGTTAACCTAAACATAAAATTGACTTAACCCAGTGGGCAAAATCTTCAAAAAGTCTCTGTCGAGGAGTGTTTTCTATAGGAATGGCAAGCAATATCGCCTGATGTTTCAATAAAAAACATTCCTTCACAGAGACTTTTTGAAGATTTTGCACCCTGGGAAGTTGGTGATTCAAATTTGATGGCCTGACCTAAGGCTTTCAGTTGGTTTATTTCACTCTAATCGTGAGTATTAGTATAGCTTATCATTTTCGTCTATCAAAAGGAGATTTGTAATTCATAGTTGTCAAAATAAATAACAAAATAATAGCTATACACAAAAGCATTCACACTTATACACAATAATACCAAAAATTGATCAAATAATCCTCACTCTTTTTGATTTTCCATACGTAACCAAATTTCTGTAAGTCTCTTTTATCTTGACCTTGAACAACTTTGCTTCATCTAATGTAAATTCATTTTTGTTGAAACCTAAACATTGATCAAGTTAGCATGAGCAAATCTGATAAACTTAACATTCTGATAAATATAATGAAACAAACCTGTATTACAATATTTTTTGTTTCTAATGACGTTTCAAAATTCATCCGAATTTTATCCCCAGTACATTATAAAAAGTCCATAATAATCTATTCTTTACCTTCTATTTCATATTGTTCAGCTAACTGTTTGATCAAAGCATCTCTTTCCCTGATATGGTTGTGATGCATCTGTACATTAAATGAAACAGAATATTACATAACAACAAAGGTGTAAAGAAACATTGTATCACTTCAACAAGCATTTATATTTGCCTATCATCATAATCATTAGAAAATTCCCTTATCTGGAGGTCAATTATTAAGTTTTATTTTTAACTAAAACTATCTCACTGAAGTTTTTTAGCATTCACTTTGATTACACGATAGAAAATAATTTCTGTGCATTGGTTTTAACATGTCATGTGATCAAAGAGAGTGATGCAAGATAAAATTTGCGTATTGAAAAGATAAAAAATAATGAACAAGTTGTTATAATAGGCTTCCAGACCATAGAATTTTCAAATGACTATGCTATCATTAACCAAATATATTCTTCACCTCAGCTTCTGTTTGAAGTCTACCCTGCTCTATACCTAAAGCAGTTTTGTTATTGGTTAGATGGTCATATTCTATTCTCAGTCGTTTGATCTTGACTTCAAGCTATGAATAGAGGAAACAGTAAATTCAAGAAAAGGAAAATTATAAAAGTTACTTTCTATTGCCTAACTGTAATAGGAACTGATTAACTTTAATAAAAACATCGTTAAAATCAAGTGGATGATATTATTATTAATTAGCTTATTAAGTTTTACAACCCCTGAAATAAGACCTCATGTTGTCAAGATCAAGTGCTAGTCAAAATTATTATACTGTTAACAAGAATTAACATTCCCTAGTAACACAAGATGGTGGCAAGAGATATGGGTTTTTTTTATCACACTAGGCATACCTTTTGAAAATCAGATTGTTAAATGTCAAAGCTTTAATGAGAAGGACTTCAGCAATTTAAAAAATCTGTTTTTGTTGCCAGTAATATATTAGTTATAATTCAATGTTTGTGCAAGAACACATCTTTATTTCAAAACAAACAAATTTGTTAATACATGCTTCCAATTTGAGGTCTGGCCTGATAAACAACATGGTCATAATGCAAATTTAAACAATAATAGAATTCCTTATTAAAATCATAAACAAACTAAAACAAGAGAAACAAAAAATGTGTAAGTATTCCTTACTTTTTCAAGGTCAGTTTGTTTCGTTGCTAGTGTGTCATCAGATTGTGTCAATAACTCTTTCAATGCTTCCATGGAACCTGCAAAAACAACAAATCTTTATATAAAAATTATTTTACAAATCACGACTTTTGGGAAGCAGGGCATCTGAACCACTCACTAAGAACCCATTTCAGGTTGCTAGAATCTAAAACACAAAGTGCTAAATAAATTGTCATGTCATGTCATTATTATAGTATAAAAACATTTCGGACACATTATCATACCTTCAAACTTGTTTTCAATTCTACCCTCCAAAGAGGAAACATTTCGTTGTTTCTCTTTTTTCATGGATTGGAGATTACCTTGAAGAAAGAAAAATTACTTTCAGTTCATTCGATTGCTATCTTGTATGAAGGAATATGAAAATCTGAGGACAATTAGGTCACAGCAATGCAAAGAATTTCTGAAAAACTTATAAACGATTGAAAAAAATATAAACTAATTTGAAAAAATAAAAACAACTGAAGATATCTTCAAATTTATCATAATAAAGAAACTTTAAATGATATTTTGTATTGGATTTTCCCTGATTTCTTGTTGACAATATAACAAAAACTACAACACTACTTACCAATCTTAATTTCTGTGTTCTTGATTTCATCAGAAATTGACTCCAACTCACACAACTTATCCTAAACAGAACACTTGTTTAAATGTTTTCAAATTTTATCGGAAGAGAACAAAATTTCCCTTTTTTCAAAATTACTTTTTACCTGTATTGGTTTCAGTCTATCACCTATTTTTTGAATCTGTTCTTTTGTTACCAATGCTTGAGTTTCTGCTTTGCTTAAATCTTGAGCAATCTAAAAAGAATCATAAATGTTTGATCATTCAAGCAACTAAGTCATAGGTCAGGTGATGCATAAGTGCAGTGGAGGATGTGTGTTCAAGTTTAACATACACATGTCTCTAAAAGAAGAGTACCTCTTCAGCTTTTTCCTTGTTTTGTTTCAAATGAATAAGTTCTGCATTGAAGGTTTTCACTTCATTACCCTGAAAGTTCAAGAGGCTTGTGATAGGGAGAATAATGTGTTTTAAGTGAAACTGATTAGTAAAAGGATGACCTTTTAAAAATGTATGAAAATGTATAATATATATCTTTTAAGATAAAGGGAAATTTGAACGGTAACAGACAACCATATTTCTTATGGTTGGTGATATGCAAAACAAACACTTCATTTAAATGTGGCCCAACCAGACAGGAACGTTGTCTTGTGTCAATTATAAATGTTCAACATACACTGCATATTTTAGCCAATTAGAAACAGATTACTCTCAACAGAGTAAAAATTACCAGTAATGCTCACAAAGGTAATATGGTAGCTATGTAACTGGTAGCAAGGTAGCAAACAATGCTTGTCGTTGCCCATCATATTCTACATGAATCTGGTTTTTAGTTTTACAAGCATGATCAATCAGAGTACGTAAGTGGTGAGACATTACCTGTTCCTTGCGCAAATTTCTTATGCTTTCTAGAGCTTTAATATATCTAAAATGCAAAACAAAACTTCAAAAATAAATAACACTAGAATGAAAAGTGCAAGCTTGCTAATCTGTCAGCCAGTGATCCGACACAATGTGGAAGCATTGTGTTGGTAGGGAATTGAACCCATGACTTTGGGTATATAGACATGACACTATCCAACTGAGCAAGCACATGTTAAAGTCTGTGTCAATAATATTTGCATTTATTACATAAATGCACACAGACTTTAGTAGAGCATGAGAGTAATGACTGGTGGCTTAGCAGAGTTTTCTGAATTGAAATTAACATCCATCAACTATAACACTTACAGTTTAAGGTGTGTTCTGCAAGCGGTAATAATTATTTACATTCAAAAGGGATGTGAAGCTAACTAACCTGGTTGCCGCAAAAATATCATCAAACTTCTTCTTTAATATCTTCCCTTCACTCAATGGCCTAATGAACACATAATTATGTTATCAAGAAATATACCCATTTCATTTGGAGAACAAATGAAACATGAGGTCATGCAGGGGAAAAACAATTTAAGGATGTTAAAAGTGGTGCAAAAAATGGAGAAGAATTCAGGGTGTCCAGGTTTTAGGAGGCTTTAGGGGATTTTTCCATGATTTCTTAGGAGAAATTTTGTCTTAAATGTCCTAAACGTTTTAGGAGATATATGTAAAGTATATGTAAAGTTTTAGGAGATTTGAAAAAAATAATTTGGAGATTTTCTCCAGAACCTGAGTAATACACTCTTATCTTAACAAATATCAAAGTGAAAAAACATTATACAGTACTGTTATGTGGTATAATGAGCATTTATTGATACATTCTACTTTTTTTACTATTCAGAAGTCAAAGAATATTTTAATCTGAACTAAGAATGTTAGGTTAGACAAGTTTTCATTCAGACAAAATTTTCCATTCCACATGACTAGAAAGAAATGATATTTTAAAAAAAAGAATTTAGGAGTTTCTAGGAGATATTTAAAATTTCAAAAGTTATTTAGGAGATACCCTGGTATTGATCTTCATTGGCTAAACCTTGATTTTTACATCTATTATCCATTACAATAACTGGCAAAGTAAAATCAAAGATAGTACTTTAACAGATGAAAGTGAATATCATTACCAGTTCGCATCTTCTTGATGGCAGAAAATTACATTTTCCAATACTGCTTTTGATACACCAAGACGTGAAATCATCTGAATAACAAATATGTTAAGAATACAAAAAATTTAAAAAAAAAGGTAAAAAAACCCAAACATATTGTCGCTTTAAAACAAGAAAGTCATAACTCCATTTACTCTGTTTCAAGAAAAAGGAAATTAAGAACTTTGGTATGATGTAAAAGAACACCCAAAAAAACAAAAACAAACAGATAAAAATTTCTACAAATAAAAATCTGTAAGTCTACATAATACCAAGATATTGGACTTGCAGCTCTCTTTCCTAAAATGAAGTGAACTTATGGCTTCATTGCTCTCAGAAAAACTATGATCCTTAAGAGTTTCAATTTTTTATTGTAGGACCTTAATACACTTAATTTTGATTCAAGTTACTACTTTTTAGACTTACAAAAAGGTTCTACAGAAAATAAGTCTTGCATCAGCTCATTTTTGCCAAAAAAGTTTCTTAAGTCAAAGTGACAAATCTGTATCAATTGATGGTAAACACACAACAAGTTCAATTTAACCCGCTTTGGATTAATCCCTTACTCTTTCTTACCCTGGTTCATTTTTTTGATATAAATTCGTTATTACGAAATCTTGGGCAAGAAAGGTAGTTCACTTATGAACAAGTGTTGTGTGTTGTTGAACATTTTCAAAACTGTTAAAAAAGGCACATATTACACAGAGAAACGTATCTAAACATATATGTGAAAAATGATTTAACAGACCAAAAAACACATAGAGATGAAGGGAGAGATATTTTAGTATTTTCATAGTTCCAGCAGTTTTAAATGTTATTTTGGGTTCTGTTGTTTAACAAGTTCTTTTTTGTTTTAATTTCGTGAGTGCAGCATCTGCTATCAATAAGATCAAGTTATGGTGAGTTTCCTATGGTGACTGTGAATCATAACCATGTACATCTTGCATGTATATCATCATATCTTCAAGAATTCAGGTCAGCATGCATACTTTCTGATTAAAATGAGTAACAACAATATACAACATACATACAAAATATACTTACTTCTTTTGTGAAGTCAGTGCAACGACTACTGATACTTTGAGGCTATAATATGTAAACAAGAAATATACAGTTGAACTTGTTGAAAAGCAACACCGTTAGGGAAGAGTAAAAAAACATTTTGCAAACCAGTAAATGACACACTGGAAATGACAAGGGAAATTGAAATGAATAAGACATCATGTATCTTCTTAACAAGAGGGAATAAAAAAATTAAAAAAAGTTACATGTAACAGTGAGGGTGGCGATTATTAGTGTTTTTAATCTTAGGAGACAATTATTAGATGGCGGAGGTGGGTACACTAAAAAGAAGAAACTCTCATATCAAGTAAATACCATTAACATACCTCTCCACCATCACGAGGCTGCTTGTTTATCACACCATCCAAAGATTTGGTTTCTATTTTTTTCAGCTGAAGAAACACAATAATGTTTTAATTCAATAATACTTACAAACATTAAAATTGTGAGAGGAGGTACAAATGGGATGGCCACCTTTTGTGTTGACACCATGCTACGAGTACCAACAATAATATTTCCTGTTACGTCAACAAACTTTAATTTTACTTGACCTTTGACCTCCTGTTGACGTGCAATCTAAAACAAGGGCAATCTTCAAAATTGCTAGCGAATTAACAAACACAACTTTTTTCAAAAAAATGGTTTTAGAAATAGAGAACTTACGCTAGGATCGTGAATAAAAGCACTGTTTTTACAACCAGGTGGAAGGCTATTGGTCACCACATAATTCAGACATTCAATTATACTCTGTAATGAAGAATCAAAGGTTTACAGAAGTATCAAATGCATTCAGCAATTCAACATAAGACTTAACAATAACTATTGGAAATGATTTTGGAGATAATGAAGAAACTTACAGTCTTTCCTGTTCCATTTTGTCCAACTATAAGCGTTAATGGTGTGAAAAACTGAATGACAGCTTTTCCCTTTTGATCTTCTGGTGGATAACTTCTTATCCCAGAAATACTCATTTTCTCAATCTTGGCCATCTTGTAAAATTCAGACTGGTATGAATATTGATGAAACATTTAGTAACAGCAATGGAGAAGTTTTCAAGGAGATTTGGTGATTTCAGACTCAACAAAATCATGGTAAAGTAGAAAAATGAAATGTTGTACAATAATACCGAACATTCCGAACATGATTATGATCTATAGCACTTTTTTGTAATTGTCATAATTACATAATTGTCCTTTATTTATATGCAAAGCCATGATTGCTTGAATTTAAAAGCGAACTTGCCAGAAAAAATAAATATTTGCAATGTGCGAAGTCCTACTTTATGTACGTTTGCAAATGAGACCTTCCAAAATATACTTCATCCTCTGTTTCAAGTAAACAAGTCAATCAAACAAAAGGTTTTTCTTTATTTAAAAAAATTGACTGTGTTCACAGATTGATTGACTATTGCCAAACTGTTACTTCTTGTATTGACAGTACCACTCTGCAACAAACAATGAATTGCATGTTGGAAAATAAACAAAACTAAAATGCCAGAATATCAAACTTAGTTTTCAATAAAAAAATTGTTACATTCTCAGCTATTTTGCATCACTCTAATGTACAAAATTTAAAAAGCCCTCACAGAATAAAAATCTGAATAAAACCGCTAATAAATTAAAATACTACAAACATTGATATAATAATATTTACATGAATTCTGATAAAACAATGCTAAAAATATATATAATTATTTTTATTATTATGCCTTCTCATAAATATATTAAGTCAAACACAAGCCAAAATTTCACGTAATGTAAGTCACAATGCAGATATCTTTAGAAATATAATGCTACGGCAAACCAATGGGAAATCTGTTTGAGTGTCTCCATAACGACCTTCGCACAACTGCGTCACCAATCTAACGAAATAAATGTAAGTCTTACTTTATTTTGGAAATACCAACATCTACTTTAAATTATGTGTTATTCAAAGACACTAACACATAACCTGTAAATTGGCAAGTGCATTGTTGACAGTTAAATGTTTATAAACTGGGTACAATCATGAATGATCTAATTTACATACAGCTCCAAATTCATGCCAATTTTTTAATCAATAAATACTGTATCGAAAGTATGATGTTTATTTATGTGGCCTATTACATTATATATGTAAATGCCCAGCAAAAATATGTACAAACGGAATTTGAAACAAAACACTGACCTTTGTTTCTAACCTACTCAGTTCCCATCTAAGTTCCTCGCGACCCTGAAATCATATTATCAACACTAATTAACAGTTAAAAAAAAAAAATAACGGTTTACGAAAAATATCTTAAACCCTTCAAAACTTATATGAAAACATAAAAATATAAAAACAAAATAATATGAATACTTGATGGAATTGTTTCATCTTTTCGTTAAACAAAGATTCTTCATGGTTCTTTATTTGGCTTTCCTAACAGGTAATGATAGAAAGAAATTGCATGTTTTGTTTTAAATTTCCCTACTATAATCTTGATTGTTTTAACATTATCGTATACATACCATGTTTTTGTGTTTGAAAATATTACAGAATTGCTCTTCATTTGCTTCAGTTGGAATCAGTTTCTTAGGTACTCTGTCAATGATGTGATGATCATGGTAGGAAACATGGTTTGTTACATTAGCACTATATTCCTGTGGATCTCTGGATCTTGAGTTCCACACATGATGAATAATCTTTGGATGAATAGGAGTTGATGCAATAAATGAGGGATTGTAAACTCCTAAACAAATGGACAGAATTTCAAAATGAATTGTTCCAAATTCATAGTCCGTATGGAAACATAACAAAAATGGGTGTTAAAAAAACAAGTCACCTCCTTGACATCTAGGATTTTGACTTAAAGTGGGTTGTGGATCAGTATATACTGGGCATGACTCCATCTTTGAATTATTGAAATCCGCAGGACGCCTTTGAGAAATCTTCGTTTAATTCTTCTTCTTTCTTTTTTAAACTTGACAGCAAATCTTTGATTTCTTTTTGCTTAGCTTCTGTAACATGAAAATTATTTGAAAATAACTGACTACTTACTAAGTGCAATAAAAGAATGCAATGTATTGTATTGTAATGTGATGTTATGTAATAACTTTGATCAATTTTCATTTTTAAAGAACATTGACTTGCTGGCGATAAACTGGCACTGTTCATTTCTTTTAATTTCTTTGCATTTGTCTCCCATTATTATTTTTTGATTGACGTTAAAAAGGGATATTCTTAAGACATTTAATTAAGAGCCTATCTTTATATATATTATCATGATCCGTGCATCCAATTTTTCATTTGGTCGTTTCGTTTGTTTGTATGCATTAAAACATGGTGATATTTTAGATTGTGCATAACCGAGTTGTCCTATATAATAGCGATTAGTATTTTAGTAGTTGCCCGACATCAGATGGCACATTGCATTACACCCTAAATAGAAGGCGACATTCAAGGGCAAATATCTGACAATATCTCTGTAACGGTTTGATGTCAATGTGCGAACTCATACATTTTTGATCAGCTTTTTGAGCTCTACAACATGGTTATCCTTTGCCATTCTGCGATTTAATTTTTCGTCACCCTTATTATTGAGGTAGAGGTAGAACACGGGTGGGGATGGGGTGGTAATTCATTTGAGGAAAATGAACCTGTAAAAAAAATTACACGCTATACTAGTATCATATAAATTCTATCCTTGACAATACCTATTTTATACCTACCCATTAAATTTTTTGGAACATGTGATGATTTCAACTCAAGTTCTTTTTGCTGTAAAATGTCCTTCAAAAACAAAATATACAAAACAACCATTAGTATTTCTTGATTTCCGTCTGGAGTTGTTGTGTTGTATTTTGTTGGTATGAGCTCAATTTCATATTATATGATGATATTAACATTTCAAAAATGTTCATAAATGCAACAATTAAATAGGCTGTGTACCCACACAACATGAAAAACTTATTAACTTGTTCTTACTCACATACTCAACATCTTATCATGGTCATTGCTGTCACTACTTTTATTTTTGCAAAATCAATTTCACATCGCTTTCATGTATTAAGAAATAATTTGAATTCTTCTTTGCATTCTCACCTCTCCGATAAAACCTTCTGCCATTAGCATTGATATTGTGATAAAGTATTTATTAATAGAATAAATAATTTTCCAAACCTGCTCAAGCTTTTTCAATAAGTTTTCGGTTGTTTGAAGATTTTGTCTCGGTATACAACCTGAAGAATCTTCTTCTGAAGTGTCAGCAACCTAAAATATTCATTGTTATTTGAAAAAAATTAGCAAAACATGGGTCAAATTTTTCCTATATTTAACTTATAATAACATGCAGGTTTGTTTTGTGAGTTTTTTTGGAACACATCTTTTAACATTTAAAAGAACAGATTATCAAAAGTGATTGAGTTTTTTCACCACCTTTGTCTTCAGTTGATCAATGTTCACCATAATCTTTGAAAGTATTTCATTCACAGACTTTTTTCTTTCTACAGTGTCACTGAACGTCCCAAATAAATTTTTCAATGTTTTTAATTCATCTAAGATTTCATTTGTATCTGCACCTTGATGGGTCACCATCTATGTTAAAAAAATCATAAAAATAAATGATGTTAACAAACTGGATGCACAGATGATTCGAAATGAAAACTGTAGGTTTCTTCACTTAAAATATGTTTCAAATATATTGCAGGGTTCGAATTATTGTTAAAATTTCTTTTGCCAAAAATTAAGTGATTCGCTTGGGTTACTATTTCCGCGAGGTGGACAGAATTTTGATTTTAGGGTCTTCATATTGCTGGAAAATTAACTTCTGTTTTATGAAAACAGTAGTGTTAAAATACTAGCAAGGATTAATGATATTAGAAGTCACAAATTGATGATATTACACTCATGTACACTTCACAATTTACTAAAAATAAGGAAAAATCACAAAATCAAACAACTTTAGGTATTTTGAAAATCGTTTCGCATTTAGCGAAGTGTGAAGCATTAATTTGAACCTTGTATTATAAAGAATTTTACCTCCACCTTATTTTGCAACTCATCTAACATGCCACAGAGGTTTTCTATCTGATTGCCTGCAACGTCAATCTAGCAAAAATATAATGTATCACTAGTATAGCATGTAAAAATGTTTTACAGGTTCATGTTCCCCATGAGTTACTGCCCCACCCCCACCCGTATTTTCCCTCTTGTTAAGACTGAGGAAAAATAAGATCACTGAATTGCAAAAGATAAGTAGTGCCATGTTTTAAAGCTCGTAAAACTGATTAAAAAAATGTATGGGATCAGATGTTGACGACCAACCATTAGGGAGATATCGTTGTTCAAAGATTTTCTTGACATCACAGTCCCAAATGGTGAGATGATAAAATTTAAGACACCTTGATATTTAAGAAATTATTGTTTGAGGAAATAAATATTTGTCAGTATAAGTTTCTTGTTCTAAGATTCTTTAAAAAAATAATTTAATACCTGTTGGTGATGGTCTTTCATTACATTCTCTAGACAATCATTCGTAAAATGAAGTTGTTTGGTTAGCTTATGCAACTCTTCCTGATGTTCATCATCTTTAGCGTTGAGCTGAAATTCACAAATTGACACAAATTGATACTAATGTCTACATTATGAGGAGTTTTTGTAAATTTTCCTGACTGACTAACTCCTATGGTGAAAACTCTTAACTGTTTGAAAGATCGAAGCATAGCCTAACCCTAACCCTCACTGACCCAAACAAATTTCACAAACTTTTCACCACAAACTTTAGCAGTCTGAAGATGATATATTAACTATATGATAGTGATAGAAAGTATGAGCAATGATGAATGAATCAACAATAATACATTATTCAAATGAACCAATACACAGAGCTACATAATTATATTTCACGTTTAACTTTCAATAACATCATTCCACTCAAGAAACTGATATAAAGTTCCATTTTTGCAGCGATGGTGTAGTGGATAGTACCTTCGAGTGTGACGGTTGAGGTCGGTGTTCGAGTCTCGGTAATGTCGCATTTTGGTACTTCACTCCCATGCACTTTAAAAACAGCGTATCAGGCCATTTGGAACCATCGACTGACTGCACAATGGCCTTTGCGCAAGTCAGAGCAATGCTATACGTATCTCTGGCGGTAAGTTAACCTCCTAGGTGCTAGTCGGTGGGCAAAATAGCCAACCACAATAGATAGAAGCCCAAGGACTTAAAACTCCCCATTACTTACTTAATTACTTTCTGTAGTGAAACTTTCCCTTGACAACAATGCAAAGTGAATAATATCAATCTGAAACAGCTTCATACAGGAGAAACTCCGAAGTTAGTGCAAGAATGAGTTGATTTTACACTTCTGAAATTCTTTCATCACTTCCATACTTTCCAGCATAGAATACTTCTTAATCCTTATTACTATTACTATAAAAAGATAACAACTTACGATGTTGTTCATTTTGGTTTCCATTTGTTCTGCCTTTGCTTTTGATGCTTCCAGTTCATTGTTCATTGAGTTTATAGTTTCAACCAACTCTCTATTTTTTACACCGACCTTAAAAATGTTCGCTTAAAATACTTAAAAACTTCATAGAATTTCATTCAAAATATTCATTCTTAAAAACATTTTTTTACCCTTTCGGCATAAGATTGCATCTCCTTTAGTTTGTCTTCCATGATATCTTTTATGGTTTTTAACTGCAAAGCAAGATCATCCTTGGAGTTCTTCTCTCTTATTAGCTGCAAAAACAAAACAAAACAACCAATCAAAGGTAATACACCTATATGAGATTATCATTCCCAAATCCCCCAGTTTTAACAACCTCTAACCCTCTAAATTGGTAACACATTCTTAAAGTTTAGATTCTTCTCCTGAGGAAACCTTGATTATAATGATATAATGATAATAACGTGTACAAGTTAAAGTAAATAAATGAATTTAAGTATCTCTAAAAAGATGACTCGACAACTTGCTGCCCAAGTAAGAAAAAAAATGTAAGCATTCGCGATCCCTGCCAGTGGCTGCTGAGTCAACAAAGTACTGGAAGTCTCTGCTTATGTACTCATTTATTGCCTTTAAATCATAATAGCCATGCTTTGTGGAATTGGCATATTAGCTTCAGGATTTCAATAAAGTATATCCATACCAAACTTCCAAGTTTCTGCTTTTCTTGCTCAAGTGTTTTATTTCTTTTCTCGACAATCTGAATTTGGGCTTGCAATTCCTTGACAATGTCGTCATACTCTCTTATCGTGGAAATATTCTACAAAAATTCAACAACAAACCAACATGAAAACAAACAATGAAACTTCAAAAGTTTCCTTGACAATAGAATCTCGTTGATAGATTCTTTGTTAAAAGTAGCACAACTCATATTTCCATGGAATATTAAAGGGTATCAATGGCTTATAGTTTATCTTAACAGCAGATGAAACACAAAAGAAGAAAACTGAGGCTACCCAAAGGTGAAAGCATACTTGCCATGTCAAGCTTTAAAACTATCATAAAACAACGTTTTCTACATTACTTGAAATGTCTTTTACATCTTCTTACATCTTCTTAAAGATTCTTAATAGATTGCAGCTCAGCTTTGTCTTTAAGATGAAGAGGTCTTATTAAGATGAAGAGGTCTTATTACTTATAACTTGTTGGTTGTAAGTCTTTCCTTTTTTCTGTGTTTTCCCTTTTACGATAAAATCCAAATGCAATTAATAAGAATAAATATTTAAACATTCTTGGTTTTCTTACCTTGTTGTTTTTTCCTTGGAGATTTTCTTTAAGGATTTCAAGCTTGTGTTTCAATACTCGTTCATTAGAATCTTTCACATCGATCTCATGTTTGAGCTGAGATAAAAATGAACAACATAATGGGGCCAATAACTCATCAAAGATATATCTCAGATTTTCACAACATGAAAGACATGTAAGCAAACGATTTAAATAATTATAACTATTATAATTAAAAAAATAATTATTAAGGGGAATAACTATGAAAGTATCAATTTAATTATGAAACAATACTTAACCTTAATAAGAACATAAACCACAAAAAAGCCTGATTAGATCTATTCAAAAAAACACACTCACATCATTGATAATATCTTTTGCGTTTTCCAGTTCTTCATTGAGGTCTGTTAATGTCTCTTTCAAACGATCATTCTATTGGAAAAAATAAAACACATTCGAGATCAGAGGGAGAAAATTTATTTCTCAATACAACAGGATTGTCTGCCAAGGGAGCAAACTTCAAAAAACTGATAAACGTTACCTGATTTTTCACTTGGTTATCTTCCATGAGACTTTGGAGTGCATCTGCAATAGCATCTTTTAAATTTTTCAGAGTGGCATGTGTGACTTTGTCAATTATATTTTCTGGGTCACGAGGCACAGAGTCATGGAATATATCATTAGTTAAGCCTTTTAGATATCGTAACACTTCATCCTTCAAGTTATTTCTTTCAGAAATGGCTGCATTTAAACGATGAATTTCATCATCTGCTTGGTCAACAGTTGTCTTTTGTCAAAATAATAAAGAATAAATAACATTGAGTAGATAATAAACCCCAACCCTAAACAAGACAGTTAGTTATCTCAAGAACTTGAATGTTCATAGTAATGTCCTTACGTCCTTAAATCAAAGAAATTAATCAACATATCAAGAAGCCATGATCAAAGATTGGTGAATGGAGCATTATTTATAATTATAATTGTTTTAAAACATGCAATTCAAAACAACCAGAAATTACCAGGAACTGACAACTTACTTGAAGATGATGAATTTTTTTATCCGTTTCCTTGGATAATTTCGAATAATCATGGGCATAGTTTTTCAGATGTTGCTTTTTTTCTTTTAACTCGTTTCTCAGTTCTTCTATTTGCTTTTTTAAGTTGAATCTCTCATCCATGTCTGTAATTCTTGACTCCCTGTCTCTCTCAAGTTCTAACTTCAATGCTAATGAACAAATAAAGAATTAATATACAAATTACAAATGAGATACAAATTAAGTTTTTATTCCAAAAATATCTTTCGAAAGTAAAATAAACAACACTATGTGTTTGGCAAAAGGAACAGGAAAATAGTATTTTACTGGTATTTGTTAGGGCTTCCATTTCCCTCTTGTCTCCTTCGTCTTTGTTAATGACTTTTAGTTGAGCGTTTTCTTCTGTTACTTCACCCAGCTTTCTTTCAAACGCTGCAACAGATGCTTCTAATTCTTTTATCTTTTCTTGGCTATCAGTTTCTACAATGAAACCAGAAAATAGGAAAATATGGGTGATGACAATGACTATAACTTAATGGTCAATAATTATCAAAAACATTTGAGTTATCAATGGCCACTGTTGCTGCAACTTATCACTTGGAGTAACAAGAAATTAAAAATCACAGCAATGGTGGAACCGTTACTGCTAGCTGCTAAAATTACATGGCCTTATTATTGAGTTTGCGAAAACAACTTTTGGAATCAGGCCATTCATGGTTGATGTCAATCCTGAGTTTATAACTGGGAATTTAACTTTCAAAAGAATCTGGGCCACATGTACGATGGTTTCTTGACTATGTGAGAAATTGGGAATATTTGTAAACAATCCACAACAATAATATGAAAACAAAAATAAACAAACTTACCAGTGTCTTTTTCACAGTCCCGTAAATCTTGAAAGTTACATATCAGTTCTGTGTTGGCATCATCCAACAATGCATGAAGCTTTTGCAATTGTGTGAAAAGTTTCTTGTTTTTCTTATTAGAATTTTTCAACTCATTTGATGTTGAATTCTAATGGAAAGAAAGTTTGCTTTTAGATATAAAAAAGTATTCTTTTTACAAGTATAGTAAAAGTGGTTTATCAAGGAAGCAACAAGATGCAAACCAAGGACTGCACCAATACGAATCAAAGGCAAATGCTTTTACCAAACAATGAACAGACAAAGAAAAATCAATAATTTTTATTACTCACATATTCTGGATCATCCTTATTCAAACCTTCCAACTGGACTTTGAAGTTGTCAATTTTTACTTCATTTCGATGCAACTCTTTTTCAGTTTCACTGATTTTTTCCTCTAATTCGTTAATTGCTTTCTTTAATTCAATTATCTGTAAGTTTTAAAAAAAAAATCATTGTCAGGTTTTTAGTTATACACAGGATTGACAACTGTCTTTTAATAATTTGTTTAAACCTGTTTGTGAGCCGTGTTGCAAATTACCATCAGTGGATGTCACATGACTTTAATGATCTCTGTTTTTGGAGCTTCGTATAGATTTTTGGAATTATTAGCATTATGCCTTAATGTTTAGGAAATAAAAAAAGTTGTTCTTCTGCCCTCAGTTCCCCTTTAATAAAAATCAGCACTCACATTTTGTTTGCTCTGACTTGCTCCTTCAGTTACACCGCCGCTTCTAGAATTCGTCTTTTCCTGAAAATAATAATGCAAATCAAGTATTAAATGTATAGAAGCTTTACACATATGGCTTCATGTATCACTATTTTAAAGAATGACCCAACATCTCTAAGAAAGCTAGACCATCGACACCCCAGGTCTTTTTCATGGATAGTTATACATAAAGTACTTACCATACATACCCCCTGTAGAAAATTTCAGTAAAAAAGTTCACATTATGTACGTCTTTACAGACTTTGTGAAATGACAAATATAAAAACTAATTATAAGAAACTTGTAACCAACTGCAAAGTGATATTATAATACCTGTGTCTCTGTGTTAACAATGGTTGAAAGAGCATTCTTTAACTCAATATGCTTGTGAACATCTGCTGGATTTAATTTCATCAAAAATTTGCCTAATCTAATCGCTTGATCATGATCCAGGACAATGTTTTCTTTAGAAGTGTGGTTCCTCGCATATGTGGCTTTCCCAATATAAGCACTTTCACCAATATTCTCTATTCCCTTCTCATTGCCCTGGGATGAAAATTTGAATATCACTCACAGGAAAGTAGCATGATACATTACAAAACTCAAGTTCCAAAACGGATTCCCACTACAACCAAAACCAGAATGTCTAGGTAAACTATGTGTTTTATAGGTATTATGATACATAGTCAGGTTTACCAACTTATTTCAATGATTGGAATACACTTGGGATATACACTATACAGTTTTTACATTAAAAATCAAATGTAACATTGGTTATGAAAAGCTTGGAGAATTTTAAATATATAATTTTGTTTGGATTACAATTATGAAGAATACACTTACTTTATTATATAGTATTTATTTAAATGAACCTGAAATACTTACTTTCGTATCTTCATTCAAATTAGGAAGAAGAAAATCAGCAAATTTTGCATCCAACTTGTAAAATGTTAACTCCTGTTCCAATTTGTATTGTTTTTCACAAGCTCTGCTTAATTCTCCAGTTTTGGTGTCCAACTATAAAAATCAGAAACATATAAGCAATATAAACAAAGGAGATAGATGAACCTTATATTCATTGGAAAGATTTTAAATTATTTGGCAAAATAAATAAATGGATGTGAGCTTGCCGGACTTATTCTATAGGCCTGCAGGAAAGAACAAAAATCACTGCATGGAATAACAAATTTAATAAACTGTCAACAAGAACAGACAGACAACCTTAAGTAATAACTTAAAATGATTGCACTGCCAAATTTTCCCTTAGATCACGCGTAATGTGTGCAGCGATGGTGTAGTGGATAGTATCTTTGAGTGTGCCCATTTTGTTCTTGTTGACAATAACTCCATGTGTATTATCGTGGTTGTTGAAAATGTTTCTACATCCTCATTGACATGGTATATTCTGGTATTGGTGTGCCCTTTGACATTTCCACACAACTTATAATTTGAATACACTGCCTGGACATCTCTCATTTCACCAAAATTATTCTTGCAGTTATTTGTCTTACTACAGTACAGCCTGAAAGAAATTTTACATTTCTGAATAAGGTAACTAATTTTGCAAAGAGTCACCATCTTTAGAAAGAAGAACAGTCTTTTGTTTAACTGACGTGAGATTTTTTTAATTTTTTATGACTTCATGTAAAAGATAAAAAAACTTTACGCGAAAACCTTTTGTGCTTTAATGTTAAAATCCATTCCTTTGTGGATGCGTAAAGTTTCTTTCAGGCTGTATTGCTCATTTGTTCATTTGAAAAACCAACTTTCTTGGATATGTTTAGGGCCATACAAATTACTAACTAATCAACCAAAAGTGAGGAATTAACACCCTTTTTAGGTGTTAATTATTCCTTGTTTTTTTTTTCTGAGTTTACAAGCTTCTATTTGACAGGTTTTGTTGCAATTACTATGTTGGTACCAATTCCATACAATTAGTCAAAACAGTTATGATCGAAAATAAAACCTACCAATTGACTTTGAGTATGCAATTCATCAGTCCTCACTTTTACGGTCTTTTTTAAACTGTTTATCTTTTCATTTAAATTAGTTTCACTCTGCAACCATTTCGTCTTTTGTTCATTTAAGTTATCATGATCAGATTTAAGCTTTTTAAACTTCTTATGGAGCTGTTCGTATTGATGTTGTTTCAACTCAATTTCATCTTCCCAAAAAAAGAAAAGAGTACTTCATTAGTATAGTCAAAACAGGATAACAACTTCAGATATAACTAGTTTAAAAAAGAACAACAAAGCTTACTCGAACCTTACCCTCATCTAAACATATGGCAGTATGAAGAAGAAGGGAAGGAGTGCAATCAAAAAGGAGCTTCTCCAGGATTTTGATTATGTAATGAACGGAACATTTCATTTCGTAAGCATGGACCAAATAAATAAATAAAGTCCAATTTGAGATCGTGAGGAATGGAGAGTCGAAAGAGGATTGGGTAATATAAGAGAATGCTCATCATATTACTGCATTTACCCAATACAGTAGAGCATTACTATTAGTTAATTATATCAAATAAGAAACTAAATAATGCATTAAATCAGGCCCAAGTCTTAGTGTACCTTTGTCAAACCTTTCAATAGCTTTTCTTCTATCCAGATCTGTAATAAGAACTTTATCCAGTAAATTCAAATTCCGCAGTTGAAATATTACTCGCTGTTCACAATGCTTGATTTGGTAAATTGGATTCCCTTTTATATGTACTTCTGTCAAATTTGTAAGGGCGGCAAGCTTTTCAATCTCTGCAAGCTAGAGAAGAACACTTTATTACAATCTGCTAAACAAACCAAATGGAAGTTTCATAACAAACAAAAAATTTACAGATGAGACATTACACTATTAATATGGTTGCATGTTATCTTGAAAACTTTAAGACATTGCATTTTCTTAGCAAACCATTTTGGAATGGTCGCAACTTGATTGTCATTTACAACAAAGGTTTGAAGGTTAGTCAATGCTTCTATGCCATCTAAACTCTTAATCCGATTTGAAGATACATCAAGTTCCTCTAAATGATCCAGTGTTGACAAATTCTGTAGTTTAGAGATCATATTACAAGCAAGATTGAGTCTTCTTAAATTCTTCAATCCATCTAAGTTCTCAATAAACTAAAGAAGAAAGAAATAATATTCTCCAGGAAAGAGAAACAACATTGACATTCAACTAGATCAAGGCAAGAAATCTTCTTTATTTTTGTCAATGTTAGGATTTCCATACATTTTAAAATTATAATGTTGCAATTGAAAATGCGATATTTCACAGCATTTTTGCAGTTAGATTGAAATATGATGATGGTTACAATTTATCACAACCGAACAAGACATTTCCTCAATTCAAAGCTGCAAATTATGGAAAAGCCATTTGAAAATATCGGGGAGCCTTTTTGACATTACCTTTTTATAGGAAATTAGTTTTTTAACGTGATTTTGAATTTAGTGCGTTAATTAAATTTGTTGATAGTTTGGAGAGTTGATTTAAACTCTCATATAAGGCCATTGTATATATCATGGTAGTTAGACAGAATGAGACAGGTTTAAATAACTCAAGAATCACAAAAAAAGACTTGTTAACCTATAAATAAATAAATAACCCATAAATCATAATAAATCATTAATAAATATAAAACTATTACCTGAATTTTGCCATGCCATTGTCTTGATAATGACAAATTCAAATTTACTATTTGGTTAAAATCTTCTTCTTTTGCTAACTTTGTGATTAAATTCTTTGTAATGTATATAACATGGTCTTGTGATTTGGTCTGGCTTACAAATGATGCTGAAATAAAAAACCAACAACATGCATGACAGCTAGTTTATACTAAGAGAAAGGTTTCAGTGTAATAAACTTGACAGACACACATGCGTACTATAATAACAAAAAAGACAGGATGACTGTTAACAAATATTCAAGTAGGTTCTGATGATGACCTTTGGATGAAGGTCGTCGAAACGTCAGAATAAAATAAATTAATGAAAATGTAGTTGCTTTTTTTTATTATTATTTACCAAAACTTCATTCCTGCTATAAACAAATTACTAAAATCATTTATGAAATGATAAATAAACTCACAACGGAGACTTCTGGCATCCTTATTCGCGATTCCATGTTGAAAAATTGGATCAAACAAACTAATACTTTGGTTCGACTCATTTGCACTCTTCAGATCTCTAAATTTTCCAGTTGATTCCACATTCTTTATGCTTTGATTTTCCATAGATTTAGCACAAAGAATTATATTAGGTTTTAACATAGGAACAGTACCATCTTCTTTTTTCTTGTCTGGTTGCTGGTCACTATGCATATCAATACACGATTCATATTCTTCTCCCAGTGCCTTAGCCATATCACTTTCCAACAAAAATTCGGAAAAACTCAACTCTTCCAGTTGTTGACCTATATTTTCATCTTCTACAGAGTGCTCTATATTTTCTTTCATTGCTTTGACATCATCTGATTCTCGTTCATATTTCCCCTCCACATTCAAATGTTTATTAGCATGTTTTGATTGAGGCTGAACTATATCTAATTCTTCAAGAGTTTCATCAACATTCAGCTCATCCAATGGCAGAGCCATTTCAAGCTCTTCCAATGACTGTCCCATGTTTGAAGGTTGATAAAAGAAGTTGGTACCATTCTCCATGAATTCTGTTTTCATTTGATATGAACTTCCATACAATTCTCTGTTGTTTTCTTCACAGTTTTGTGTTGTAGGAACAAAAATACTGTCACAGCTAGATGCTCTTCTTGTACCAGTGGGTGTTGGTATCCTACTTCCAGTGGTATTCTTTACAGGAGATGGAGAACGAGAACTACTGCATGGCGAGGTAAGGGGACGATTTTGCAACAGCCTTGGAATAGAACTAGGACTCTGTGATCTCTTCCACTTATTCATAGCTAATAAAAAATTACCATGAAATAGCAAAAATAGGGCAGTGTTTAAGACTGAATGTTTTTTTCATATGTAAGTTGTTCCTGTGTGGGAACAATATGGTATTTGCAGCCATGGTGTAGTGGATAGTACCTTCAAGTGCAACCATTGAGGCCCGTGTTTGAGTCTCAGTCAGGCCAAGGACTGAAAACTCTGGGTTACTTACTTACTTACTATATATGATGGGACTGCTTCCCATCCATTTATAATTATATATAGGGTATAGTAGGGTATATACTTAATTTCATGATTAAAGAGTTTTACAAGTATAAATTTCCTGATTTTGTCAGTAATGTTTTTGTGGGAATTTAATTTCCCAAATTTCCCAAATTTCACTGAAGAAAGGTTTCACAGATTCCCATAAATCATGTTTTAACGACCAAATTTGGAAAGGTCAATTTCCTGTCGACTTAGATTGAAGTTTCTTTGTCTTCTAGCTTTAAAATCCTCAGGTTTACCTGTAGCATTAGCTACATCAGCAACAACCTCCTGATGGCCTTCCTGGAGGGCTTTGGAAACATGAAGCTTGTTGTTAGCCCTGACAAACTTTGTTTTCATAGGAGCATGCTTATTTAGCCAGGTTAATCATGGCTCTAGAAATATCCATCATAAACATATTGGTATTAAAATCCTGATATTATCTGATATTATCGTTATGAATTTTAAGGCATTTCGATGTTCCAGGAATTTTTGTTTGTGTTCTGGATGTCATTGCATTGCATAACATAGAAACAACAAGGCTTATTCACAACTTTTTAGTGCCAGAAGGTCTAAATATTTTTAGTAAATGAAAAAGGTTGAACAAAAGTGTTTGTGTGGGTTTCACAATTTACGGATTTGAGAACGAAACCTTTCAGAAGTGTTAACAAAATTTTAGGCACTGACGATCAATCGAAAACTTCAAATGACGTTTTTGAGTATGGACGGCTTCCCTAAAAACATTTTTTCCTCGGCAAGGAAGTGTTTTGCCGCTGTCTAGGTGTAAATTCTCAAAACAAATTGCCCCCTTTGCTCCAACCATTGTGGTGGGACCTGCTGGTGACACTGTAGTAATTATGTGCTTGGTTTTGTCTCCCAAATTTTAGCAATTTCTACTTGGCACTGTATATTATTATGTAGCAAGTAGATGGGAATAAATGCAATGGCCAATAGTCTGTAGGGATAATAACGAGTCAACGCATAGACTTTTCTTGCCTGCTGCCCAAGGTGCTAGATTTATGATAAAGGGAAAATCTCTGGCAGACTTTTTTTAGTGAAGATGTGGTGGTGACGCGTGGTGAAAACTCCAGTCCCGTCTAGGTAGCAGTGTAATCAGGGTTTCGTCTGGGAACAACGCAAAATCCGGTTATAAGAAGAACTATAGATCCCTTATAAACGATAGTTAACTTATGAAATAGCATAAAACGTACCTAGGATTTCCTGTGCATACTGCACAAGAGAAGGTCTCGTTTTCCTGAGAGGTGGAAAGTTTGGATCTTTGGTTTTTCTCTGTGTAACTCAGACATTAAGATACATCCGAGATAGATTAAAGGCTGGTTTCCACTTATAAAATCTTTTTTACGCGCGAAACAAAAGTAGTAAACTAAACTTTATGAAATCCATTCCAATATCTGAGTTACATTTATACACTTTTTCCTTAAAACTTAGACATCCCCAGCTGCAAATTTTTGCTCTTTTCCCGCCGACGCGCAGCTTTTGCCGGACGTAGTAACTCCATACGTTTGGTGTCATACTTAATCTCGCTCTTCAGTACAATATCAATATTTTCCTTCTCGGGAAAAGTCAGTGGTTTAGTAATCCAGGAGTTGCGAGTTACCCGTTGCTACAATAACATCACGAGTTACGAGTTACTTTTTTGCTTTTTAATCACGAGTTAATTTACGAGTTGGAACATTAATTTTGCGCTATAATAGTTTTACGAGTTGGTATCACAAATCCATGAGTTGGTGTGTACAAATTTCACGAGTTGCTTTTAAAATGGGAGTTGCAAATTTATGGTCAAACGACGTTGCAGTAACATTGTAGTAACATTGTAGTAACATTGTAGTAACATTACAGTATTCACTTTTTGACCTTTTGAATCTCGTATACTTTAAGGTAAGAAAGTTTCGTGATTTGGCATCATTTATTATCGCAATAAATTTTGAAGTGAGTTGCTATTTTTTGATATAAATCTTAATAAATCAGACGTATTTCCAGACGGGGAAAGCAACAGACATTAAAGGTCATGTCCATCAAGAAAACTCTCCTTCTTTATATACGGGCACAATATTTAGAAACGTTTTAAGCCGAATCTCCACAGAGAATTCCCAGCTTTCAGCGACAAAACTTGCACATGCACACTTGCGAATATTCTGGTCGCTGGTGAGCGCTAGGTAGTAGAATTCAACTCTATTTTCTATGATCGCGTTTGAGCGCCCAAATTAATCGCGTGCTAATTTCAACTATTGCCACTTGATTTGGAACTTTTCAACTTCAAAGTCTTTAGCAAAGATCAAAAATATTCATAAAAGAGCCTTACGTTTCCTCCTCAATAATTACGACAGCACATACAAAGATCTGCTTTCTAAGGCAAATAAAAATTCTATGAATGTGAAAAGACTAAAGATTTTATGTACTGAAATTAAGAAATCATTACAAGGCTTGAATCCTCATTATAATGAATGATTTGTTTCACCTTAAAACTAACAGACAGACCAACAAGAATTAAAAATTTAACCAGTCTTAAGATTATTAGAACTGATACAGAAACCTTTGGGATAAAAAGTTTGACAACGTTAGGTCATAAAATTACCATACCACGTTAAAAGTGCTGAAAGTCTAGCTGTTTTGAAAAACTGGGATGGCGACAAATGTTCGTGTAGCGTTCGTTTATGTTCAAATATTTATTTATATGTAAATAGCTTTTATATTATACAATACCATTTTTTATAATATATAATTTTTTTTAATGATTCTACTATTTATCTACTTGTCGGTTTAGATTAGTTCTGTTTATGCACTAGGTATGTCAAAAATTGTGGAGGAGCACATAAACCTATATTCTGTTTTCAGTTTGTATCACCAACGGGATTACTTGCACGTTTCTCTTCTATGGTTTAATAGCTATGATTCTCCTCCACAAATTTCGACATACCCTCTAGATCCGCCACTGTAAATGTTACCGACGTTAAATAAAGTAAATGAATGAATGAATCGGCCGCTGGCGACCAGAAATTGCTCTGTGGAGATCAGCCTTTACGGTCCAGTTATCAAGACACAACAGAAAATTAGTCGCATTACTATGGATACTGAAAAAATGTAAGTCAAATAATATGGGTAGTATGGGTAGTACTAAACCCCGCAACCAGTCCCAACCACCCCCTACCACCACCACCAACCACCCCCCTAAAACTACCCAACCACCCAAAAAAGCTATACAATAAGCCCCAACCACCCAAAAGTATTATTCAATGACACAAATAGTTACAAGTTCCACTCTTCAAAAATTCAAACTACCTAAACTATCTAACTGTCTAACGACCAGCCAAAATGATAATTTTGATGATTCCTTTCAGAGTGGGTAGCACAAAGAAACGATAACGCTGAAGTTATATGGAACACAACTATTCTCAAACAAATAAACTGGCAGCAAAACACCTTACAAAAAATGTGTTTCAATTTGAGTCATTGATTTTCTATCGTCAAAACCAGAAATAGAAGCATGCAAACATAAAATTCGAATGTTTTAGCCGGTTTTCCACTAGGCCACTTTTTCAATCGAATCA
The DNA here is from genome assembly GCA_039566895.2 of Turritopsis rubra. NCBI lineage: Eukaryota > Metazoa > Cnidaria > Hydrozoa > Anthoathecata > Oceaniidae > Turritopsis > Turritopsis rubra. The sequence goes on from CM077623.1 coordinate 6,345,310, forward strand.
TTTTATTTTGGAAAGTTGGATCTGTTACAACTTTATTTTCTTTTTTTCAACGAGTCGTTTTAAGGTCTGGATTATGTAAAAAATTGTAATAATGTTCGCCTTCGTTTCGGCACAATGTAAAAAATTTGCACGGGCGGGCACAAGGATTTCCGCAGTTGTAGAATATCTGAAATATGAACACAACATGAAGTGGACACACAGATAGGGTTGACTAAATAAGGGGATATTGTCAGCACATGATAAGTTGTTAAAGAATGTTGTATAAGCATCTCCCATTTGGGGTTAAAATGTTGATAGCCTTATATGTATGACACTTTTTCACACCAAAAATTGGATTAAACTGGCTTTTGACACAACTTTATATTTCAAGCATTTAGGTAAAGTACTCATCGGAGAAAAAATCAGGGGAAAAAGTTGGGGAGAAATTTGGTTCCCGCAAAAATATTAGCCACTTTTCCCTGACTAACATTTCATGAGCCCGCCATAAAGTCCATCAAAAAGAAAGCACTACTTGAGTAAAAAGAAATCAGGGAAAAATTGAGTTAATTTTTTCCCTGAAGGTAAACGTTTAAGCCAACTTTCTGAAACTGTTATTAGATAAAAATGTAACTTAAAACTCAGGGAAAGTAAAAAATTAAATCATAAAATCTCATCACCACGAAAACATATCATATTTGCCAAAGTTAAGTCATTTTAGCTTATAATATATATATATATATATATAAGTGACTGACATAAGAAGTGACTGACAAGAAATTAACTTATATATATATATATATATATATCTACTTTAAGTAGTTTTATCGTTGTATACCGTAATTATTCGATTAAGCGGCACGGCGCTTATTTAATTCAAGGGATTTTTGGTGTTCTGCTTATTCAAGCAATCTTCAAGGATTCTTATTTTCTTAAGTTTGGTTAAAAAACCATTCTAAGTTTGGTTAAAAAAACTAATCTTAAAATAAGTGTTTCATAAAAAAAACATTTCCATTTTTCCATACATTTTCTATAGAATAAGTGCTGCACTCTTGAAAATATTTTTAATAAGCACAGCAATTCATGTTATAATGCGGCGCTTATTTAAATTTCCTCTCTTAGATGCGGTACTTAATAGAATAACATAATACAGATTGTATTCATTTTGTAAATTTCACTAAATCGTGGGGAAAAAAATTATATAGAAATTTCTTACACGAATCCGTCCAAAATTATCAGAAAATCAGAAAAACAACATCATTTATTTATTAGCCTTCTCACATAATTAAATCAGCATGTCACTATTTTACTTTAAAGGCAATTTTCCCGATTTTCCAGATCAGATCTAAAATCTGTAAAATTAAAATGCCGCGAAAAAAATTTAATATTTATAAAAGCGAAAATAAAAAGCTGAAGAAAGAAATAATTTAAGAAAAAACCATGTATTTTGGTCTTGTGTTTATTATTGAAATTCCTGAAGCATTGCTAATTCATTAATGTCAAAAGAATCATATTTTACCGAAAAATTAGTGCGCGATATTGAATTCCAATCTAAACACGAAATTAAAATGCAGCGAAATTTCATCTGCGATACTCTCCGACTGCTGGCCTTCACTAAACGCAGCCGGTACACCATTTTGTTGCTATTTACTGTCGTCATGTAAAGTTCGTTGGAGAAAAATAACGCGTAGCGATGAATGAATTTCTCGCTAGTGCAGAATCCCAAAATATTTACGCCATGGTGCTCAAAAAATAAAAACAAACGTTTTTATCGAACGAATTATAGATAATTTTGTTCCCATTTGTTCTGATATTTCTTAAAATATCGCTGGATGAAAAAAAATTATGATATCAGCAAATCGCGGGTTTATACAATTTTCACAGAACTCCACTTACTTTGTAGGGAAAAAAACACCTTAAAAAAACTTCAGTATTACCAGTATTGGTTTGATATCCTCTTTACGTGGTCGGGCTGGTTGCAGGGTTCCGGTCTACCTGTTTTTATTCATATTACTTTTGAAAATCTCAAAGTATCTTATAGTTGCTGTAAAAATGTTCGTGATGCATGACAATTCGAGTTCCTTTATAGAGAGTCAAACAATATTTAATGAATGCTTTTGTAATGTTGTCTAGATATTTGTTTTCTTCTTCTTCTTCTTCTTCTTCTTCACGACTTTATTAAACTTAGATACTGCCTAAACAAATCATGCTGCCAAAATATTTACAGCACGAAAAATAACATTCAGCCATTGATGATTCCACTGGTAAAAAAGGACCTCAACTAGGAGTGTTGTCTCTTGAAGAAAGAGCGAGGAGAAGGATTTTATGTTTAGGGAATGGAACAATTGTCTCTCTGGTTATGTTTTCTAAAATATGTTCTATTTTGTTAGATGTTTGATTAATTGATGTTTGTAATTGGAAAGGTTACTTTTGAATATCAAAAAGCATCCTTCCACGCAGTTTATTCTTTTGAACATACGTTATCTGGTCTTGTTCAATTTTCCTTTTTTACGACTTGTGATTGTGACTTCGATTATACTAACATTCACGTCAACGAAGAATTTCTCTGGACTTGTTTCACGCAACCAGAAAAAATGGTTAGTGTTGAGAGGTTCACTCGCATCTTTTATATTCAATTGATAATATTTTTGCAGTTAGTTTTTGTTAGTTTTCATTTTGAAAGCGGTAGTCACGCGGGAAAACCACACCACGTGTTTAATATTTTCAAAATCGAGCATCGACCAAAATGCCGTAGATAAGAAAGTAAAAAATGAAGATTTCAAAACGTTACTGAATTCACTAAATGAAGAATCTCCGCCCAGCTCCACAGAGGAAGATCTTTTAGTCAGTAATGAAGGTAAAAATAAATTCTTTTCTTGACTTATTGCATCAGAAAGTCTGCATATTTTTGAGTATTAATGCATTTTCCTTTGAGAAGGTGAAATAAATAATTCATTTGAAAACAAATACTTTTTAAACGAAGAAACTTTTTTTATAAAAACTCCATGCGGGGTGCGGCTAAAATTAATCATTCCTATCATTATATTCATGAACGTTAGCCTTTCTTTTTTCAGCAACACTCAGCTCAAAAATTTCTTAAACAACGAGAATTAAAATGCATGACTTAATAAGAACAATAGTTCTATTTTCAATAGGACACGCATAAACAATAAGTGTAAAATTGTTATTGATTTGTTTTTGTTTTTTTCAACTATCTGATTTGATTAATCTTGGTCTCCACATACTCAACATGGGGCTCCTTTAAACTCTTGGAGATATTTTAGTCTGCACATGTATCATCGGAGAAGAAGACAATGATAAAAAGAAAAGAAATGTTTTAGGTGAGGGGCATTTTTGCAAAAGGTTAAAAACTGGCCAACAAGTGCGAATTGAGGTAATTGAACAGCGTATCTGCCAATTGACAAAAAAGCGTTACTAAGTCACTAAAATTAAGTAATCTGTTGCACAAATTGGAAATTTAATAATTATAGGGAGGCTTACTTCAAAATCGGAGGGATACTTAAAAAGTGAATGGTCAGCTTCTTTCTTGTCATCTCGGCTACCATCATGCGCACTAACCCTTTCGCACTTAATCACCTAGTGGATGGTGACCACGCTTTAAAGTTCCAAAAAAGCATTGAACGTAAAATTATTTTTCCCCCACACAACTAAAGTGTTGAGCACTATTAAGCAAATAGTACACCATCGTTACCTATTTTTTTTCTGTTTGCGAGTTTCGCAAAATTTCATATTTAAATCTTCGCGAAAATTTAAAAAAAAGTGGAAATGTCCAACTGGCAATTAAAAAAAAATTGTTGTTATCTTTTGCATGTTTTCTTTTGGCATGCTGATTGTGCGCTAGTTTCGTTTTGCTCCCTCTATATATCAGGTGAAAGAACAAGAAAAAAAGTCGTAAGGGGTTTAAACAAATTTGTTAACCCATGCTTTTTACTTTATTTTTGGCATCTTTCCATCTTTCTCTCTCTCTTTATTTTTTATCGGGATAAAAAAAGCCAAGACTTTTTTTATCCCGATAAAAAATCCGAAAAATTTTTGCCAGTCCGAACGACCAGGAGAAACATCCTTCCAAAATGGTAGATGTAACTGTTTGAAAAATAGATGTTGGTGGGTTTTATTTCTTGTTGTAACTGTAATCCGTAACTATAAAATAAAGATGTTAGAATAGCTACAATAAATTAGTCAGGTACATGATAGTATTCCAAGTAAAGAAATGTTGACTAGTATTTCACACAAAATACAACAGTGTCTCAGCTATATAAGGTTTTAACTACACAGTAAAAAGAAAAAAGAGCTAGGAGGGGGGAGGGGGAAATACAGTGTTTTTCTTATCACTCAATAGTTCATTAAATCTTTGAAATAAATATATAAAAGTTTGGAAAGTGTTGTTCTTACTCTAAATAATGGAATAAAACTTTTCATCTAAAATTAAACCTTTTTTGGAAAATTGAACTCTATTTTGTTATAAGGCTACCATTTTCACTCGACAAGTTCCTGTCACACAACCACTAGACTAATGTGTCACCATTTTTTTAAATAATTTTATTGATCAAATGATATATATATATATTCATTTTTTCTCTATACCTGCATAAATTTCTTCAACCATTGTGCTTTATTACATAATAATTTTTGAACGAAATAATTATATTTTAAAAATGCTGTCCACAAAATATCTAACTTGGATCATGTGGGTATGTCTCTTTTTTCGTTTCTATGGTTAGTTGAACTCCTTATTGGTGGAGTTTTGATATAAATTTTGCTCTGAGAAAAGAGAATATTTAATTATTATGCATCATGAATGTCATTCAAAATGCGATTTTCACACATTTTATAAAGGTGTTTTATTTAGCGATATTCTTGATTTTGTTTTCAATAGAAATAGGTGAACGATAGCAAGGAACCTTTTTTTGCTGTGGGATGATAGCATTATCCAATAGCACCGCAGAAAATACTGTGATTTCTCTGCGTTGTAAGATGTATAATAATATCACTAATCAGTACAGTATATACAGTCTGAAAGAAACTTGACATGTCTGTGAAGGAATAAACTTTTACATGAAAACACAAAAGATTTTTATGTGCAGTTTTATCTGTTAATGAAGTTACTGTTAAAATCTTGGCGCTATTGCACATAAGTTCTTATGAGATTATTAATCAGCATGAAATTATGTAACAGAATCATCAATAATATAAGAGGGGTATGAAAGTTCTATAGCACCAAAATCCTTTGTGTTCAACATGATTAGTTTTTAGACACATGATTGAACTGAACATGAAAAAACATGTTAAATAATCAAAACTTCTGTTAACTTCTAAAGACACTGTTTCTTCATGAAAGCTAATTATCTTATGCAGACATGTAAAGCTTCTTTCTGGCTGTACTGTATAATACAAGTTGTATTTTAAACCCCTATTTGCTTTGTTGTTATAAAGACAACTCACTAAATATAGTTCTGGTGTTTCAAGGAAAGTTGAATCTTGATTAACCATTATCATTATGTGTACGTTTTATAGAATATATATATATATATTTATATATATATATAAATATAGCTGTTGTGGCCAATAGATGAAGATGTCCTTCCAGTTAACGTCAAGTACGCTCTGTGACATAACCCTTTATGTTTTACTGGCAGTAGCAATCCTATGTACATTTCTTTGTTTGGTTTCAAGTTGCTATGCTTATAACTGCTTTTGTGACTTCATTACACGAATAGGTTCATTTTTTGGGTGCATTGAGATTGATTATGCATTCGAAGTAAGAAACAGACAACATTGTTTTCATAAAGTAAACAAGCTTGAAGATTGGGGACATCTGTATGATGCCAAGGTTGTAGAATATAGAAATGATAAATTGATTTGTGGATGTGTAAAAGGAAAATCTACTTGCTCGACAACTTCTTGTGCAATATGTCGTGATGAGTATGTGTCTGGTGAACAAATCATTCTTTTTGATTGCACACATTGCTTCCACCCACATTGTATAAAAGATTGGTTGCGCATTAATAATTTTTGTCCCACATGTAAAGTTACTATCCAACGTAAATATGCGATACATGAAGGAACTGCTTTACTGTATGATGTTTAATGATTGGAAAGGCTTTCTTAAATGTATATATAGCATCTTTTGGGATAGTTGTTGACAGTGGAGTAGTGTCATGGATTTTTTTCAGTTTTACAATATTCATTGTAGTATGTTTTTAGATGATTTTCTTTTATAATACACAGATGACTCACCATATTCTACTAATTTTCTACTGGTTTTTCTGACCAAGATCTTTTACATACATGAAGTTAAAAAGACATTATTTTCCTGTTTCAACACAGAAATCCTATTTTTGTATTTTATTGAAACTTTTTTGTGAGTGAGCAACTGTGCTGGCATAACAATCTATAAACATCTAAAATTTCTTTACGAAAAAAACATTTTTTTTAAGTCATTTATTTATTTATATATCAATGATAGAAATGGGTATGTTTCTTTCACACTTAGAAAAATAATATTTTATTGAGCAAGAAATATTCTATTATGACACTTAGTTAATAACCTTGAATTGTAAATAAACGGTCAAAAATATTTTATATTTTCATTTACAACTTTTTATCCATGTGTTCAGCAACTATAATGTTTCTATTTATGCAGGAATGTAAACCAAAACATCTATGTTTCTTTGTTGAATAATAATACTCATACATACTAAGCTGATGCATTATTTTTATACTTAAAGCCAAGACTTATTCCTTGAGTTATATCCTGCTCATCTCGTAAATATTAACATAAGAATAGGAAAAATTCCATTGAAAGATTTGTCTGAAATAGGTTCTTTTCTTTAATGTTTGAGTACGTAAAAATATAATTTTCTGTCAAGCTGTAGCTCATCTGCGAATTATTTACAGGAGTCTATTAGTGCTACTTAAAATTGAAAGGACTGATCTGTTCCAGTTTCTGATTTTGAATTATATAGGTTTTGAATGAAAAGTCCACTTCATATTTAAAAAGTAATTTTCTGAATATTATTTCAACCATTAAGTATGTATCTGATCAATTTTATTTTCGTAGTTACAATGTGATAGCAAGAATATAATGGAAGATTTACCATATGTTATTTTATTTGGTTTTATCTCTCTTCTGGTGGCAGTTCTAATTATATATCTGCTCTGTGCTTACCAAGATAGGCTTAGATTTTGTTTATTTTCTTGCTGCAAAAGACAGATGATGCGCACTGCAAGAGAGTCTACTATGATGTTTGGAGACTGTGAAGCAATCGAATATGATGTAGAAACAGTTTCTTGCTTTTGTTGCAGACAGAAGAACATTTGTCCAAATAGTGTTTGTCCTATTTGTTTTGATGATTATATAGTTGGAGAGAACTTAATTCTTTGTCCATGCAAACATGGCTTCCACAAGGAATGCTTACGAGAATGGTTACGTAGAAAGAATAAATGCCCACTTTGTAATGCTGATGTTAGTCAAATGATTCTGAATGAAAGAACTCCTTTGTTACACACTTGAGATCCATGAAAAATTTATAATCAAGTAAAAATGATAATTTATCAGGTCAGTTGGCATAACTGCTTCTCATATGCCACAAATGTCTGTTCTGTTAAACTCAGTTATCTGTTACTTCTTTTAAAGTTGGTGAGTGATGTAATCTTATCATAGATTACTTTAATGTGAGAAATTTTCGCGAATTGACCGAGTGAAAGATTTCGTTTATTTTCAGGAATTGACCGGTATAAGACAAAAGATGGTTAACGTTCAACATATCTTTCACTGATTGAACCTTTAACAAATAACAATTACTACTCATTAAAGATAAAAAAAATATTTCCATCACTATCAGCTGGATAAAAAAGACTTTTTTCTGGGGAATTTAATTTTCCATATTGGATGTCCATTTGCAAAATTTCTTCCCAAAATAATTTCTGACATTAAGGTATATTAAATAATTTGAGACCATAATTTCTGCACCCAAATTGCTGTATAATATATAAAGTATATATAATATATTTTAGGTTTTCTAGTATATATTTTTTGTACGTTTTACAATTATAGAACAGTTCCAAATTGTACAAAGTTATACTTTTTATGATAAATGATTTTATGGAGATTTATATGGAAATTCTATATTCTTTTTAAATAATATGTAGACATTTAATATATTTTTAACTTCATAGTATTATAAATAGAAATGTTCAAATTATTGATAATGTTGACAAATCAAATGCAAACAACAAAATCTTGGTCAGCATTACAAAACAAAGTTAATATTTCAATATTAAATGTCTTGTTTGGTGATTGTTTTTAAATTTATGGTAGAAGCATTGTGAAAGAAACCAAATTGAATTGTGAAATGTTTTGACTAATATTCTAATATTTTAATGGTATCTATTTTGCATTATTAAAGACTGATACACTTCTTCACTCGATTCTCTCAATTCTTTGATAGGAAAGTCTCTTAATTTTATTTGTTGAAGGAAGGTAATAATCTAGTCAAAATAGAAACTTATAAGATGACACAGCCTATCTTTTCAGAATTCAATTTGGAAGAGAATAGGTCACATGCAGTGTTTGACTTGCTTCTAATCTTTTATTAAATATCCCTAGGTCTTTTATTTTGTTAATGACACAAGTACTGTTTGTGACCTATTTTTCGGTCTATTGTGAGAATTTGAGAAGAAGTTTGTGTTATATAAATGCTATATGAAAAGTACTGACAAAGTTCTGTTTAAAAATGAATGCTTGCATAGAACTTTTAACAAATGAAGTTTTCTCTAATTTTGATGGGCTACTGTTCATGTCAGTTTTTCTCCATATTGTATTGGTAATGATACTTGCTTATTTTATATGCCAGACAAATGTTTTTGACGATTTTTAAAAAAAGTCTTGACCTATGGAAGATGGAACAGAAACATTTTATGAGATTAATCACGTTTACATGAAACTACACCGGACGTCAGCATACAAATTCAAGGTTGTTCTTTTGTTATCAACCTGAGCCTGAAATGAACCGGAACAAGAAGAAAATGTTTGGGAGGACCATAAATTGAACGAGTTTCGAATCTTAAAGTTCGCACGTTTGAGTTGGTAAAGAAAATACAAATTAAAACAAAACAAATTGACTTAACTAGTAATCACGTGTTTTTGAAATTGATTTGGGATAAATCACTTCTCAATTATCTCGAATCGCTCTAAAAACGTGATTTTGGGCAGGGAATTATCACTGTACAATAATTTCTTCAATAGTAAGCATCCTCTTGTTCTAAAATGATGTTTCTGTTCTAAATAGCTGTTAATATTGAACATAATATCCATTTGATAGATTTATAATTATGAATTTCACCCAAGGACTTTATTTAGTCGTGGTTGCATCTGGTGTTATTCTTGTCCTCATTTGGATCATTGTATTGGTCATTCGTTGTTTTCAGCATGGTGTAGCTTACTGTTCATGTTACTGCTGCAATGGAGGGATGCGTGCTGAAAGAGAGTCTACTATGATGTTTGGAGACTGTGAAGCAATTGAATATGGTGTAGAAACAGTATCTTGTTTTTGTTACAGACGGAAGAATACTTGTCCAAATTCTGGTTGTGCTATTTGTTTTGATGATTATGTTGTTGGTGAGAACATTATTGTTTGTCCATGTAACCATGGCTACCACAAAGAATGTTTACGGAAATGGCTTCGTAGAAAGAATACATGTCCACTTTGTAAGGTTAATGTATGCAGTTCATTTACGAATGAAAGGACATCATTGTTATTCTAAATTCGTGTCTTTAAGGGAAGTTTTCTTCCTTATTTCAACTTTTTTATTCTACCTTTTTTCATGTAAATATTGTGATGTAAATATTGGAGAACAATTTTGAAGAAAATATTATATTATTATTGCTATAAATATTTTACATTATGTCATTTAAAGGGAAAGTTGATTTAGGGCTAGAATTTACTTTAGCACCCTATTTTTCTTGAATGGATTTGTCCCCTGACTACCAATTGTCCATGTACCTACGATCTACTAACAACTTTTAAGGTTGGTTCCTACCAGACGCTGATTGACGTTTATTGCTAACCGTTTTGTTTAGAAGCCAATTTGGAAAAGATATTTGTATACCAAGTATCAATTACATTTTTTTTGTTAGCTTTGATTTTGTAATACCATGTAAATAGGGGCCAATTGGCCGTTCCCCTTATACAGTTATCTCTTCAATACATAATACAACTACCACAATACAATGCGAAAACATAACTAAAAATGGTTAAACAGGTTTTCATGAACAAAACTAACCCAAAGAAAGTAATCAGAGCATTGCATGATGTATTGAAAAGATAACCAAATGAAGGGAATGAATTTCCTTTTATCTATTTTCCCCTATTAGTATAGTAATGTAATAATTTTGATAATGTGGATAGTGAGAATTGAGTTACTTTTTATGAAATTAAACGTGAATCACTTTCATAGCTATAGTTTTTTTCTACCTTCTTATGGGATTAAAGATTGCGGAATTAAAGTTTGTGAATCCGAGCTTTAAAAATGGCAGGAATTGCAGAATAACAGTTTGTGAATGAGAGGATTTCTATTAAATTTTCCGAATTAAAAAAGTGTGCTTTTGCCTTGAGTGACTTAAGGTCGGTCTCCATTAAAACAATTATTAGTAATGAATATTTATACAGGATAAAACAAAATAAAAAAAATCCATTTCCATGGTTCTTTTCTGGTCTGCAGCTGTTTTGAGGGATGATAGACTCACAAAGTTGATTTAGTCTCTTTAAAGTCTTCGGAAGTTTTGTTTCCTTGGACATATATTTCGATTTAAAAATCACCAAATTATATAACGCATAATTATGATGAAAAAAAAAAGTATTTTGTTGAAGTGCGTAATTTTTTGAACCAGTAAATATTGCAATTTCTTCTATCATTGAACTCAGAGTAGAATTCCTTATACACTAATAAATAACAAAGATGTAATATTCATAATATCAAAAGTTTTTGTGATGAGAAATGCTAGCTTATATGTTATTACATCTTAATTATGCACTGCAAAATACTGAAAAGAGGCTGGTTGAAACTTTTTGAGCTCTATGATATTTTAAAATATCATTTTGTATGCAGGAATCCTTTAAAATGTTTTAGTTTCATGACCTCAAAACACACGTTCTTTTATTCCACAATGTTTTATTTTCCAATCTTTTATAATATAAGTTAGCTGCAAAATTTGAAAAATTGATCAATCAAAAGTTGACTAAAGAAGTTTTTCAAAATCCTTTACTCTGTGATTGCTACGCTAATCATTAATAGAAATGAATCTTTAGAAATATTATGTTTTATAGCCTATGTATTACAAACAGTATGTCCAAACAGAACGGTCATCACGAGGACAGCCTAGTCAATGGTGTAGATGCAATTGATGTCAACATTGACGACGATGAAGAAGGTAAATTCAGTCTTCTCTTGTTTTTGAAGGATCCTAATTTCTAACAAACCTTTTTTCTCCTCAAGAAGCTGAAAATTGATTGTGGTTCTTGAATTTGTTGTCGGGAAATCTTTTGTATTACTCAATACAACCTCGGTTTGATTACTTTTTCACATTTAAAGCTATTGTCGATTTTCTTGACTTTGAAAAACATTTTTATGAACATATCGAATCTGAACATTTCAGATATTGGAGCTTTGGACAAAGAGTTGGACAAATTGGATAAAGATCTAGAAAAAATTGAGCATTGGAGTAATTCTTTACATGGCAAGGTTGCTGATCTTCTTAGAGAGACATGCGAAGAAAATAAAAACATTCCACGTAGAAATGAATTAAAATCACAAACTGAAAATCAAGAAGAACAAAAAAAGAAGGAAAGTGACCACAGTTAATAGGAATAGACCTCCATTAATAAATGGCATACCGTTGGTTCGAACGAGAAAACTTGCTTTGTTGGGGTCGAAGCAAAGAAGCTTGAACTAGAATTTTGTTCAACATACGTGGAAAACAAACGTGTATCCTCTGTAATGAAACATTCTGGAGGAGATTTTTTTTATTTTTCTCTTTCATTTTATATTTTTAAATTATAAACATCAACTGAAATTATATATATATATATAAACATGCGTTTGTTTTAATGCAACGGGTTGCTTCTAATCTATATTTCTGTCGTCCATAGATATAGTCCAGCTACTCTTGGCCATTTGGTAAACTTTAAGGGGCAAATTTTGCCAGAACGTGAGACGTTTCGCCCTTATTATGACTCGCATACTGATTATTTGGTCGATAATTTAAGAAGGAAAATGTTGAGAGATTACTCAATATTTCAAATTTAAGTGACTTTCAATAACAGGTTTTTTGACATATCAAACACATTGGACACATTGGAAATACGCTAATTAAGATTTTAACGCATCTTTTTAACAGTATCGGACGATCTTCCCATCCCTCCCACACCCTGGTTAAACTATTTATAATTGGTCAATTTTCACTCGAGTAAGGGTTCCATTCCGATTAGTGACAAGTGATTTATATACCGATTCCTCTTATTCGCCCCGATGTTTCGATGTTACAGAATAACCACCATTTAAAGATAATGAACTGTTATAGAGGTTGTGAGAACACTGAGTCAAATGTTTTCTACAAGGAAATCTCCACGAGAGGGCCAATCGTTTGTTTATATCCATTTTGAAGTCAGGTGCTCCTTCCAGGCCCATTTCTTATCGTTCAAATGAGAGATTCCCACTGCTGACATCAGCACACTGCAACCCTATGTTTTATTTATAACAGTTCATTATCTTTTAAAAAAATTCTTTCCTTCGTTGTTAATTCCCAAAGGACTTCGGTGCATACAAATTTACTACGCATGTTTTTTTTTAAACGAGACTGATAAGAGAATTGGACTCGATTAAGTCATTTAAACACGAACTCGGGAAATTTTTCATTGCAACAAAATGGGACAATGAATGCAAAACCATACATGATTTAAGACTTGACTGGAATGTTGTCACAAATTGAGACAGATCGTCTTAAAGTTTAAAATTTTAACTTCCATTAAATAACAACTTCACTTGAAATGATTGATATATCTTAATTTATTCACTATCTTGTCCAGCTGCGTTTGGTTATTTGGTCAACATTTTAGGGAAAAATTTTCATTATGATTTTATGAAAGACTGTTGTCTAAATTATTCGAGATGGAATGGTGTTCAGCCTGGAGAGGTGTTGTTTGGTCAGAACTAACAGGGAGTCAGTAAAACTGGGAGTAAAAGACACTTTAAGTTTGAAATATTAAGTAATCTCTCCACCATTTTCCTTCTTAACCAAATACAAATCAGAGACTTTCCTACCAAAGATTTTTCTACCAGATTTTTTCAAATTGTTCAGTTCTACTTATTGTTTGAGATTCTTTTAAATTTTTACGTCATAAACTTGAACTTTTCTGTAAGTGAGTTTTGATGTAGGAATACATTTCTGCAACCTTTGTTGGTATGGGGTATTGACTTTAAAGAGTATCAGTTCGTTTTAGTCCTAATTACAAGCAAAAGTCGTTGTTCTTCGTGGTGCAATAAGCATGATAAGTACTGAAATTACCGACCACAAGATCAGTATGTGAGCCCTAATAAGGGCGAAACCTCACATTCTGCCAAGGTCTCACGTCCGGTTGAGTGTAAGCATGTGCAAAGACATTCATTATACACACATAATTTCTAAAAGACACTAAAACGAAACATATCAATAGATCTATTTTAGGCAAATATTTAAAATTGACAAAGATTTAAAAACTTAGATGCAGTAGCTAAGACTTGACCTGTTGGGTAAATGATTTTCTTTAATTTCCCTTTTCTATTTAGTTTGGTTCCTACTAAAAAATGCGATAGAAATGAGATAAAAAACTGTGATAAAAACTGTGATAGAAATGTCGTGATTAGTATGTGTCTGGTGAACAAATCATTCTTTTTCATTGCACACATTGCTTCCATCCACATTTTATTAAAGATTGGTTACACATTTAGACTTTTTGTCCCACATGTAAAGTTACTATCCAACGTAAATATGCAATATAAACATGTAATAGGTCAAATCAATAACAGAATGTGTCAATAATCTGTCGTTTTTATTTTAAATTCTTTTCATTTGGGTATTTAACACTGATATCAATTATATTGACCTAGGATTTGAAATAATCCCCACTGTTTCATTTTACCCCATATTTCATTAAGCCCAACTCTCCCCCACCATGAAGGAGCTTCTTTACTGTATGATGCTTTAATGATTGATTGCTTAATGATTTCATGAAATATGATGAAAGATTCTAAAGCATCCTAGTGAATTCAGATCGTTGTTCTTTGTGAAGTAGTATGGATTATTTTCGATTTTACATTTTTCTATGTGTTCTTAGAGGCTTTTCACTCACATGCACAGATGACTCATATTCTACTAACTTTCTACTGGTTTACCTGTCCTAATCTTTTATATACATAATGTTGACAAAACATTATTCTTCCTGTTTCATCGTATCAGAAATTTTATTTTTGAATTTTGTTGATACTTCTTTTGTCCCAGTGAGCGAGCAACTGTGCTAGCATAATGAAAACAGAAATATACAAAGAATCTAAACTTTGTTTACGGAAAAAACATTTTTATGAAAGGCATAAATATTATGATGAAATCCAAGACAGGACTTGCTTTCGTGGAATTGGTAGATTTTTTTAACGCATAGAAAAAATAATAAATGCAAATGTGAAATAAGAGCAAATATACTCTATATTATGACATTTGACTTTTATGAGATTTTAAATAGTTAATAACTCTGCATTGTAAATAAACCTTCAAATTATTCTCAGCACTTATATTTTCCTATTTATGATGTAAATTCATAGAATCATAATACATATTAACTTCATATGCGTTTTTATACCTTTTGTGAACATGATTTCATTAAGGGATTTAGGTAAAAGGTAAATAGGTCCTACGTTTGTATAGCACAAATATTATTGAGAAAGGGAACCTGGTTTCATTTTAACCAAGCATATGATCTCCTCTCCGTTATAACGCAAGACTTTATGTAACTAATTAAACTGTTTTTTGCATAAGTTTTCCCGGACTTATTGCATCTTGTTCCTTTATCAAAATATATAACCCAGTTTTCAGGAATGGCGATTTTAAGTTTATTTTAGGTTTATTCTCCTATTTCAGTTTGTTTTGATTTGTATCTGTTTTTACATCAATTTGAGTGCTACTTTATGTAATTCATCATTTCATATAGATTCATTTTTCAACTATAATATATGACCTAGCAAGTATTACGAAATGAGTTATTAAATGAGTGAATTTGATTGCCTCACTAAACAATTTTTACATAGCAATAGTGTACATTTAAATGGTATTTTCAAACCTAAACAAAAATAAATAAAGATTTCTCAGCAATGTGATGTTCAAACTTCGAACTAAGAAAACATGTTTCATTAACTTTCTCCTAAAACGATTGAAAAGAAAAACAAAAGAAACAGAAGAGTTATATTGCACAAAATGTTTGACTATATTCTAATGCTCTTATCTTAGAATTTTGTTTTGCATAATTCAAGATTGATACACTTCTTCACTCGATTCACTCAATTCTTTGATAGGAATGTCTCTTAATTTTATTTGTGGATTTCACTTGATTCACTTGTTTGGTTTCAAGTTAATATGCTTATAACTGCTTATAACTGCTTATAACTGCTTATAACATATTTTGGGTGCATTGAGATTGATTATGCATTTGAAGTAAGAAACAGACAACATTGTTTTCATAAACTAAACAAACTTGAAGATTGGGGACATCTGTATGATGCCAAGGTTGTAAAATATAGAAATGATAAATTGATTTGTGGATGTGTAAAAGGAAAATCTACTTGCTCAACAACTTCTTGTGCAATATGTCGTGATGAGTATATGTCTGGTGAACAAATCGTTCTTTTTGATTGCACACATTGCTTCCACCCACATTGTATAAAAGATTGGTTGCGCATTCAGAATTTTTGCCCCACATGTAAAGTTACTATCCAACGTAAATATGCGATACACGAAGGAACTGTTTTACTGTATGATGTTTAATGATTGTGAAGGCTTTTTCAAATGTATAAAATGATTTCACATGAAATTATGGTGAAAATAGTAGAAGCTATAGCATCATTTGGGATAGTTGTTGACAGTGGAGTAGTGTCATGGATTGTTTTTCTGTTTGACAATAGTCATTGTAGTATGTTTTTAGATGTTTTTTTTTTTCATAATGCACAGATGACTCACCATATTCTAATTTTCTACTGGTTTTTCTGACCAAGATCTTTTATATACATGAAGTTAAAAAGACATTATTTTCCTGTTTCAACACAGAAATCCTATTTTTGTATTTTATTGAAACTTTTTTTGTGCGTGAGAAACTGCGCTGGTATAACAATCTATAAAGATCTGAAATTTGTTTACGAAAAAAACATTTTTTTTATTTAAGTCATTTATTTATTTATTTATGAATGACAGAAATGGGTATGTTTCTTTCACACTTAGAAAAATAATATTTTATTGAGCAAGAAATATTCTATTATGACATTTAGGTAATAACCATGAATTGTAAATAAACGGTCAAAAATATTTTATATTTTCATTTACAACTTTTTATCCATGTGTTCAGCAACTATAATGTTTCTATTTATACATGAATGTAAACTATAGCATCTATGTTGTTTTGTTGAATAATAATACTCATACATACTAAGCTGATGCATTATTTTTATACTTAAAGCCAAGACTTATTCCTTGAGTTATATCTGGCTATATATCTGGAGCAAAAAATGAATGCTATTTATTGTAAAAATTCGAAAAATGTTTATTCATCATTGAAACTCGTTTCGATAGGATAAATTAATCAATTTACTTTTTCAGATTTTTTTGTGTGCAGTCCCACTATGTTCTCTCGAACTGCTCCTGCTCATCTCGTAAATATTAACATAGGAATAGGAAGAATTCCATTGAAAGATTTGTCTGAAATAGGTTCTTTTCTTTAATGTTTGAGTACGTAAAAATATAATTTTCTGTCAAGCTGTATCTCATCTTCAAAATATTTACAGGAGTCCATTATTGGTTCCTAAAATTGCAAGGACTGATCTGTTTCAGTTTCTGATTTTGAATTATATAGGTTTTGAATGAAAAGTCCACTTCGTACTTAAAAAGTAATTTTTTGAATTTTATTATACCCATTCATTATATTCATTCATTAAGTATGTATCTGATCAATTTTATTTTCGTAGTTACGATGTGATAGCAAGAATATAATGGGATATTCAACATATGTCACTTTATATGGTTCTATCTCTCTTCTGGTGGCAGTTCTAATTATATATCTGCTCTATGCTTACCAAGATAGGCTTAGATTTTGTTTATTTTCTTGCTGCAAAAGACAGATGATGCGCACTGCAAGAGAGTCTACTATGATGTTTGGAGACTGTGAAGCAATCGAATATGATGTAGAAACAGTTTCTTGCTTTTGTTGCAGACAGAAGAACATTTGTCCAAATAGTGTTTGTCCTATTTGTTTTGATGATTATATAGTTGGAGAGAACTTAATTCTTTGTCCATGCAAACATGGCTTCCACAAGGAATGCTTACGAGAATGGTTACGTAGAAAGAATAAATGCCCACTTTGTAATGCTGATGTTAGTCAAATGATTCTGAATGAAAAAACTCCTTTGTTACACACTTGAGATCCATGAAAAATTTATAATCAAGTAAAAATGATAATTTATCAGGTCAGTTGGTATTACTGCTTGTCATATGCCACAGGCGTCTGGTCTGTGAAACTCAGTTATCTGTAACTTCTTTTAAAATTAGTGAGTGGTGTAATCTTATCATCTTATAATCAAATCACGAAAATTTCTTCCCATGATAATTTCTGACATTAAAATATATCAAAAAAAATTCAGATGATATTTTCTGGACACAAATTGCTGTATAATATATAAAATATATATAATATATATAATATATATAATAATATATTTTAGGTTTTTTAATATATTTATGATTGTAAGGAGATTAATATGATAAATACTATTTTTTTTAAATAATATCTAGACATTTAATATATTTTTAACTTCAAACTATTATAAATAGAAATGTTTAAATTATCGATAATGTTGACAAATCAAATGCAAACAACAAAATCTTGGTCAGCAATTACAAAACAAAGTTAATATTTTCAATTGTTCTGAAAATGTCTTGTTGGTGATTGTTTTTAAATTGATGGTAGAAGCATTGTGAAAGAAACCAAATTGAAATTTCTTATGAAATGTTTTGACTAATATTCTAATATTTTTATGGTATCTATTTTCCAATATTAAAGACTGATACACTTCTTCACTCGATTACCTCAATTCTTTGATAGGAAAGTCTCTTAATTTTATTTGTTGAAGGAAGGTAATAATCTAGTCAAAATAGAAACTTATAAGATGACACAGCCTGTCTTTTCAGAATTCAATTTGGAAGAGAATAAATAGGTCACATGCAGTATTTGACTTGCTTCTAATCTTTTATTAAATATCCCTAGGTTTTTTATTTTGTTAATGACACAAGTACTGTTTGTGACCTATCTTTCGGTCTATTGTGAGAATTTGAGAAGAAGTTTGTGTTATATAAATGCTATATGAAAAGTACTGACAAGGTTCTGTTTAAAAATGAATGCTTGCATAGAACTTTTACCAAATGAAGTTTTCCCTAATTTTGATGGGCTACTGTTCATGTCAGTTTTTCTCCATATTGTATTGGTAATGATACTTGCTTATTTAAAATGCCAGACAAACGTTTTTGACGATTTTTAAAAAAAGTCTTGACCTATGGAAGATGGAACAGAAACATTTTATGAGATTAATCACATGTTTACATGAAACTACACCGGACGTCAGCATACAAAATCGAGGTTGTTCTTTTGTTATCAACCTGAGCCTGAAATGAACCGGAACAAGAAGAAAATGTTTGGGAGGACCATAAATTGAACGAGTTTCGAATCTTAAAGTTCGCACGTTTGAGTTGGTAAAGAAAATACAAATTAGAACAAAACAAATTGACTTAACTAGTAATCACGTGTTTTTGAAATTGATTTGGGATAAATCACTTCTCAATTATCTCGAATCGCTCTAAAAACGTGATTTTGGGCAGGGAATTATCACTGTACAATAATTTCTTCAATAGTAAGCATCCTCTTGTTCTAAAATGATGTTTCTGTTCTAAACAGCTGTTAATGTTGAACATAATATCCATTTGATAGATGTATAATTATGAATTCCAACCCAAATATAAAGTTTCATTTAGTCTTGCTCTTGCTTGGATCTTGTGGTATTCTTGCTCTTATTTGGATCATTGTGTTGGTCATTCGTTGTATTCATTTATTTCCTTTCTGCAAAAGACAGATGATGCGCACTGCAAGAGAGTCTACTACGATGTCTGGGAACTGTGAAGCGATCGAATATGGTGTAGAAACAGTATCTTGTTTTTGTTGCAGACAGGTGAATACTTGTCGAAATTCTCGTTGTGCTATTTGTATTGATGATTATGTTGTTGGCGAAAAGATTATTGCTTGTCCATGTAACCATGGTTACCACGAAGAATGTTTGCAGAAATGGTTTTCCAGAAAAAATACATGTCCACTTTGTAAGGTTATTGTATGCAATCCATTCATGAACGAAAGAACCCAATTGTTGGTATGAAATTCGTGTTTGAGAATCTTTAGAGGGTAGTTTTATTATTTCTTTTTTTCAAGTAAATTTCTTAATATATATTGGAGGATAATTTTAATGAATGTATTGTATTAAAAAAATATATTATTACGGTTGCAGCGAAAGCGAATACCGTATTTAAACACCCTTGGACTACTACTCCGGCCGGAGGAGGCTCCGGCCGAAATGGCATTTAGCCCACGCTTTAGACTCTGCGAAATTACCTTTACGAAACTATAGAAATTGTATGAACGAACGCAGGCTAGGAATTTTCGAAAGCTTATCAAAACATTCATTAAGTATTTTTTTTTTGTATTTTACCAGTCATTCACGAAAAAATGGATCTTATTCCCATGAAATACAAAAAGGAGAATTTCAGTTACATCTAATGCTAAGTATGGCACTTGAAATTAAGTATTATTTTGTTGGCGAGGCATTCGGCTCACCTACAGTAGCAGTTGTTACTTTAACTCTATTAAACGACCTTCTTTTAAGTATTCTTGTTTGTTATTTGAACGTTTTTGTTTACTTTGTTTGATAAAGATTAAAACCCAGTATTTGGATGGATTTTTCGTTTTTATTTATTATAATATATTTTTCGATGAAGACGTTTTTATTTTTGTTGCTTTTTTTTTCTTTTGTCTCTTATACATTTAAAAAAAAAAATTTAAAATAAGATAAGTATCCATGGTTACAGCTCACAAATGTATATTTCTTTTGTTTTAAGCAATGCTGTTTCTTTATTAAACCTTGTTTACACTTAACAAAGTTTAAAAGTAAAACTCGGTGAATGAGTTTGTATGTATTTTGTTCGTATTGCGACTTAGTTTTGAAATGCTGCTACCGTTTTGCACCATATGGTTCTTGTTATTACTATAAATATTTTAAGTAATGTCATTTTAATGGTAAGCGGTTCAAGGCTAGAGTTTACATAGCACAATATTTGATTCCATTTCATTTCCTCGTTGTTTGAGTAAACACTTATTATTATTATTTAAGAAATACAAATCCTCAGGCTGTTAAAACCTCTACGAATCGATCTTGCATGCAAGGTGGTCGAATTTAAAGGAATGGTCCAGTGAAAATTTCGTCTTTTTAAAAATGGCATAAAATCATTTGCAACCCCGAAGAAATACTTCTTCTGTAATTCATAATAGGTAGATTTTGATATCCATGTGATACCGGCAAGCTGGAAGTATTTTTTGTAATTTCGTGAATGTATTGAAACTAAAAAGAACACTAGCTGCCATTTTGATGTTACCAAGATTGAATCCGTTTACTACTGGTTGTGATCGCCAAATGCTGTGGTGACCTTTGGTACATAATAACCCTACAAATAATGCTGATCCGTATTACATTTTTTTTGTTACAGCTGCAGGTGAAGAACAAACCAGGCATCAATGCACCTTAAACTGTACCTCCTTCGAGTTGTTCTCAAGTTCTTACGATTTTTCCGCTTCAAAGTCAGCCACAGCTATCTCAAGAACCTGAAACCTAGTACTTTTGCAGTCCAAGACAGCCCAGTAAACCATTTTCAAATTTGTAAATATTCTTTTCTTGTAGCTATTTCTAACTATTTTGGTAAAGTTCCAATCGAAAATGATAAAGAAATAATTTTTCACATATAATTTCATTGCTTATTTATTACAGCTGTCTCGCCAATGACGTCACGCTTACTCTCAAAATTGAAGTCGGTATAAAAAATATCATTTATAACCGTCAAATACTCATGAAACAAAACATTTGAAAAAGTAAAAATACTTTTCTCTAGCTAAGTTTTGTGTGTAGAATTCAAATATCTGTATTAAAATTTCACTGGACCATTCCTTTAAGCGAATGGTCAGCCTAGCGTACATCGAGTGGATTTTTGAAAGTCCTTGTAAATGTCAATCATATCGCCTCTGCATCGTCTGAAGACAAGTGTCGGTAAGTTCAGTTTTCGAAGTCTTTCTGGATAGCTGAGGTGTTTTAATTCATCAACTAGCTTAGTAGCTCTGCGCTGTACGCCTTCGATGGCATTGACGTCTTCTTTAAGATGAGGCGCCCACACGACTTGGCAATACTCCAGGTGGGGTCTGACCAGGGTGATAAACAGTTGACGAAATAATGGACCATCAAGATAATCGAAACTCCTTCGGATGAGACCTACCATTGTGTTTGCTTTGTTAACTTTTATATCCATGTGGTCCAAAAACTTCAACTCAGAATGGATCGTCACTCTGAGATCCTTTTCGTCAAAGACGTGTTCTAACTCCTCGCCGATTAATTCATACCTTTGAGTGTACCTGATGTTATCAAATTTGCCAATCGTAAGTACGCGAAACTTGCTCGCGTTGAATTTTAGCAACCACTTTTCTGACCAGTCTTGTAGTTTGTTGATATCGTTCTGTAACGCCGTGGCATCCTCCTTGCTTCTTACGGGTCCAAAGATTTTGGTGTCGTCGGCAAAGAGTAAAATGTCTGACAAGGTGGATTCTGGCAAGTCATTGATGTACACGACGAAGAGAACAGGACCCAACACGCTTCCTTGGGGTATTCCACTAACTACTTTCGCTGGGTACGATTTTTGGCCGTTTACTGTAACAACTTGCTCGCGGTTTTCTAGGAAAGCTTTTATCCAGCCATGCATCTTACCTTCAATACCGTATGATTTGAGATTACTTAGCAATCTCTTGTGTGGTACAGTGTCAAAGGCTTTGGCGAAGTCAAAGTAGATGGCATCAACAACTCCGCCCGAGACAATCGTTTCAATACACTTATCCAGGTAATACAATAGCTGCGTAGCAGTGGACCGGCCATTTATAAAACCAAACTGTTTTGATGAAAGCAGGTTCTGCGATTTGAAGAAAGACATCAAGGACTGCTTAACAAGCGATTCCATAAGCTTACATACAACAGACGTGAGACTGATAGGTCGATAGTTTCCTGCTAGGTTCCGCGGTCCTTTTTTGTGGATTGCAGAAATGCTGGCTTTCTTCCAGTCGTTGGGAATACACTCCTAGTTGATTGTTTTGTTGAATACCGTAGTTAACGGTTCAGCTAGGAAGGCCTTCAATTCTTTGAGCAGACATGGGTGGACTTCATCTGATCCCATAGACTTATTCACGTTTAATTTTTCGATTTCTTTTTCGACCATGGCCTTAGTGACTTGAAGTTCAAGAAGTTCAGCTGGTGCTCGCCTTTCTAGGGATGGAATGTCTCCGCACGACTCATTGGTAAATACTGACGAATATTGATTTTGCAGGATATCAGCTTTCACCTTATCACCAAATTTAGTAGACGACTTGTTGTTAGGGTCTCCAAGCAACGGTGAAACTCCAGATTGTGATCTCAGCTTTTGTCGTACATGATTCCAAAACGCCTTTGGGTAACCTTTCACTTTAAATGCGACATTCTTTTCGAACTCCCGCTTAGCCTCCGTCAGTTCTGTTTTTCTTTAGAATCTATCGCCGGTGTGCATATTGTTTGTTTCGTATAGCAGTGCGCAAATCTTTACCGAGGGGAATTCTACCCTTCTTTCTCCAACCCTGTTGACATGTTTTCGGTACAAATCTATCGCGCAGTCGTTATAGCATTTCTTTGAGAGATAGCCAGTGATCCTCGACAGATAACGTTTTACTTTCGTTTAGAAACTTGGGTAGCCAGTTAGAATCTTTTAAATACTCACGCATCGCCTCAAAGTCAGCTTTGTTGTATGCGGAAGCTTCTTGTCGCTTTGTGTAGTTAAGATAGCAGTTATATTTAAAGCATATTATACTATGATCACTTATTCCCAGTGATGAAGTGTATTCAACGTCGCTGACTTGCATTTCTTTGTTGGTGAGGATAAGGTCCAGGAGAGATGGTCTGTCACTACCGCGGGCTCGTGTTGGTTCTATGACATGCTGGATTAGATTACAATTTCGTAGGGCTTCAAAAAATCGAAACTCTTTGCTTTCCTTATCTCGTGGTGTTGACCATGTTTTCCAGTCTATTTCTTTGAAATTGAAATCAAATCACCTACCAAGCATATGACTGTATCTGTAATTACACAACACGGATAAAAGTTCATTCAGCTTTTCGTTGTTTATCTGAGACGTATCAGTTTTGGTCGGACTGCAATATACCTTAGGTGGATTTATTTTCGCGTGGACATATTTTCGCGGACACCCCTTTTGACCTAATTTTGCGTGGATTAATTTTCGCGGATGGTATAAAAATGGGATATTTCGCGTGGATTTATTTTCGCGGACGAAGAAATTTTGACTTTATAAATTTTCGAATTTTCAAAATAAGAAAAGGAGCACAAGAAAATTATGCAATAATGACCTTGGACTCTTCACAAAAACTTCAGAAGAAATTCAAAAACAAAAGACTATATGTTATAAAACTATAAAGTGTGTGGTTCTTAAATCAAAGTACTTGAGTTACATGACTCTGCTTTTATTCCTCATTGTGAATCAGTGACTGTGTTCTGAAATATGTTCTCAAATGCATTTCCGTCTTCTATATTCAATTCGTATTCTTCCTCGTCATCTGTAGAATCAATTCGGTTAACGTTAGGATCGTTTGCCTCAGGAAAGTTATCATCACAAAGATCGTTAGTGCAAGCTTGGAGATTTATATTATCAATTTCTGAGAATGGATCTAAAGGTGGCAAATTTGAAAGTCCCATTTTAACGGCATCAAATATTCCAGAAGCTTTCCAACCATTTATTATGATTTCTCTGCCTTTTTCCGACGTAAAGGAATTGTAAAGTTCTATCAGCCAAGTAACGTGTAAAGGCTTCATGACAGATAACGGTGTTTTAATGTCTATTTCTTCCAAACTCGCTCCTTTATCCAAACTTTCTTTGATCTTCATTGCATACCACGAAGCAAATTTTTCCCTCAAAGTCTTTCGCCCATGAATTGACTGTGAGGTCTAAGGGTTGGAATAAATGCGTCATATTGTTTGGTACCTTTACAAGCAATATATTGTTGGACTTCAGTAAGTTGAGCACATCATTGGTCATTTGACCCCAGAATACATCCATGATAAGTAGAGCAGGAAAAGTAGGGGGTACGTTAAGCTTTTCTCTTGTTTCATCCACGTACGGAATAATGATCTCTTCAATGACTTTTACTGATTCCTGTGAGTTGCTAAAGTGCTTGGGATTAGCACTCAAACTAAAGCCTTCTGGAAACTCGACAGTTGGTAAACTTTTTGTCGTTTTACCACCGTAAATTAACTGCATAGGTAAAAATTGACCCTGAAGAGTTATGATAAATGTGGCAGTAATTGAACGTTTATCTGACGATCCAACTATTGAAACGGACTTCGTACCCTCTTTCTCCATTGTGTAACGGGAACTTTGGATGTACTTTGACGGTGTTTGGTCAAGATTCAATACAAGAGAATCTGGTATGTTGTTATCTTCTATCTTCTGAACAATACTATGCATGAAGACAAGCTCTGATTCTCGTTTGGCTCCGTCTGGAATCAAAACCTTTCCTGTAGTTGCCGCTCTTTTTTTGAATCCCATTCGTCGAAAAAAGCTTTGGGCCCAATCCTTCCCTACTCTAATTGATCTTACAGCCTCATCGTTGCTCCTCTCAATCAAGGCTTTTGCGCCAGCTGTTGCAATGACAAACGAAACTTGTCCTCCGCGGTTACGCAAAGCGTGGACAAATTTTTTGACTTTCTCATCTATTTCATCTCCCAGTTTTAGCTTTCTTCCTCGTTTTTTCGCTTGGAACATTTTTGTTGGTGATACGTTACTTCTTGATGTCTTAATTAGTGTCTGGTATTTTTTACGAAAGCCCCTTACAGTACTTTCATTTAAGTTAGGGAATTTCTTCTTGAATTTTCGAACAGACGCAGCATCACCCGTATTACTTGCGTATTTGCCTATTTCATATCTGTCATTTGCACTGTACTTTTTGTATGACGAACGCGAGGTTGCGTTCTTCTTGATCGAATCGATAATGCTTTGGTGATCTACATTTCCAAGGCCTGTATCAGAAGCTGACGGAATCTCTTGCGGAGGCTCTAAAATAGAATAACAATAATTATGTATATAAATAAATCTACTGTACGAACAGAGCCCTCGCAAAACTTCCTTTTATGAAACGTTCAGAGAAAACTTTTCTTTTTTATAAGCAACAAGAAAAACCAACAATATCTTTTTCATTTTCTTTAAAGAATATTGGTTTATAGTTTATTCACAGATAGTTTATACACAGTTTTTTAATGATGTATTATCTACGCATTGAATGAGATAATTACTGTGTATAAACTGTCTGTGAATAAACTATAATTAAGTAATCGCGTTTTCAGAACAAAATAAGATTAATTTCAGCCTCAAATTCAAAAAAATAAGAACAATCCCAAGCTCAACAAAAATTACTGGTTCTTATGAAAAAGTGCGTTCATTCAATGCATGAATCTCTCACCTCTCTCTGTTGATGGTTGGGAAATTTGTGTTTCATTTGACGTTTCAGTTGCTTGCTTGTTTTTTGCGAGAAGTCTTATCAGAGACATGATGCTGATTAAAATAATTTCAGGTTATTGCATGTGTGTCTGTAGTTCCTATCTAAAAAGCGACATGGTTGATATAGCCGCGCCTCTATTGTTCGAAAAAGTTTGAACGAAGAAAAATCCTATTGTCTGTCTGTCTGTCTGAAGTAAATAAATATAGAAAGCAAAAGTTACTCGAAAAACGTTCTTCACATTTTTATGGAAAGAAAAAAGAACCTTATGATTCGTGTCTGCAGATTGTCAAAGTCATATCACAGTACGTCCTAAGATAATGGCTTATAGAGCTGTTTCAGAATTCAAGTTTTCATGTGCAATTCGTGGATTTCATGTTTATCGCAAAACCTGGAAGCCAGTAAAAGGTGAAATTCTAGAATGCCTTCACGAAAAAAACAATATATTTGATTTATTTGCGGTGAAAGTCTGTGATAAAGAAAGCAAGGAAATTGTCGGACACTTACCAATGGAAATTTCTAGAATTACAAAATGTATCATAGATCGTGGGGCCATCGTAAGCGCAGAGGTCACTTCAGATCATTATCGAAGATCACCACTTATTCAAGGAGGTTATGGAGGTCCCTTGTTGTATAATTGTTAAAATCCACCCTGCTTTCAATTTGGAGATTCTCAAAAAGTATGAAGACATGGTTAAAGACAGATATTTAGAACCGAAGAATGAAGAAATAATTGGAACTTTCATTTCACTCGAGAGTCAGGAGAGCCAGGAGGTACCAAATAATAACGAAGGTTCGAACGCTGATGAACAAAACGGAGATAGAAGACGCAGAAAAGCAACTAAGAATAAATCGAGTAAATCAGTTAAGTGCAGGGATATTCGCGACTGTTTCAAATCGAGGCCGTCATCATCGTCATCAGTTAAGAGAGTAAAGCGTTCTGCAGTCATCACCATAGACTCAGATTAATACATACAGTTTCATATTAATAGCTTATTTTCTTCTGTTTACACCTGGTTATTAAAGACAATAGAAATCTTTATGTTAACATATTTTTTCTATTCCTTTTAACTCGTCGATGAACGGACAATTTGCATTCCATCAAAGCTGGTGCATGAGGTGTGAGTGGACAAGGGCGCACGCTAATAAAACCAAACGGTCAGGGTTCAATCCCAGCTCATGGCATTCTTGACTGAGTGTCTATAACCTAGCCCGGGTCAACCAAAGTTGTGTAGGCAAATTTGGTAGAAGGAAACTGAGCAGAAGCTCTTCGTTCGCTCACATTTCGAGCGCATGCATAGCATGCGAACTTCCTCCAGCACTGAGCCAGCACGGAGGAATATGGCTCTAAAAACTCCTCTAAGGAGTGCGTAAATCTGCACGATGCGGTGTGATGCGATTCCTTCTAGGTGTCAAGACTAAAAAACGACTAAAGCAGGTGTCATGAACGAGCGTCAAAAGGTGTTCACACAAAATGGTAAAAGCCACCTGCTTTTTGACAGGTTAACTTTTGTGTTCAAAAAGATGTCTAAACAGCTTGTGTCTTGTCAGCATGTGCTCTAGACTGTTCTAGCCTGTTCCAGACTATTCTAGCTTGTTCAGCCTCTTTTAGTACGTACGTAAATATTTCACGTGGGTTAACTTTCGCAGAAAAAAAAGTGTGTGGATTAATTTTCGCGGATGGAAAAAATGAAAAATTTCGCGTGGATTAATTTTCGCGGATTTTTCGAAAATCCGCGAAATCCGCGAAAATTAATCCACGCGAAAATTAATCCACGTAAGGTATACAACCAAATAACAATTGATCGTGGCCTTGAAGTCGAATTTTTAGGAGGCATGCTTCGTTGTATCCATTTTCAATCCTAATTTCTTCTACGAGATGCTCTAAGGACGTGTGAATGTAGATTGCAATTGCTCTCCCAGTTTCAGACAGAAGGTTTGTTGAATGAAGACTATACCCTGGTATTTTGTAATCGAGTTCAGATCTTTCTTTAGCATTTTTTGGCTTCATTTCGCATATGGCAATAACGTCAGGTTTCTTGTTGGAAATAGTCACTAGTAGCTCCGTTTTCTTTGTGGTGGTAAACTGATCTGCATTAGTGTACAATACGGTAAGTATTGTGTTGTTAGGGACGTTGACGTTGTTTTCAGCAGCTATAGATTTCGTAGTCGAATTTGTTTCGTCGTTCTTTTTGGCTGTTTCTTTATTTGGATTTTCGTTTCGTTTCATTTTCGTTTTCATTGGTTCAGTTACTGGGTTTTTGCATATTTGTCATTCATTTTTTTGTAGCTTCTGTTTTATTTTGAGTTTCTTTCATTTTCATTGTCGTAATTATACTCTTCATATTGTCTTGCGTATCGTTTTTTCTGTTTATTGTTTGGAAGGATGTGGTTGGTTTCTCTTTCTGAACTTTTTAACCTGTAGCCCGTTTTTTTGGGGTACCCCTAACCTTCAAGGCTCATTATCATTCAGCTCTTTTCAAAAATATTTTCAACTTTTTTCTAATACATCTTCGAATTTTCATTTTAATTATTTCGAACATTAGACATCGATTTGCCCATTAAATTAATCATAGTCATACCACAAATTCGTACTGTTGAAAACATCATTGTTGACCCTGAATAATATTTACGAATTTTTCGTAATACAAATAAAAGGAATTCCAGAGGAATAGTATTTTCCTTTCAAGATGACTGTGTCATTTTGAACAACATTTCGAACTCGTTATTTTTGAATTCTATTTTTCTTGTTTTGTATGGTCATTCACATTGAAATGAGAAAATAAACGACGGAAAATAAAAATGTAAACACTGTTCAAAAATATTTTCAGCTTTCTTTACAACTTTTTTCTGATACATCTTCGAATTTTTTTTTTAATTATTTCGAACATTAGACATTCGATTTGTTCATGAAATTTATCATAGTCACAATACAAGTTCATGAAATTGATCATAGTCACAATACAAGTTTCGTATTATTGAAAATAATAACGGAGCAGTTTCATCATTGTTGACCCTAAATAATATTTAAAGTTTTTCGTAATACAAAGAAAGGAATTCCAGAGGAATAGTATTTTCTTTTTAAGATGAATTGTTCCATTTTTTTAAACAGCATTTCGAACTCGTTGTTTTTGAATTTTAATTTTCGTGGGTATAAAACACAGGTGAGAGAAGCAGCAGCTACTGGGCTGCCATTTTTTGCAGGCGGTATCTATTTTTATTCAATAAAAATTAGTTGCTTCAAAAGTAAACAAGACAATAATGAAACTTTCCAAGCAATGTGATGTTCAAACTTCAAACTAAGAAAACATAATTATTAGATCTTCCTCCTAAAATGATTGAAGATCTTCTATGAATATAAAATCGGATTTTTGAAGAATTGTTTCCACTATTTGAAATGAAAATTATGTATGAACATGCGTATGCTTGAACCCTTCGGAATAAGATGTTTTAACCAGGTGATAAACTCGGTCAATTTAAAGGTCTCCCCACTGAACCTTCCCTATCAACACCTCTGCTACAAATTGCGTACGATTTAGATGTACAATTAAGCTTAGAGGTTCTTGTAAAAGAAAGATTCCATTTGGTGTCTGATAAGAAAGTGTCCACTGTTATACCACACCTTGTAATAATCTGTTGCCACACTTTGTATTAGTAAAATCGGGCACACTCTTCCCCGAGGACAAAATTTAGTACTAGTGGCGTCTTGATGATGAAGGTTTACACTGATGACGTCTTCATGGCGTCATAGGTCACAATCGAAATGCTCATGAGGTCACAATCGAAATGCTCTTGAAACTTGAGCAGGAGAAAAAGGGTTGATGCTGCGTAGTACATATAAGCCTACTGTGCAGTAAATTGGTCAATTTGAAACATTCATCGGTATGCATATGGTATACTGCGCACTAGCAATCCTTATTCTAGCGCTCGATTTGTTCTGCTGGGAATAATTAACGAAAACGATCTTTTACCTGCATACAAGCTTCAAGTCAACCCTGTAGGAAATTAGCATTTTGAATGTGACCTATGACGTCATTAAGACGTTAATGAGTGTCAACCTTCCTCCCTCTGGAAATAAATTCTATGAAAGTTCTATACATTTATATCAAGTTTTTAGACTGAACTCTAAATGACTGAATGGGTGTTTTAAATGTGTTCAATGTCGTCATCTTGACGTCACCTGTACCAAATTTTGCCCACAGGGAACAATTTCTTTGAAAATTCTATAGATTTATACCAAATCTTTCAAAAAGCCTTGGTTTATTACAAAGTGTGGCAAATTTATTTGAAAGTGTGGCAGTTTTTTTGCGATTACAAAGTGTGAAATAACATCTGCTATAACAAGCACTATAAAGTGCTCACTGAGTATAAGTGTTCTTATGAGACTTTAACCAGTATTCCATGCGTTCCTGGAAAATTGTTCCCTCTATACAAGGTGTCCGCTATATGGGGTGTCCGCTATATGGGATGTCCGCTATAGAATATTGGAAGAATTTTTCGCGGATTTCATAGTTCTAACTGGTTACCGACCCAATCAAACTCATGCATTTTTTGTTATAAACCCAGTGGGCAAAATCTTCAAAAAGTCTACGAGGAGGAGTGTTTTCTATAGGAAAGGCAAGCAATATCGCCTGGCATTTCAATTAAAAAAACACTCCCCCATAGAGTCCAAATTTCTGAATTTTTTTTCTTCCAGATTTTAGTTTCGTATGTGCTTCTTAATAATGAATGCATGTTGAAGAAAACGCATCAAATATAAACATTAGAATTCCTGGTGATGTATTTATTTAAGTTAACTATTTATTTAAGTTAACATTCCACTGTCTCATTACGCCTCCTTAAACCACTTGTTAATCTGTGAATAATATCATGGACGTATAATAAGAAAAGGACTTTCATTAAACTCTTCAAATAAAGCGCGTCTCGGTTCATTGAAATTTTTACAAAGACAGTTTTAAAACTTCCTCAAGTACAGTTAAAAAATACATGCTCTTATTGGCTTCTGAGATTTTAACAACCAATCAGAAATGTTTTTCAAGATATTCCGTTTATTTTTTTAGCCAATTTTAAAACTCTGGTTCCTTTGGAACTCTTACAGCCTCGGCCTTGAAACTTTGAGAAATGAGGGGCAAGATATTCTTCTTCCTGTAGATTTCCAGGCGTTTTCCCGGCATCTTTCTAAGTGGAAGTTTCTTAGTTTAAAATTCGCTGTAAACGCCCATCAGACATCTGGAAAACATTAAGTAGTAGTTTTGAAGTACTAATGAAAGTCGCAGATTTATATGCAATTCACATTTCCTAAAATTGTTTTGATTTTTCACAATGTGTGAAACATAAACCAAAAATCCAGTGAAATGTGAGACACGCTTTATATCAAAAGAATGCTGACATGAAAGATTTTAACAATAGAATTCAGAGGCTTTAGAAGTGAGTTGTTACTTCTCTTTTCATACCTCCATGATAATATCAATCATGTTTTCTTGTTAAATTGGGTTTTCTGGTGCATAATATTGCTTTTGTTTTTTTGAAGAAAAGGATCTGGGGATGACTTATGGTACTGCTTCTGTTTGCGCGAAATAGCGATAGAGGTCGTCTTAACTTCAACGTGTAAATAGAGCTATTTGCAGTAGCTGAAGGGAATTTACCATTTTCCGAAGTTTAATGAATCGAAACTTGTTTACGATGAATTAACAAGAATTATTTTGTATAATCACGACGAAAAAATCATTGCATAAGCACATATTGTTTTTTTAGTGGCTTAGAAAGTCTATGTAGGTTTTATATTTTTAGATAGAAATTTAAAACCTCGCAAACTTCTAGGAGAAGAATTGTTGTCACATATGTCCTGTGTTGATTGTAACCATGACGTCCAAAGGTATGTGGAAGAAAATATATTTGTGGGAAAAATTAAGATATAGATAATTGTGTTTTTATTATTCATCATTTCTTCACGTTGGTGAGGATCGAATTTTAAATTTTTTGTATAAACATTGACAATGATTTAAAAATATTAGTTATACAGCAAGACTCGATTTGTTGGATACAGGATTTTCTTTGACTTTCTTAGACTTATCCCTTCTATTAGTCTCCATTTAGAATTGCAGAAATCTCAGACAGACATCTAGACGGAAACTCTGGCAATATCCCTCATTACGCCTCCTTAAAGTCCAAAGTGAACAGGCTCTTCAGTAGCGTACACTTAGTAGTTCCGATGGTGTTCGCTATAGAGAGGTATCTAACCTCCCTATATTGTCCGAAGTTCCTTTCGAGTTACTATAACATTTCTCATTGTGTTAACCACATACTTTAAGCTCTTGCACACTTTCTTACTCGTTCGTATTTCATGTGCACTTCAAACCCGTACCAGTTCTATAATTGTGACGTAACTTCGATTTCCCAATAGCATTTTTGGAAAATCATTTTATGCTTTACCCTCAATCAATAACATCTTATCTTTACATGATCTTACCATTTAACCTTGTTAAGGTAAATAAAATTTAATAAGAACCGAAGTTCACTCATATGGAATTAGCTCATGTTTTCCTTGAGTAGTTTTTGATACCGGATATATTTTAGTTTCGTACAAAAATTACGTCACAACATTTATCGCCTTTGTCGTTTCTAATCTCATAATTATTTAGTGATTACAATAAGTTAAAGATTTATAAAAAAAACATCATCGTATAAGTTTTGTTTCTCTCGTTTTTGTAGTGGTCGGTTTTCGTCAACTGACGATTTCTCCTCATCTAAATTTTTGATGCATAAACTTAGGTTGTCAGCGTCTGGAGTAGTGAGGTTAAAGTCAGATTATGCCTCATTTCTTTCATATGTCCTTTGTTTGTTTTTAATCTTTCACCGAAAACCGTATTTTTTCCGCGCGAGCGGCAATATCTCCAATGACGTCATGCCTTAAACCGGCCCTGAACTACACAAGCGTAATTAGTATTCAGCTTCAAAACGAGGCGATGGATGTTGTGACGTAATTTATGCAAAGATCTATTAATAATTCAAGGTAATCTTAATTCGATAAAAGCCCACACATTTCCTAATGGGGTTCAGTACTCATTTTCAGTGCACTTCAGTGCACTTCATGTCCCTAATGGGCTTCAGTACTCATTTTCAGATTTCATCAACAAAATGATTGCCTTCTGTATTCACAAAAGATTCATCAAGGACAAGTGGAGAGGTGAAAATTTTGTCAGTAACTTACCTGGAAATCCTGAACGAATCAAGGAAATATTTGCACGATCTGGCAAGTTCGACTATCCTGTGCTAGAAAGTATATCTTATTGGTTTCACACTAATCTCAATGACAATCAACTGGAAATTTTGAACAAGAGATTAAAGCGTTGTGGAAAAAGGCAGATTTCGCTGGAAGAGATAAATGTTGCCACATCCAGTATACTTGGTAAGTGATTAGAAATTTTCCTGGTCTGGACGTTCTATTATCAAGTTCTTTTCATAGGCATATTCAGTCAAAACAAGTCCAACGTTATGATATTTCTTTTCAGTCTTAAGTGTTGATTAGGTTACCTGCACGTTTTCCTTTTCTACTTTAAATGACTAAACCCTCCTCCACAAATTTTGACTGAAATCTAGCTCTGCCTCTGCTTTTGTCGGTATTTGTAACCGTAACGGTCCATCTGTTGTTTGATTTGCATTCACGTTGATCACATGATAATCATTACTGTGCATTGGTTGTAATTTGTCACGATGCTTATAACATTTGAATAACACAAAATGCCCGGTGAACACTAGAAAGAGGTATACGAGGAGGTATATGAAAACAAACAAATTTTTGCCCAGGTTTTGATTTCCTATCAATAATGTTTATGTACTCAGTGTATATAGAGGCAATCAACGGTGGACCTACAGGGTATGTCGAAATTTGTGGAGGAGAATGTTAGCTATTGAAGGATAAAAAGAAAGCGTGCAAATAATCCCATTGGTGATACAGACTGAAAACAGAAATTATGTAAATGTACTTGTCCACAAACCTTGGATCCGCCGCTGGACAATAGTCGATGTAGTCGATGCAGTGAACGTGTTAAAGGCATACCAAATTACTCAGGGTTTATTTTAATTTGTTTTTCTTCGAAAACGATGAAAAATCTTGCTAACCTGCAAGCGGTTAGCAAATTCGTGTAGGAGCGAGTAATAAAAAGATATGTTCAAAATAAAATAAAAGATTATTCTGGTCTGTATAATTCAAGAGCATGGAACACGCTGTGACTTGCCCTCAATTTTCGAACTGAAAATGCGTGATACGGCCTTGGTAGTTCGGTATGCCTTTAATACGATGGACCTGAAGGGTCACAAATTTCTTTACAAAATGTTTTCACTTTTTCTTATTTTCGTGCGAATTTTCTTATTTATTACGGGTTTTTTTTATTTTCTTCGTTTTTTTCTGTATTTTTTCCAAGAATTTTTTTCCAAGAATTTTTTTCTGAGAATTTTTTTCCAAGAATATTTTTCCAAGAAAGTTTTTCCAAGAATTATTTTACTGAAAATTTATTGTAACTGTAAGAAATAATTAGACAGTATAACAACATCATGCATGCAGTGATAACACAATATGTTTCTGATGGTTTTACATACTTGGAAGTTATCGAGCTTCTTAAACACCAGCATAATTACTATATAAGTTTATCAACATTAAAAAGACGATTAAGGGATCTTGGAATCAAAAGACGTGCAGTTCAAAGTGCTAGGAGCTCACTCCAAGATGTAGAAGTTGCTGTCCGGAACGAATTATCTAGCAGAGGTTCTAATATTGGATATCGTCGTGTGCATCGGTCATTGATTTCTCAAGGGTATATATGTCGACAAGCAGATATTAGAATGATTATAAAGGATATTGATCCTGAGGGCGTTAATAATAGGAGGCGCAAAAGGTTACATCGAAGAAAGTATGTGTCTCCTGGACCAAACTTTTCTTGGCATATTGATGGCCATGATAAGCTGAAACCATTCGGTTTTAGCATACACGGATGTTTAGATACCTTCTCAAGAAAAATATTATGGTTGCAGGTTGGTCCTACCAACAAAAAGCCTGAAGTTATTGCAAAGTATTATTTGGATACAGTGAAAAATTCAGGTGGGGTTCCAGTTAAAGTTAAAGCTGATGATGGCACAGAGCACTCACTGATTGAGCCAATACATGTATTTCTACGAAGTTTAAACGGTGACGACGAAGATTCACTTCAGTCTTTTAGCATAATAACGTCGCCCCAAAACCAAAGGATTGAAGCTTATTGGTCGATATTACAGAGAGATAGAATAGGCTGGTGGAAAAGATTTTTTCAGGACATAGTTGGCTTAGATTTATTTACTAACGAAGATCCCGTTAACGTTGATTGTATTCGATTCTGTTTTATGTCATTAATTCGCAACGACTTGGAGTCTATCACGAACCAGTGGAACTCACACATCATCTCTAAAAGCCGGAACTCAGGACCAAGGGGAAGACCAGATAGCATGTTTTATCTACCTCATTTATTCAATGATGAGGACCACATGATACACGTTGATTCTAGCGAGATAGATGAAATGTATCCTAACGTTATTTCAAATGTTTCAGATTATTCAAATGAATTTCAAGAATTTTCTTCAACAATCATGGACGAATCTGGAAGAGGCATGCCTGCAAATGCATTGGAAGCTTTAGACTTATATCTATATCTGCTGGAAAAGATTAATATATACTCTTAAACTTGTACTTGTATTCAACAGCACGTATTTGATTAGAAAATAGTGGCAAAAGAACCAGTTTTTGTTTAACGCCCTCCACCCTGACCCCACCTAAAATAGGCGTCCATGGATTTCTGACATTCTTTCAGGAATAGACTTTAACACAATCAGTTAACAGAATAACAGTTTCAATATTTAGCAGATAATACAAATAAATAAAATTTTGTTGTGTGAAAAACAAAAATGGAACAACTGTAAGAAATAGTTTCAAACTGTCCAAATCCAAAATATCCAAATAACACAACCCAAGCAGAAGGGATATTAAATACCAACAAAATGAATGTAAAGAAATTGAAGTGGTGAACAACCCACAATTTTAAACAAAATTCAAAATAACAGACATAAGTTTCTCACTATTGTTCATACCATATGGGGAAAAAACAGAAAATGCAAAACAAAATTCAAAACATAATCAAACTCAGCAGCGGATCTAAAGTTATGTTGAAATTTGTGCATCACATAAAAACTTGCAAATTAGCCCACTTAATGATGCAGACTTGATCTGCGACTGAAACTGGTCACCTATTCCATACAAAAAAGAAAACTAAATTATGTTCATTTCCCATGTGCTTTCACTTAAAATATTAGCAAATTCCTCTCTTAATTCACAAAAGTTGTTATACGTAGCAGGTAGTTCCAACATTGGAGCACAAGTGTGTGCAATGGGCGTCTTTCAAACTCAGATATGTTTGAGTTAAAGGCCACTTCAATTTTTTCAACAATAATCAAGTCTGACCCAGTTAAAAACTTTAGCAATTTTTTCAACTCCACCATTGAAAGTCCTTTAATGTAGCGCTTAAAATATGCAAATGATTCTTTCTGTGCCTCTTTAACAGGGTTTGCATCAAGCATACTAATGACTCTTTTGGTGGTTGGTTCCATTTTATCATACAAACATTTAACCACGCTAGAATCACAAAATTCTTTTTTCAACTCCATAAATGAATCTTTCCAACAGGATGCCATGATGTGGGGGTTCTGGATTAATTCTTGCCTCGCAATTTCGCAAATAACGGTATTGATATTATCTTTGCTTACTATTGTACGGCATTTGAAAACATTAAAAAAACCTTGTAAGTCCTCATTTTCATCCAGATCTTCTATTAAATCCAAGGATAATATGTTGCTAATCAAAGCGCATTCATCAGGTGATAAATATTTTTTAAAGGACTCGATAAGTTCCTCATCAGTGACACTACCAAACATACAATAATTTATGAAACAACGGCTAAGAATAGTTGGAAAGTAACCAATATCAAGATATCCCTTTGTTATAATCATTCCAATGGCTGACCATTCTGCTTTATACATATCGTGCCTTACAAATGGTACTCGTTCTAACTCTCCAATCAAATAACTATTAGAGGCTTCCTGCCAGAAAGCAGAATACACATCTCTTGTTACACCACTGCCAACACCTATTTCTTCTTTTCCCCGTGGATCAATGAATATGTAATTAATTTCATCATTTACGTCAACCTGAAGAAAACAAAAGACAAGATTGGTGTTACAATCAGACTCTGATGTCTGTATAATATTAATCATTATTAAAGGTAGTCTTATATGTCGCATCATGTGCAATAATAAATCATTATGATAATAATAAAGTCAATAAGAAAATATCCATTACCATATGCACGATAAAATATACCTAACCTTATTTTCGATGAAGTATTTGATCAAATCACTAGAAACTTTAATACGATGGATTCGAATTATATGTTGCCTTTTCCTGAAGTGTTCAACTCTCAACTCCCTTAGCTGCTCAGGAGATACAATATGATCTTCCTCTGTCTCTTCCTCGTTAGAATCTTGAACTGTATTAGATGTATTTGCAGATTCAACCAGATCATTACTTGTCATATCTGGTAATACACGAGGTAAATCGTCAAACAAATCGTATGTATCAAAGACAGGTTCATTGTATGACTGCTCCTTTTCCATTTGATCATTTGTTAAAGAGTCATTTAACTCACCATTTTGTATGCAAATGTGACAATCATTTACATATGTGCAACCACATTTTAAACATATTCGCCTCTTTGTACCAACAGAATAATCACATAAAGCTTCATTTTCAGTATCAGAATCATAATGGTGCTCAGACTTAAGCACAAAAAATGTTTTGCTGAGTTGAAAACCTTTCTTCCTCACATATTCAAATATGTTGGATGTTTCATCTAATAGACCGGTTCACGGTTAAAAATGCATCATGGGTAATCAGGACAAACATAAACAAACATAAGCAAACGATATCGGATTACATACAATGATTTTAAGTGCTTTTTAATTGCTTCGTTAAGATAAAAATAGCTACATCTACTCTAATGCCTGCATATAGATGTTGTGTTGGAGGTTGCAACAATGATTCAAGATATTCAGAGAGGCAAGTGAAACGATCGCATGTGCTAATTCTTAAATTTCACCACTTTCCAAAAGACCCTCAAAAAAGAGCTCTATGGACACAGCAAGTATCAAAAGGTTTAGTTGGATTTGAAGCATCAGATCACAAAACAGTCTGCTCCAACCATTTCTTAAATGGTTAAACCCACTTTTATGGAGCCAAATTCAACTCTTTACCTTGTAGCTAGTGATGCGAGTAAACCCTCCCCAAAGAAAAGAAAAGCACCAGCTTGCAGAAAAGTTTTGATCCCTCCTGCAAAAAAAGTGCAAGAGCGAACTTATGAAGATCAAGTCGTCCAATGTTCACTTGGCAGGAACAGTGCTCTAATTTTTGCTGATATTACCCGAGATAATGATGTAAAGTTTTTTACTGGCTTGCAGAGCAGGGAACTATTTAAAATTGTATTCGAATTTCTTGTAAAGAAAGCCATTGATATGCATTATTGGAAGGGTATGAAAAATACCACTACAGATTTTACTTCCCCTAGAGACAAAAAGAACGTTTCTCTGAGATGCTAATCTCCAGAGCAAGAGTTTTTGCTTACAATGATGAAACTGAAAACTGGTGTTATGACACAAGACTTGGCTTTTAGATTTAAAATAAGTGAGGGCCAAGTGAGTGTTTTGTTTACAACCTGGATAAAACGTTTGAGCAAAGAATTTCAGTGGATGATTGTGTGGCCAGAAAGGCATATTTTGAAAAGAAACCTGCCATCAATTTTTAGAAAGTATTACCCAAAATGTGTTGTGATAATTGACTGTGCAGAGCTCTTTATTGAAACTCCTTCCAGTCTTGATGTTGCTAGCATGTGTTGGTCAAATTATAAGCACCATTCGACAGTCAAATATCTTGTTGGCATTACTCCCAATGGAGCTATCTCATTCTTATCAGATGCTTATGGAGGTAGAGCCAGTGACCAATTTATTGTTCAAGACAGCAAATTTCTGAAATATTTGCAGCCTGGAGATCAAGTGATGGCAGACAGAGGCTTCAAAATACAAGATTTATTGGCGTTTTATCAGTGCTATTTGACCATACCGCCATCAAAACATACAAATATACAAATGTCAAACGAAGACGTAAAGAAAACATCAAAACTTGCTAACATGAGGATTTACGTAGAACAGGCAATCAAGCGAATGAAAGACTTTCATATTTTGAAAAACGAAATTCCAATAAGTTTATTGCCACTTGTAGATGATATTTTAGTTATATGTGCCGTAATGACAAATCTGTTACCACCACTATGTAAAAAGTGAATTTCTAAAGGTATATATTTTATGATACATTTTTGGTATATACGTTTGCATTGTAATCTTTGTGTTTTCTAATGATAAGCAAAAAATTTTTGAAAATACTTGCAAAGTTTTATACCAATAAGGTAGCACCATCACTTTTGCAAAAACCACAAATAAAATCTGATAAATTTGTAATGTTTACTCCACTGCAACCCCAATGGAACCACATTTTACACTGTTCACATTCAATGCTATTCTCGTCAAAGCATTGAAACTCGTTTTCATCCAAACAAAGTTTGTTGCAAACAGGAGAAGTATAATTTTTTTTACTCCCAAGCAAAACTGGTTGAATATATGTTTTGAAAAATACCACCAAACTATTTAAAACATCATCCCAATAGTTCATATCAAATCGTATATGCTCAATCACCGGAGCTCCTTGATTTGTCCACACAACAAAATATGTGTGACTGTTCCCTGTTAATGACATTTGCCCTTGGACTTGTGCGTAATATTTGTGGGAATGCTTCAATGTAATGATACCATCATTGTTTTGTAAAAAGCTAGTTAATTTCCATGATGTAGTTATTGCTTTATCCCGTAATGAGTATGGACACTTGTATTCAACGCATGCATTCTCACAACATGAACAAGTAAAAATATTATCTGGTGTTCCACCAATGTATGGGTGACTTTTCGAAATAAATAATCCACAACACAAGAGCTTGGGATTTGTGTGTTTTGGTCCTTCAATTTTCATGAAGGCTTCTGCTGCACTAAGTTCATGTTTTTTCTCCCACTCTAAAGAAGGTACATTCATAATTTCATGTGGGTCAGTTATTGAGGAAATAAGTGGAGTTACAAGACATTTATCAACTTTCCTTCGTTGTCGGAACAATATTTTCATCTTGGAATGAACGTCTCCAAAGCGAGAAGCTGTTATTCTTCCTTTGCGTTGGTCCCACCATATTTTTGAAGAACATTGGTTTCTTGTAGCCTTTTCTAATTCATTTATTTGACTGTCGTTAAAAGATAACATTTCCAAAAATTGATTTGACAAACTGTCATATGCTCCACCATTCATTTTACCAGACACTGCATTAGCAATTTCTGTAATAGGAGTGGGTACATCATAAAGTTTTTGTGGTGTTAATACAGTATGCAATACAGCTGCAGGCACTAGCATTTTAGTTTTAGACAAAAAACTTTCAATTTCAGATTGTGAGACAATCCGATCCTTCTCAACACGAGGATCAAAATTCTTCTTGTGTTCGTTAGTAATTAAGTATTGTTTTTGTTCTTTTTCCTTATTGTGCTCTTGGATTATCATATCCTTTACTTTCATTGGTTTTATCTCCTTGGCTGATTTGTTCCAAACACATAGCTCTTCAGTACAAGAGGGATTTGTCACCCCACTTTGATTCGCAAATTCTATTTTATAAAGAGCTGCAACAACATGGTTACAACAGTGACATGTTCCAGCACTACAACTACAATAAGCAGTCTTAATATCACCGTCATTATCAAACAGTATCCACAGCTTGAGCTTAGCATCCTTTGTGAGGGAGTAACTAACGTTCTTAATATAATACCATTATCAATTTTCCTAACAAATATTTTATCAACGAAGCCACTTTTAAAATGTGAGTAAGCTTTACGCACTTTGTACTGACCAAGGTACTCTGTACTAAAGGCTTTTGTGTTTAAAATGTATGAAAAAATATGCCCCATGTTACTTTTTGGCCATTTAAAAACATCATCCTCAAAATCCTTTACAGATGCAGGATCAAAATTCAGGTTGTTCTCCTTTAACAAGTTTTCATAATCTGTGAAGAGTTTTTTCGAAATGCTTTCATCACTTTCCAAAATTGGGATCTGCTGTTCATGACCTATCAATGCCCTGGCAGCCAAAGTACTGTGATTTCCACCAACAGTTAAGCCTCGCTGTTGCAAAAAAAACTTTAATTCCCCATTGGACATCTCCAAAAATTCGTCAAGATATCTCTCTTTAACTTCTGTTGCCATATCTGTAAACTTATTTATAATACAACTAGCTAAAAACCCAACACATACCATATATCTACACGATCGCCAGCTATAATATCACTCTGTTTACAAAATGTTTGTCCTGATTACCCAAGATGCAATTTTTTACCGTAAACGGGTCTATTCATTCAATGTAGCATCACAAAAAGATATTGTACAGTCCAAGACGTTTTCTCCATAAGCATTTTTAAAAGAATCATCAAAAAACAAATCAGTAGCTTTGCATTTAATGTCTTTAAAAGTACTGTCCTCATCGACTTCTACAAACCTACAGCCACCACCTTGATTAACTCTAACTAACTGATAAGAATGATCATTATATCGGTACCATTTAATTTGCAAGCTCTTGTTATTTTTTTGCATTGGTGCTGATGATGTATTGCTTTTGCTCTGTATTTTAGTTAAAAGCCCACTGAGCCTATTCTCCTGTCGCTGTTGTTGTTTGTTGTTTGATTTCTGGGGCATATCTTCGTTTTTGGCTTCTCGTTGAGCCATATACTCCTCTACTGCCCTTTTTACAACGTTCTCCATTTTTTGAGATATTACCACACGTGCAGGTAGACAGCCATTATTGCTTTTGTAGTTTATTTGACAGAACGAAAAAAATTCTCGGAAAAAAATTCTTGGAAAAAATATAGAAACATAATGTGTAGAAAAAAAACTTTTTTCACACTATCATAGAAAAAAATGCATAAAATTTAAAAACGACGAAGAAAAATAAGAAAATTCGCACGAAAATAAGTAAAAGTGAATTTTTTTTACAAGTAATTGTGACCCTTCAGGTCCATCGTACTTTAACTACGTTTTTTGTCTAATTGCATAAATATTTGAAACCACTCTAACTTTTTAAATCTACAAAATCTACAAATTTGAAGGGTTTTTTTTCATGAAAATTTTCACAAAATTTTGGATTGCTTTTGTGTGAAATTTTGTCTACAATAGAATTCATGTTATTCAAACATCTGTACTTCGAAAAACCATCTAGATTGAACAAATTTATCGGTCCCGTCGGAATTTCCTATCAAACTATCATACGAAAACTCCTCTAGATCGAACAAATTTATCGGTCCCGTCGGAATTTCCGATCAAACTCTCATATGAAAACTCCTATAATTCAAACTCACATAATTCGAAAACTCATTTAAATCGAACGGTTTGTTCGCCCCCTTGAGCTATTTTTGGTCATGTTATTCGAATTTGACGGGAAATATTTCCATCTCGTCCTGAAATAAACTTCGTGACTGTAAGTGGAGAGATTAAAACAAAAAGAAAAACTTTGATATTATTTCTAAAGTGCTTCAATTTTCATTAAAATTTGAATGTAGAACAATGTAAAATGCTGATTTCAAATTGGTGAATCGCTTTTCATATTTTGGCCGAAAAAGGAAACATGTCCATTTTGTTGCATCGGTGTTGCATGACCATGCAACATCATGCAACGTGGGTGGCAAACGAGTGCAACATTTGTTGCAGCATTGTTGGATCGAATGTTGCATCAAATTTTATACTCGCTTGACCGGCGCTTTACGTTCCGTGAAATACGCCTAGAAGTCAACACGTCAAAACACGTCAAAAACAGTAAAACTCGTCCTCAGCAGCCAACGTCTTAAGGAATGAGTTTATGAGTTAATTGAACTTTATGAGTTCTACTGTATTCAGTGGAATTTGACAATTCCAGCCATAGCTGAGTGGAACATCCCGGTTTGCGAAAACCTTTGAAAAAGTATTGGAATTGAAAAAAATGAAGATAAAAGCTTTCAACATTTTATCTAACATGTCTACAGCTTCCAAATTGTTAAGGTTAACGACTCTCATAATTTCTTATAGGTTTTGGTTTAATAGATAACAGTGAGGAACCATTAGATGATCCAAGTGTAAGAAGGAATATTTATAGCAAGATTGCATCCTCAGTAACGGCTGAGACAAGGCTCATTGCCCACTTTCTTTTACCATTTCACGAAGCGCATTCGTGTTTTACATTAACTAGCGAAAAACCAATTCACCAGATCTTATCGAAATGGACTGATATTACACGACAAGAAGAACGCACTTGGAAGTATCTGAAATCAATACTGGTTTTTGTTGGAATGAAGAGATTGGTGAACGAAGTAAATAAAGGTGATTTATAGATTAATACCCTTCCTGTGATCTAGCCATATAATCAGCACATACTGTAATCGAGCACTAATGTGATGCGCACGATAAGCATGAAATTTGTGTTGTTATATAGAGCTTGGAATTGAAGAAGAGCTCAAAGAATATGAAAAGACAGGTATGAAATGTTGTTATCCGGTATATAAAAAAATGAAGGAACCTATACATGGTCTATAAGGTGGCTAGTTCCTATTTGTTTTTAAAATTTAAGCATTTATTGAAGAAGTAAACAGATTTTGACCAAGAGCAGGTCCAGGAAAGCAAGCAGGTTCCAGGTCCTGGAATGCATCTTATTAAAAACATTTTATCTACAATTCTCATTAGAGTGTAAACCTTTATTGTAGACGATGAAGAATGGATTCTCCACAAATACTAACGTATACTGCTGATGAGGAGTGTTACAAAAATCTCCCCAGTTCATGTTTGAAGAGGCCAGACTTTATTGAACTTCTCACCAGTGGAAACACAAAAACTACTAAAATATCTTTCGATCACTATGTCAGACGTTCTCAGAAATTTTTATCTGACTTTTTCGTGGTCAGCAATGATGTTCTCGTCGAAAAGTTGAGATTTCCACCCGAATATATGAACGAGGATGAAGTAGCAAAAGTTGCATCACTTTTCGAGGCACCGCATAACGCGGTCATCACTCATTACGACATCATAGAGCATATAAAACTTTTTGGTATTGATGTATCAGAAGTGTGCGACCATCTCAACATAGATCAGGAGTCTGTTGGCAATGCGGAACGTAGGTTCTTGGTCTGTGATC
Organism: Turritopsis rubra; assembly: GCA_039566895.2. Classification (NCBI taxonomy): domain Eukaryota; kingdom Metazoa; phylum Cnidaria; class Hydrozoa; order Anthoathecata; family Oceaniidae; genus Turritopsis; species Turritopsis rubra. Next base: position 6,389,840 of record CM077623.1, read on the forward strand.
TAGACGAAAGAAGTATTTTAAATGTTCGTTACACTGAAGCAACCAACGAAAATGAAGCACTTGATGATGTGAAGGCTGGTGATAAAGACCTGCGGTTTTTGCTTTATTTGTTTGAAGAACAAGTTATGGGAACCAAATGTTCAGTGATAAACGTAATTGCTGCTCCGAACATCAAGGAAGAATGCAAAAATGAACTGATCTTAAACGCAGAGGATCTTTCGCCAGGTGTCATTAGAAGTAAAATCAGAGACCTCTGTAAAAAAGTCAAGATGGATGAAACAAAAGAAGAAGAGGTGAAATGCAAGATTGGCATGACTACTGTTATAAGTTTGGTTTTTGGTTTTCTTGCTATCCAGAATATCAAAAATATGATTTTATTTGCCAGCCCATCAGAAAAACTGGGTTCAATTTGGCTCTCGTCACCACAGGTAAAGGCAGTATTCAATCAGAATTTTTGGAGAGTGGTGACGGGAGGATATGGCAGTGGAAAGTCAATGGTCGCTAAATATCTCCTTCAACATTTGGCGAAATATGCCAGCATACCTACTGATATCTATTATGTGCTCTTAGACAGTTACAGTATTTTCACCGAAGATATGAGGACATTTTGCCAAGATATAATGGGTGGTATCGACCAATATGTACCAGTGAACATCATTTACGGTAACGCGGAGGAGGTGTCAAAGAAATTGAAACCGTATCTGGAATCAATAACAACGCACGAGCATGCGATCGAGTGTACTATATCGAATATTTTGAAAGCTCTGATTTTGAAGTATCAATGCCATAACAATGGTGAAAGATATCATTTGATCATTGATGAGGTTGATGGTGAATCGTTGGATAAAACACAAGCAGATGATCTAAGAGAAATATTCCTGCATTATGGTGAAATGCTGAAACATTCCCACGTTATGTTTCTGATGCGATCTATGGAGAAACGAAGAATGTACATATCAGGTAAAGAGAGAAAAGAGTACCAATCATACCACTTCTACGAGCAGTGTGGAATGGAAGTGTTGCATCTCACTAAATGCATGAGGAATCCGAAAAAAGTGTTTGATCTTGTGGCATCCGTCGTTTCAAATGTAGTTGGCTGCCCAAATATTATCTACCAAGCAGAGAGTGCTGTGGAAAGTCCTTTACGAAAGCTCACTTTACAAGAAAGTGCTGACGATAAAGAGTCACAAATCTCGTCAAGTAATGAAGATCAACAAGAGATCACAATGAAATTTCTGTATTACTGCAACCAGTTGCTGATCAAGACTATGTATTTGAGAATGACGCGCTGCCAGATGATCCAACAGAAGCTCCTGAAGACTATTATTCAGAGAATAATTTGCTGTCAGAAAATCTGGAAGTGTATGTCCCAAATCCTAATGATATCGATGCAATGGCAGAAGACCATAACAGACGACATAATGGATCGAAACATAAAATCCAAACTTACTTTTCTTATAACGCATGTAGTAATGTCCATCATCACATAGAGGGACAACCACCTAAAATGATATTTCTGAATAATGATAGTGACGAGTTGAGTGTGGAAATAGTACGTAAATTATCAATTGTTCTGGATACACTGTGCTTTGCAGAATTTGACGATAAGACAACATTGATCATATGTAACAACAGATTTGAGCTGGATTTATATGCAAACGCATTGGATGTCTTGAACAGGTCATATATGATCTATTATCCAGAATTGAACATACAGCAATCATTCGACAAAAGCAAGACTGGAAAATTACTCTTGATTAGCGATCACAGTGGTTCCCGAGGGCTAGAATATGAACAGGTCGTTGTTACACTTAATCCCAATGACACCATCAAATGGCAATATTTAGTCGAATCAATGAGTCGCTGCACTGATCAATTGATTCTGATGGTACCATATACATACACAGAAAGAATGGTCCAATCGCTGCAATCACAGAATGCTGACGATGTTTTAAACAAAGGAAATTCGTCCTGTTGTTGGAATTTTCTAAAATGTATCACATGTAATCAAAATTTTGACGAGTCGTGGTACTGGGAGCAACCGTTTGAAGATTCAGAAGCAGAGGACAAAACAATTCATAACATTATATTGATGTTAAAACAAAATCGACCTGGAGAAATGCGTGTGACCACAGTTTCCACAAAGACGTTACCTGGTGAAAACTTCCTTCTCACTCGTAAGATTGATGACAAAACATCGGCTTTAATCATAAACGTTGGAAATGATGAGATCAAGAAGTATACTATGGAACCAGTCATTCAGTTTGGATGGATAAATTCCACTCAAACAAATAACTCTTGGTAAGATGTTCGTTTTTCCTCTATTCATTTTATTCCCAAAATTTCCTTTAACTGGATATAATGTCAATGAAGGTGAGCGTGTGCTGAATGGAGATAATGATATATTTATACTTTACCACTGTAGCTTTCCATCTATAATATGTAATCTGTAGAAACACAATTGCAGCTGTATTTCTCGACTTTACTTTTATGAAGCATAGGGAGGCCAAGTTCTGTCGATGGATTTACATACAGCGTATCCTGGGAAGAAAACAAATTATTGTTATCATGGAATGAAATTAGCGGAACCTGTGTTATTAGAAGCCAACAATCAAGCGGACAATGGGAACAAATATATCGTGGTAATGGTATCAACTCATTAGTAGTGGATATAGAAAATGGTTGCCGTTATAATTTCAAGATTAACGCAGTCAGTGCTGTAGGATCCCTTGAATCAGAAGAAAGTATTGTTAGGTTCCCACCGAGGTAAGATTTCATTTGCCTCTGAATACTGAATTCCATTCACCAATTAGTTTTTTTCTATTTTAAAATGTAGTGTGTATTCAGTTTAATCTACGGTGCCAGTTGTATAAGGTTTTTATAGAGAGAGAGTTTTTATTAAGAGAAATCATTGTTATCAAAAGTATATAAGATCTATCTCACAATTGCTGCTACATCGATGTCCAGGTGTAGTAGAAATATAGAAATGAGAAAAATACAGATATTTTTATACATCGGTTTCACCACTTGGTATCCTAATGCAAGCAGCATTTAAAAGTAAATGCTCATAAAACCCATTAGTTACTTTTTAATGCAACCAGTCAGCCATTACCAATTCACAAATAGCCCTAGACCAACACTTCTAATGTAAAGTACCCACTTCCTCCTTAGCAAAATTACTATTACATAGTAGAAATATTTCCACTTTGCCGTAGAAATATTGTTACATGACAATAGAACTTCTCCAATGCAAAGTGGAAATTGTTCTACTATGAGCAGTAGCAGACATTCTACCGCGTAGTAGGAATGTTTGCTAACGCACAGTAAACGAGTGAATTGGCAATATGTATCGGGATATATATGGCCTTTAAGGGTTTTTCCTGAGCTGTAGAATCATGCCTACTGCGTAGCAACAATTTCTATACTGTACAGTAGAAAGTCTTATGTCGCTACCTTGTTGGAAGATATGAGCCACCGACAGGTCAACTTTCTGTTCAAATTTTAATACTTTTCCTACTGTAGATCTGCAGCATACAGAGTACAAGGTGCAAGTGGAAACACAAGTAAGTTGTAAGTCACACGGAAGCCAAAACAATCAAAAGACGGTTGCTATTACTAAAATAATAACCGTGGATTTTCTTTCATGTGAAGCTTTTTGGATGAGCATTTATCATCGTGTAATTACAAACATATGGTTTACCTTATCATAGGATCGCGTAATGACATAAACGAGATTAACGAACACATAAGAAAGTTAAACATCACACTTCAACCTGTTCATGTGCGCGGTGCTAAGGAAATATCAGCTGGCAAGGAAAAGATTGAAAGAAATATATCAGCATTACAAAAATGCCGTGCAGCCTTGCTTAAGTAGTAAGTGGTCCTCTTATTTCCTGTTTTTATCAAGACATTCTTACAAACACGATCATGAAGAGCGTAAGCATAATGCAAGACGATACTAAAGAGTGTTTACAATTTGCAATCAGAACTCAGCATAGTTATTTTTATTCCTTTCTAGCCATGGAACTAAATCGCTGATAAAAAACATTGATAAATCAATTACAAATCAGCGAATGTTTTTGACGAGTAAATTGAATACGTTGGCAGCTAATGAACGTCAACGCGTGAAGCGCACTAGGCGAAGATGACCGACATACGAGCCTACAATGTGTGTAATTATTCATAAAATGCCTCTGCGGGGATTCTCACTGAAGAAATACAGTGTTATTAATTCCTTGCAACACTGGGTGAAGGGGATTACATCCGTTCCTTACGAAAGACATCTTTGTTTCAAATATTGTTCCACATCCGTCTGTGATAACCGCACTATCCCAAAGCCTAACACGGTTCCCTATGGAACAAACTCTCTGTTATTTCAAAGTAGCCTTTTGTGGAACAGCCTTTCGAATTTTGTAAAGCACATGTCTGATATGTAAATAGTTCATCATAATTTTTATTCTCTCATTATATTACAGTAGTTTCTATCCATTAATTTACATTATCTTAAGTATTAATAATTATTCTAACCAATTTTTATACTTTTTGTTGTTCGTATAAATTAGTAAACTCTGTACTATGCACCAACCACGTGAAATACAAAGTTCACATAAATGACTTACAGGCTTAATCTCCCCGTTTGAACAGCGTGGAAACTGTTTGGAATCAAAATGTATTTATTTATTTAATATATATAAATTCACAGGCATTCAGATTCCTCTACGAATCGCTCTTTCTTGCAAGGTGATTTAACGGATTGTTCTTCCAGAGATCGTCTAATCTACTTTTAAACGAGTTAATCGATTCAGCATTTACTACATAACTCGGTAGATTATTCCAGATTTTATTGAGCGATAATAAAACGAATTATGCTGGATGCATAATATTTTGGGACACTCCATTCAAGTTGGTAGTCATGTTTCCGACTCTACTTCGTTTTTAGTTTGAAGGTTTCGGTAAGGGTGCGTGAATCGTAGAAGTGAAAGTGCTTGGACAGTTGTATCATGTCACCCCTAGATCTCCGGAAAGAAAGTCGAGCCTTCTCAGTCTCTCTGCATAGCTTAGATCTTTAAACTCATCAACCAGTTGAGTAGCTCTCCTTTAATTGTACACCTTTAATGGTGTTTATCTTCTTTTGTACACCTTTAATGGTGTTTATCTTCTTTTGCAGATGAGGAGACCATACGGTTTGACAGTATTCCAGATAAGGTCTGACGAACGTGATGTAAAGTTTCCGGAACAATGGTCCATCAAGGAAGTCAAAACTTATCTTAATAAGTCCAACAATAGAGTTTGCCTTGCTTGACTTTGAGTTTCAGGCTGAATCAATAGTGAGGCCGAGGTCTTTTTCGTCAAAAACGTGCTCCAGTTCTTCTCCGTTTAGAGTGTATCGTCAATGTGCTTTATATGATGAAATATACCAAGTGTGAGCAAATGACATTTGTTTGTACTAAATATCAGCATCCATTTCTCCGAACATTCCTGCAGAAAGTCAATGTCAGATTAATAAAAATTTAATAAAACATTCAGCAATTATTGAGGAGAGACACAGGTTTTTGTAAATAACACGTGTCAATATATCTCTGACAGCTTCTGAAGATTACACCTTTTTACACGTTCACGTCACATAAGAACATACAACGACGGTAAATAAAATCATGATGCGTCCTATAGGAGCTTCTATACAAGTAGTTGAGTCACATCATCAACGCAATTTAAATACAGTCCTGCATATGTCTATGCATGCACGTCAAAGAAGATAAAAGCTAGATAAGTCTCACCAAGTCCTCTGTTCATCAAAAATGTTCCGAAAACGTTTCGGGATTTAAAGCAAGTCCACGTCTTCTAACATCTAAATACCGATTCGCTACAATTTGCAGCATTCTCAAACGCTTCTGCGCAAAAGAACTAAATTGAACGCATACAGAAACCATAGTTTTATTTATACTGGTGATTGTGGTGAGGGCATAGAAGTCAATCGGAAAATGATTCTATGAAATTGTAGCTTCTTTTAAATATAAAACCTCAGATCTCATTTAACTCTTAAATAAAGCTATTGAAATAACCCATATAATTTTTTGGAAATTGACAATTCGCCTTTGCGAAATATCAATATTTTACCCTTTTAAGAAATTTAATTCCGAGGAATTTCGGTGGTTAACTATTCAGTTAGGACGTCACGGAGACGACTCGGGGATGTCGAAAGTGAAGCTTAATCCGTCCGCTCGAATAGGATGTTGCACAGAGACTTGAAGAGGACGTTTAAAGGACGTCTAGGGGACGTCCACATGATACATGGACGAGAGGACTTCCACGGGACGTCTGAAGGACGGATGCGTGCGCACTGGGAATCGAGATGATTGACTTCCTTACAACCAAGCACTAAGAACTGAAATTTATCAGGCTTGATGACCATCTGATTAGAGGTGAAACAATCAATAACAATATGAATATCCTTGGAAAGCAAATTAAATAAACCGTGTTGTGTGGAGTAGCCTCTGCGGAAACCACAGAGATACTTAGAAAGACGAGTTTCCATAAAAGCTAGTAACTGTTTAAAAAACAGTCTTTCATAAACTTTGGAAACAGGAGGTAGTAAACTAATAGGTCTATAGTTTAACTTGCTGGTTGTCGAACTTTTTTAAAGGAAGGTATTATATCTGAAAGTTTTAGCTCGTCAGGAAAAACACATATAGATACAGAACTATTAAAACATTGGCTCAGAGGACTGGAAATTTCCCTAGCAGACAACTGGAGGAATTTCGTAGGAATGTCTCCACTCGTCTTTTTGGAAGCATTGAGTTGCATGACTATTTGAATCCACACGAGCTTAAAAGAGTTTTCATCGTACCGTACTGATTTAATCACCACAATACTATCCCCTGCTGTTTCAATAAAAAAACCTCATCCACAGAGACTTTTTGAAAATTAGTTGAAAGTGTACATAAATTGCGACTTCCCTCTAGATCCGCAACATCCAGCATCATCGCGAACTATTAGTCGCCATTCCGAAATTCACCATTATCTTTGGAATCTACAAATCCTCGTGGGCTATAACATGATATATCAATCTGCCGAAGGTAATTGTGTAGAGCAACCACTGCTATGTAACCCGTAACATTCTCTTTATCAGCACGAACAGGCTTTCGGAACAGTCTCCATCGAGCAACAAGAATACCAAAAGCATTTTCTATTACACGCCTAGTTCTGCTAAGTCGATAGTTAAATACGGCTACATTGATAGGAAGATTTCCACTTTTTGTTCCTGGGTAAGGGTGCATCAAATAATCTTTTAACCGAAATGTCTTATCGCCTACCAGAAATAAGGCAGTATAAATGGTTCTCCATCCTTGAAATAATTTACAATGATATTCAATGATTATTTCTCGAGACGACTACCAAGTTCGGAGTTTCATAGAACGGCGCTATCCTTCGTACTTCCATATGGGCCAACAAATAATATTCACAATCATCCTCACCAAGCTCCCGTGAAAATGATTGTCTTATTCACCTCGTTCTTTCCTTTCTTCCGTGAAAATGTTCCGAACCCAAAAACGTTGTTTTCGTTTTTGCTTTTTGCTTTTTACACCTTCTACGACAACAAATTGCCAATATCAAGATGATGCAAGAAGCAGAGAGCACGACGTCTGCATGCCATCGTTTCTTTTTATGAAAGATATCTTTTTGCAAGTATAGCGATTAACATCTCTCGGTGGGAATGGGGTGGCGACAATGTTTTTCAAGGCGATTCAAAAAATCATCGGGTGAAATATAAAATATCAGTAATCGCCAAAATATCTTTGATTCCGAATGTCAGTCTTACTTGCCTTCCGTTCTGTAAAATATACATTACAGACCTCCTTTTTACTTATGGCCGACAAAAACACGCTAGAAATCTGTCGGTTGATCAATTTTCCTGTCTGTTGTCATAAGATTGTGTGTTTTCCACTGGACATTTTTTACTTAACTTAAAGTTTTATAAAAGAAACGGATGAACAAAACAAGCGTGCTGTCACCGCATTGATGGCTGATTCAAAAATCTAGTTTTTTGTGTTTGAATGCGTCCCATTTTTTTTCATTATTTACAAATAAAAATATATACATAAATTAAATAAATACGTAATTATTGTTTATTGTAGGGAAATTTCCCCATCAATATGTAAACAAATGTTTTCAATATCAGCAATGACTTTTGAAACTTTGATTTTCTTTTTGAGGAAGAACAGACATGTTTTTTTATTGGACAAAACATCGATCATTTCCTCATGTTTAAATTTGATATTTTGTTTGAATTGCTGATGCTGTTTTTCGAGTAATGCGAGCTTCATGTGATGATCATGTTTCAAGTCGTTTATTGCTTTCTCCATATCAGTTTGATGAACCAGCAATTCGATTTTATGTTCCGCTTCTAAGTGCGAGATCTTTAATTTGTGATTTTTCATCATCGATTGTATTTCGTCAACATGGGCATTGCGAATTTCTTTTTTTTCGTTTTTCAATTGAGATATTTGATGTTGTAGGTTGACGATTGTTGCAGAAAATTTTATGTTGTTTTCCTTCAATGTGTCAATCTCTTTTTCATATTTTGATAGTTCATAAGCAGCTTGTTGAAGTGACTTCTCCAAGTCAATCTCAGTTTCAAGCAACTCCTGTTCTAACAAGGACGTTTTCTTTTGTTCTTGAGAGAGCTTTTCTTTCACTTCCTCATTTTCTTCTTCACTTTTCTTGATGGCACTTTCATAGGATAATGAATCTAAGGCACATTGTATGGTGTTTGACGATAGTAGCGATGCCATTTCATCAATACTTTTTTTACGCTGTTCTTCTTTATTCTGTTTTGTCAGTTCCAATGCAGCTGATAATCTTTCAATGATATTGGCTTTCTCCAGAATCTCATCTTCCTGCTGAGCGATGATAGCATCTTTATCCGAGCATTCTGTCGTCAACAAAGCTACTTTAGATGTTAAATCTTCCAGTGTTTTTGATAAAAGCGTATTTTTCTGCTTACATTGCTTGATTGAGGCAGTTAGATCATTTATAACAGATGTGTTTTTTTCGTGAAACATTTCAATTTTATTTTCCAAAGAAATCATTTTTTCTCCGGTATTCTTTAATTTTAGATTTTGCTCATCCACAATTTTTGTCAATTCTATGTTTTGTTTATGCAAAACGATCTCCATATCTTGTTCGATAACCTGAAACAAGAAGATATAGTGAAGATACAGACATAAACAAGGTTGGGATAATGTTTACAGGACTGTAAAATGTTGTAGTGATGTGAATTTATCAAAACTTACTTCTCCATTTTCGGATTTGTCTTTAACGTTAGTTGACTGATCAACTGGAAACTCTGTACTTCCCTCATTAAAGTCCTTATTTACACGTTGGCGTGTTGCAGCTCGTCGTTTAGATTTTCTTCGACCGCCCATAACTAGTATTCACTTTTAGTTATACGACGTGTTTTTCTAAACAGTGTGAAACAAAAGACAAAATCTTACGTCAGTTGCGTTCTTTTATATGTCCTGTGATATGACGTCAAATGAAGGATATTCGAGGTACCTAATTACGCAAGCCAACCTCGTCTCCAGGGCTTTTTGTCTTTTCATCGAAAACAAATGAAATACATGACAAATATGGTTGCCTCACATTTTGTAAAAATGTAAAATACTCCGTTTGCGACGAAATTTGGCGAGTATAGTAATTCAAGTATGCTGTTTTCAAATTTAACTTTGGTTTAAAGAAATTCGACCCCGAAAATATCCCTTTTGGGTAGAAAAATTCCGCCCCTTTTTTTTTTTCTTCTTTGTTTTTTTGTGAACAATGATAAAAAAGTAACTTGATAGTGCACAATACCTTATCGGGGATAAAAAAAGTCGGGTTTTAATGACCAAAAGACTATTTTTTTACCCGACAAATACTTTTGATTTTTGGCAGACTCTTTTCACCCCAGAAAAAAATTCCCGATCTTACGGAGTGGTGGTTTTCAAAGGGGACTAGAAACTTTAATGGGACTCGAATGACCTAAATTTGGTACTGATGACGTCTTGATGACGTCATAAGTTTAAAAAAAAAAGGACACTTCCCGCAGGAGAAACACTTTGAAATTTGGCAGACAGATAAGGAACGTTATTAGGACTGGATTGCAGAGGCCTTAATTTGGTATTGATGGCGTCATAAGTATTTTTTTTAAAAACATCATTTCCCGCGGGAGAAAAACTTTGAAATTTGGCAGGCAAAAAGCAGGGACCCAAATGACGAGGTCTAAGTTACTTATTAACATGAAAGATTTTATTATTTACAATGACATTGATCGGCAATGACCTAGAAGCCTGATCAACAATGACGAAGGTTTAACTAAATGAAGTCCTAAAGCGAAAGTCTCTCAAATTGCCCCAAGTCCCAAAATCTAGTGTTGTCCGACAAACCATACAAGGACCGAGATGGAGTTGAATAAGCACAAATAGCGACCAGAACCACCGACCTAGAATTTGAATCGTGCTATCAGAGATACCGACCCAAACGGCAGCCGATGCCCCACCAATGCGTAATGATATTAAGAGTAAATATCGGGAGTATATCAAGGTAAACAAAACCCAAGCGCACCATGTCTAACCGTGTCAAGTAGCGTCCTGGATTGAAATTAAAGAATGAACAATTGAACGGGGCAGATATGATCACCAGTAGCATCAATACCTTGACCAAAAGGATCTGTTTTGGACGCTCGAATGCGTATGATTAAAATTTGTTGGTCTTCTGAAATAGACACGTAGCTATACAACAACGTATAATTGTGGAAACGCGTGGACGAGGGACAAGCGTATTCTGAAATGCCAGGCGACGAAATTGACCAACCTGCAAACGAAACAAGCAGGAATATATTGCATCAAGATGTTAATGTTCATACGAACAGTAAACAAAAATAGATACCTAATCAAAATAACAATGTCTTTGTTGGAGCTAGTAACCCTTATGCCAGACCTGAAATAGACAAACTGTCTGTGAAAATAATAAGTTGCTAATTACCTAAGAAAGAGCCCCAAGAGCAAACAGCGACTACTATGGTGAACAAACAATTCCTTAACGTTAATGCGGAGAGACTGCCACCTACTGGGGCAAGGAGCAAAAAGCCAGCAATTTTTGAAGACGGTCAAGTCTAAGTAAGACGCATCTGTGTAGGAAGCATGACTGGCGGAAAGGTAACCGCATCGTGCTGAATCAGACATACGGCCACTCCAAGATGGCACGAGGTCCAACCACTAGCGAATGTCCCCCCGCATTCAAGGACATGTGGGGATTTAAACTGGAAACTGAAGTAGATAGATTAATAAGACGGCGAAGGAACATTCTACCGGGTTTAAAAACCTTGGCCGCGAATGACAAAGAGCCGATGAGAGAGATAGTAACTCCCGCTAAGTACATTTTTACGCTATGACTGCGGAGTCACTGAGGCAGACGTCCCTGATGGAAATGGACAAGCATTGGCAAAATGACCACCTCTATTACAATGAAAACATAAATTATTATTGCTAATAGGAACAGCGCTTCTCAAGTGGGTATTGTATAAACCGTCGTCAATTCTTGCCCTAGACAGAGACTGATTATATGCTAGTAGGTGCCATAATGAAACATTGTACCTGAGCCATTGATGATCGCTTGATAACGCATCAGCTCGAGGAACCGATGAAGTATTGTAAAAATAATTCCACGCCATCATCCACGAATTGAAATCAGACACCCTTGGTTTAGCCTGATTCTCGGGTACCAAGGAGACCGAATGTGAAGTACCGCCAACTACTTTAAACGTGTATTCGTCTGAAGCGCAGGATGCCGATGTGTTTGGCAGTAACAGATCAAAATTAACAAACTCACCAAGGGGGATACGGGGCAGTGACATGATGGCACTACGAGATACAATCCGTCAAGGCTTCCCAGATGAATCTCGTCAGATTCCTTATATTGCGTCGTACTGACAATACCGCCACAGTTTGTATGAATCTGACGGTGTCATTATATACAACGACAAAGTCGTGGTTCCACCTTGCCTACGTTTTCAAGTCCTAAATGTTCTTCATTGTGCACACCAGGAAAATTCGACGATGGGGATTCGGGCTCGATGGGGATTTAGAGCTGGGGTTTGCTGTCAAATCAGCTAAGCGACTTCTTAGATCGAATACCAGCCCATCCGGTGCCTTAGACACAGACAGGTCCCTCCGTGCCATGCTACAGCTGCGTAATTCTCCCGATGCAGATTGCAATGTATCGCCTGCACAAATCGTCTTCGGCAGACCTCTTCGCGATGCTTTCGCATTCGCTATCCGTCTGGACAAGTTTCGTAATGACAACATGAGCTCCATTTGGACCTTGTTACAGAAAGAATTGCCTTACGTCAGAGGTTTCATCATTCCGCTGAGGTCCTCAACAAGCCCGCACGCAACTTACCACTCCTTAAAGTTGGTGATCACTGCTACATTAAAAAAACAAACAAGCAATCATTGTTATCAATGGGACCGCTCCGTAACTGTCCTTGAAGTTCATGGTTACCATAGTTACAGGCTAAAGTTGATGGCACTGGCCGTGTAACAAGGCGTAATAGACGCTATTTCCGTCATTTTCGGCCAGCATCTGCAGTCATTTCTGGTCACAGACCTACTGATGGACTTCCTCCACCTACACCGACGCCAATAGCAGAGGTACGTCACCTGAGTTACTCGTCACCTCCTATTGATGCTGCTGTCCCAGTACCACCATCTGGACCAGTGCATTTACATCAGCCATATACAACCGATACCGTAACTCAGCAGCCTCCATTGCCATTATTACAAAATGCCTCACCACCACCTCGCTGCTTGTGCCTACATCAGTTATTCCGACTACTGGATGCGATACCATACCGACACCTACTGCTGAAGCTCGAATGGCTCGCCCTCGTCGTACAGTGCGTCCTCATGCTCAATACTAACCGGAGTCTGGTCAGTGGATTGACCCTTCGCATTGATTTCGCCTTCATCGAACTGGAAGGGGATGAAGAGTTATAGACTTATACTTGTATACATGGTTCTCTAGATTTACACAATTAAGTACATTACTAATAACGAAGCCTGTTCAAATGGTTTTTATCCACAAGGATTTTTTTTAAATCATTTTTTTGTTCAACAAATACGTCAAGGGGCTGGTTATATGAAAGAAATTCTTAAGGGTGTTTTTTTGTCCCGAGGTTACATGAAAAATAACCATCCCGGCAAAGCGGGACAGGATTTATTTTCAGCTATTTATCCGCCATCTTTAAAGCTTGTTTTCAACATTTATCAAAAGCATACGAAAAAACATCCTGGCTAGACGAGATTCCGTTTCTATACAAGTGAGATTCCGTAAGCGCAATGAGTTTTTATCATATAACACAAATCTGACGAAACAAAAGAAATAAATGCAATAGCGAAATCTCGTTAAAACGTCCCGTCCCAGCTAAGCGGGACAATTTCTTCCATATAACCAGTCTGTAACCTAAGTCTGTAAATATAACTATACAGTACACTCTCTGTAATTCGAAAATCCGACGATCCGAAAAAATGGTTCGATTTATGGAGAATTCGAATTACAGAGAGTTCGAATTATGGGAGTTCGATTTACAGAGAGTACAAGTTTCTTTTATAAGCATCATTAAATTTTGACTTGATTTTGATGCTTAACTTCATACTAATTTGAGCCTTAAATTATGAAATTTGAACATGCACGCTATTTTTGCCGTGTAAATGTAGCCTTAACTTTATAATGGAATGTTTTTGTAAGGATTTGATATTACTTTGTCTTTTGTTTGTGCTCCTTCTCCAATTTCCAAAAATTAAAGCATTTTTGAGCCTCAGTGATGCTTGTTGTTCAACCTGAGCCTCGGTGTGATATTTTGCCAATTCTGAGCCGATTGATGCTTATAAAGGCGATGCTTATAAAAAGAAAAACGTGTATTCAACGATTTCGAAAGATTTAACTAGAACTTATTTCATATCGATATTCTGTGGAGTTCGGAAATAAAGTGTTCTCAATGGGAAAGGTCATATGGAAGTGATGGACGAAAAAGAAATTGGGCTTACCAGAGTGGGCTGGGATAAAAGAGATGTCAATTTTCCGTAGATATTAGCAGAAGAAATGAAGGAAAGCAAGAATGATTATTGATTTCTTGAGATATTTTGACTTTCATCGTGTTCAGAAGGACATCAAAAAATTGAAACTTTTCTCTCCTCTTAGAAATTAAGCATTCTTTTTACGGCTTATTTCATCATCATATTTATAATGGTATCGTAACATATGGCTAAATATATAAATACAATTTTTTGACAACAAAAAGCAAACAGTTTATCGTTGGAGATCTAAAAACATAAGTAAAATTTGACTTTAACGTTCCCATAATAAACGTTAATATAAGCTCAAACAACCGTGGGTTAACAAGTAGAATAGACTTGGTTTGAAAAATAGGATGCAAGATTTTTGATAGGAAAAGAGCTCACCATGTTTAACGACTGTATAAATTAATCTCCATTGAAATAATCCAAATTTATCGCAACAGTTGATTCGAGCACGAACACGATTTAGACGTTGATTTTCCCAATATTGCTGACGTTTTGAATATTGCTGATGTTTTGAACACTTCATTTATAAGCTCTTTGATAGAACTAAGAAGAACGTGACTCTAAAGGCTGGTTTCCATACAGCAACATTTTGCGCTATAGCTCAAAAAGCTCCAGAGATTCATGCGCACTAAACAAAAATTACCGCTGACTCTAGAGATATTTGTAAGGTCAGGAGCTTTTTTCAAAAGTTGAATTCATTCTACTTTTTCTACGCGATTTTTGTCGCCACAGAAAATGAGCCAATCAGATTTGAGAATCAAATAATAATTACATCATCCCCACACTGTATATTTTTAAAAATACTCAAGATGGCTGCCAATGAAGACAGATTTTCTTCTCTGTTGAGATTTTATAACCAAACAAAGGCTGCCACCAGTCAGGTAGAAACTCAAAATGATGAACAGCAATTCGATGAAGAAGACGCTGCTATAAATGATGAAGTTGATAGGAGTAGCAATGCTCTAGTAGATCAGGGGATGGGGATGTATGAAGCCATATTGTTGGAACAAAGTCAACAGCAACATCTGCAGGTCCAGCAGGGTGCAAATCTACCTCCCACTCCCAGTATCAACACTTGCCCTACACCACCATCGATAGGAACAATAAGTACAACAAGTAGTCCAGCTAATGACGGTTTTGTTGTGATGAAATATGATGCTGAAATGTTTATAAATGAAATCGAAAGTTATCCATGTTTATGGAACACATCAACAAGATCCCACCATGATCAAAACATGAGAAAACTAGCTTGGGAAGAACTATCAAAAAAGTTTGGAAAAACAGGTTTAGCTATGTTCTTCTACTACTGTATGTTCTGCCAAATAGATGACCCCTTTTGAAAGACTAGCTAGCAGGTGTGACCATATGTTTGACATGTACCAGTTCATTTTTGTCTTCTCTTTTTATTATAAAAAATCATTTGGTTTTGTTTGGCTGGCTAGCTCACATGCACATCTATAGTGTGCAAAATGAGTAAATATAGACACCATGAAATTAGGGGATCAAGCGTTAAAATAACGGTCGGACATCACCAACCATTATTTCAAGGCTTGGGGGATGTGTAAATATAATCCTTTAATTATCAAAATCTCTTCTTTTTAGTTGATTTTCTCAAAAAAGAGTGGAAAAATCTGCGAGAAAACTTGAGGCGCTGCTTACAGAAACGGAATGACATGTCAAGATCTGGAGCAGCAGGACATACACTACCAAAATGCAAGTACTTTTCGCAGTTGCAGTTTGTCCATGACAAAGTTTTAAATAAAGATACACAAAGCAATGTGAGTTTACCTAGTCCGTTGAATGTGAACATAACTGATAGCCCGGTTGGTGGTAGTACTGATAGTGTTGACTTCGTAAGTCCAGCATCTTCAACAAGTAGTGTCCAAAGTCAAGCAGTTAGTCGCAAAAGAAAATCTAGCGAGCATGAACAAAGAAAAAGTAAAGATGCACAACTGGACGTACAATTCTTGAAAGTTTTGCAAGACATAAATGACACGTCAAAGTTGCTTGGTAATGTGGAGGCTGAGAAACAAATCGTGGAAGAAGATGACAACAGTTTGTTTTGTCGTAGTCTTATTCCAACTTTGAGAAGTTTTGGGCCAAGAAAAAACAAATTGGCTAAATTAAAGATACAACAAGTTTTATTCGAACTTGAATTTGATGAATGATAACATGATTGAGGACATTCCCTGTGCTTAAGTGTATTTTCTATAATCTTCAGCTTTTCCAACAGGCATATGTCATCTACAAAACATGATAAACACATAATGCACCAAACGTGATGTCTTGTCTGTCATGTAGTTTTGACAAAGGGTGTTTGTTGGGAAAGCTGAATTATTGGCTTTGAACAGGTAAAGGCTATACAAAGAAAATATACACTCATTCACTGGGAAATGTGGTAGCAATAACAGTTGTAATTTATTCATCAAAAGGGTCAATAGTTCTGTTGACATGATCCCATTGCCAACTTACTGCTCCTTGATTAGAAATAAAATATTGCATGAAATCTTCTCTCACGTCTTTGGCTGTTTTTGTGTAGTTATTTGACCCAGCTTGTCCTATAGTCACCAAACCAGTGTATCCTTGAGTTTCCTGTCTCCAGTCTCCTGAACGCAACCCATCAGAGTTTTCCTGGTCAGCGAAACCAGGTGGACAATATCTGTAATTCTTGTGTATCGCTTGGCTGATCATGAGGAAATTATGTAAAGCAATTACTGCTTTAGTGATCGAATTTACTGTTTCCACTTGTGCAATTATAGGACGCCTGAAGATTCTAAACCTAGCTGCGGCAATCCCAAAACAGTTTTCAATTATTCGTCTTGCTCTTGAAAGGCGATAATTAAAAATTTTTTTATTTTCATTTGCATCCAAACGAGCAAAAGGCTTCAACATGAACGTTTTCAGTTGGAACGCATCATCCGCAACAAAAACATACGGATATAACTTTTCATTTGTAATCGATAAAGTTTCTGGTGGTGGCCTGTTAATTAGGTTGTTGTCTATGACGTAACCAAGTTTACTGTTTTTATAAACACCACCATCACTATTGCGCCCAGCATCACCAATGTCAATCAAGGTGAATTCATACTGTGCGTTGCAGACTGCTAACAATACAATACTATGAGTTTTTTTATAATTGAAATAATCCGACCCACCACGTGCTGGAGCTTGCATGACAACATGTTTCCCGTCTATAGCGCCTAAACAATGCGGGAAATTCCATTTTGATTCAAACTCTTTCGCTACTTTTCACCATTTTTCCTCGGTATTTGGAACTTCCAAGTACCCTTGACGTTGAAGTTCAGCCCACAGTACGTCACATGTTTCACGAATTATTCGACTCACAGTTGGTGGACTCACTCTATAGCTACTTGCAATGGTTACTTGTGAATCGCCTGTAGCAAGGTATCTCAGTGTGATACATAGCCTCTCACTTGGTCCAGTGACGTCTCGTATTTTAGATGATTTGGTAATGTACGGTGCTATCCAATTTAGGACCTGCTCAAATCTAGCAGGGGTCATTCGAAACGACTTGAAAAAATACTCATGATCAAATAACATTATATCTTTTACTAGAACATGGAATAATCCTTTTGATTTTCTTTCTAAAAACAATTTTCTAACCCACATTCGTTTTCTTTTGATTGTAAGTTTTTCTCGTTGTCTACGGCGACGCCATAACATAATTAAAACTGCTAATTTCAAATTTTTCAGTAAAAACAATCTTCTATAAATATTCGCCATATTTGTTTTGATTTTTTCATATTTTACGCGCGCTTTATGCTGCAAATGGAAATGAGTTCCGCTCGTCCGCAAAAATCTCTAGAGCTTTTTGAGCTATAGCGCAAAATGTTGCTGTATGGAAACCAGCCTTAATTCTATTTCCTGTAAAAGACTGTAGATGCAAGTTATTTGAGAGTAGGCCAACGTTTCGGGAAAAAACAACAAGATTGATGGCAGTGTGGAAAGTAAACATTTGCTTAAACGTTAAGGATATAGAAATATGTCTTTTACCTGCTGTATTTTATATGTACAATATTATCCCAAGGTCATTATATTTTCTCTAAAGCTGTCGCTTGACAGCACAACACCGCTACTGAGCTGCTGCTTGTTGGTTAACAACTATTTTGAAGATATAATTTTCTTAGCTATATTTTATACAAAGAGAATACATGAAAAAGATCATCATCTCTATGCTAGCATAAGTATAATTTATTGATACTAAAAAACAAAAAGACCAAAAAAATTCCCAATAGCAATTATGCTTACCGATTTCTCATTTCTATCAAAACTCTTACATTCTTTATAAATGTCCGCCTCCAAAATTTCACGATTTATTCAGAGATATCCTGGAATTCAAAACGAATAAAAATCTTTATCAAACGCTGCTAACGAAACGGTTCAAGCATGGTTATCGATTTTTAATCTAATTCAAGAATATCAATAACACGTTTTTTCAGCAAATGTTTAACTAATTCCAAATTTCTGCGTAACCACCGCATTACAACATGCCAGAACCGGTTCGTTAACGATTTTTTTTATTATATCGAGGTTCGTAATATGGAGATTTCTCTGTATTTAAAGATAGAATACCTTTTATGGAGGTAAGTACAGAGTTGTTCTCAAAGCTAACGCAAAGCATCATAAATTCTTCCGACACATTGCTTGTTTATCAAAACCATGCAAGAGCCACCAAATCATGCTCAAATTGATACAAAATTCGTTGGCATACCTAAACCCAAAGCTGTATTACCTTTACTTTTCATGTAACATGTGTGAAGGAATCTAAGTATATGTAAACGAGAACATTGTTGCGTATTGCCTCGTTCTTTCAAACGAAAGCAAGGGACTTTCAGCCAAAACGTTTTCTGATCGCCAAATAGTATGCTTACACTCTCAGCAGTGTGTAAACAATGTACTTATGTGGAAATTGTATGGGTTCTATTGTTAAAAAAAAAAAAAAAGATGTGTAAAAATTTGTTTATATTTTTTTTTATTCAACCACTTACGCATATATTACTGCTTATCTTACGCTATTTCAGTAGAATAGCCAATTATAAATATTTTGGAATTGAAATATAATCCGTTATTATTATTATTATTATTATTATTATAATGACAACACCTCACAACTGGCACAGTTGCAGTGGCGGATCTAGGGTATGTCAAAAATTGTGGAGGAGTACATTAACATAATTTCTGTTTTCAGTCCGTGTCACCAATGGGCTTATTTGCACGTTTTTCTTTTATGCTTTAATGACTTAACTATTCTCCTCCACAAATTTCGACATACCCTTTAAATCCGCCTCTGCAGTTGAGAGGTGTTTGCATATACTTCTAATCGATGGTCCCGCCTACAATAAAGAACAGCATTTCATCTCCTATATATATGCTCCCCCCTCCCATGTACCTATGACTATGTTCATTACAATATATAACATATAAAAATTGTTGAATAAATATAATTGGGAATGGAAATATATAAAATGTTCATAATAAAAAGATTGAATAATGTTGTAAAAAATAATAAAACACAAAATTATAAAGAAGAAGGTAGGAATAAAACAAATGTTAAATAAAAGGTTTGGAATAAAATATTCATTTAAATAGTGGAATGATAATCATGACAGATATACGGGCGGGAGAAATACGGGCGGGAGAAATACGGGCGGATGACAGATGGGTGAATAATAGATGAGCAGATAAAACAGATTTGACCAATCAATTTTATGTCTTACATAGAGAGAGAATAGCCTACAAGAAAGTGTAGGAAATTGTAAAAAAAAATAGATGTATATTTCCTTTCATGACATTCCTCTAGTGATCTTCCATGAGAAGGGCCTCTTCCGTGTCATAACTACCTTCTGTTTGACAAAACCCGTCTGTTTCAGAAACAAGTTGTTTCATGACCATCTATTTCATAAACCCCTTCGTTAGAACCCTCTTCCTTTACTTCCTTTACTATTGTAATATTAATTCATATTAATTATTTATTTATATATTTATTTGCAGATTTATTAAAATTGGTTTGTCAGACAACACCTGGTAATAAATGTTTATTGACCGATCGGTTACGTCGTTACAGTACAATTTCCAGTGTCTAATTAAACTGACTATTTAATTTAAACTGTAGCTAACAAATACTACAGCTAACAACTTCTAAATGCACTCTGCAATCCATCTTGTACCTAAAGTTAAAGCTCCTCAAAGTTAGAAAGAAAACAATTGCAAGGTAACATATGCAAAAAAATGCTTACATTTTGACATTGTGTTGCATCCATTAAAATTATGTTCAAATGAAGTACTTACCAACCCCAAGATAGCCACACCAAAACTTCCTCTATCACTTTCACATATTTGAAAACATAAGCACATACAATAGGAGCCTTTTCTTTAAAAATTTGGATTTTGTCAGTCAGATTTTCTACTTGTAACCTATCTGTAGCTCTATCATGCCTGTGATTGAAACGTTATTTTGAAACACTAAACATTATTGTATGTATTCATAATGAATATCTGTACATGCTGTTAAATAGTAAGTATGAAGTTCATCTATACTTACGTACTCACTTTTCATGCCGCATTTTTAGAAGAAAACAGTTTCCAAGGTGTATCTATAGCTAATTGAGTAAAAGTTATTGCAAACAGATTGTTATCTCCAGCATTACTATCCTTTAGAATGTAGGCAGAATTCTATAAGTTACTTTTGTGCATCTATTGTTTACCTTCCACCATACTCACCATCAGATAATCTTTATTTCTTTCATTTCCTCTAGGACAACATGAAGTCATAGATTGTTGTCGAAGTCGTTCTTCCTTTCCTGAGATATAATCATATTTCTGTGCGCACTGATGAGATAAATATGTCATAGATAATTCTTCAGCCTTTTAGACTATCATCCCTTAACTAATCGGATCAAATAAGACTCTTGATGTTACCACCTACCTGAACAGATATACTTACAGAAAATGCAATGTTCGAGGATGTGACGCTAAAATACTCAGATGTACATTTGAAAAACCATCAAGTAGAAAACAACCATAGAATTAACTTTTTAAGGGTTAGCTTACACACGCGAATTTGCTATCCTTACTTATAAATGGTGAAATCACCATTGTTCCTCTAGAACTCTGCACAAGGGATATTGTTAGTTTCCCTTGTACTAAAACCTGGGGTCAGTCAGCAGCAGATTTCTCCGATGATACCGATCATTTTTAAGATTAATCTATGGATTTAGCTTTTAAAATTATTTAATTACATAAAGCATCATAATCGTGTGAAAGGGGTGAAAAAGAACTAAGACAACAAAAGATTTCTTTATCTTTTTTAACATAAAATAATGAAGAAAGGAGATCATCTCTAAAAGCCGAAGCTGAGACTAGGAAATGACCACCGATCTTAAAATAAAAAGAATGACATGGGTTTTCAATACTAGGACAAAATACGAATACTTTTTCAAATACTCGGAAAAAATACTTTAAAAAAACGTTCATGAATAGGGTTTGGGGGAATTCGTGAGGAACTTGAGGAGTGACATGTTGGTATCAAGCATCATATCAACCTTAATTAATCCTTAATTGTATTTGATCACAAACAGTCCTGTGTAATCTGCAGGGAAGGAAATCCAAACATCGCTGATAAACGCGCCAAACACAAAAGACAAATCGTACCTGAGAAACCACAAACCAATTCACAACCACAAAGTAATTAAACCATTAATAGTTCTATGTAATTAACCACAAGTAAATCCACTTCTAATAACCATAAGTTAAGCCACGATTAGAATACTAAGAATGAAAACAACTTCCTTGCAACAATCTTACATAGCATTTTGTTTCCAACAATCTTACTTAGGCATTTGTTTGCATAAGTCTTTTCTAGTCTTTTGTTTACAACAGTCTTTTCCTGCATTTTTGTTTCAACAGTCTTTTCTAGCCTTTTGTTTGCAACAGTCGTTTCTAGCCTTTTGTTTGCAACAGTCGTTTCTAGCCTTTTGTTTATAACAGTCGTTTCTAGCCTTTTGTTTATAACAGTCTTACTTAGCATTTTTGTTTGCAACAGTCTTTTCTTGCCTTTTGTTTCAACAGTCTTTCCTAGCCTTTTGTTTGCAACAGTCTTTTCTTGCCTTTTGTTTCGAACAGTCGTTTCTAGCCTTTTGTTTGCAACAGTCTTTTCTAGCCTTTTGTTTGCAACAGTCTTTTCTAGCCTTTTGTTTGTAACAGTCTTTTCTAGCCTTTTGTTTGTAACTGTCTTTTCTTGCCTTTTGTTTCCAACAGTCTTTTCTAGCCTTTTGTTTGTAACTGTCTTTTCTTGCCTTTTGTTTGCAACAGTCTTTTCTAGCCTTTTGTTTGCAACAGTCTTTTCTAGCCTTTTGTTTGCAACAGTCTTTTCTAGCCTTTTGTTTGCAACAGTCTTTTCTAGCCTTTTGTTTGCAACAGTCTTTTCTTGCCTTTTGTTTGCAACAGTCTTTTCTTGCCTTTTGTTTCCAACAGTCTTTTCTAGCCTTTTGTTTGCAACAGTCTTTTCTAGCCTTTTGTTTGCAACAGTCTTTTCTAGCCTTTTGTTTGTAACAGTCTTTTCTAGCCTTTTGTTTGTAACAGTCTTTTCTAGCCTTTTGTTTGTAACAGTCTTTTCTAGCCTTTTGTTTGTAACAGTCTTTTCTAGCCTTTTGTTTCAACAGTCTTTTCTAGCCTTTTGTTTCAACAGTCTTTTCAATCCTTTTGTTTGTAACAGTCTTTTCTAGCCTTTTGTTTGTAACAGTCTTTTCTAGCCTTTTGTTTGTAACAGTCTTTTCCTGCATTTTTGTTTCAACAGTCTTTTCAATCCTTTTGTTTGCAACAGTCTTTTCTAGCCTTTTGTTTGCAACAGTCTTTTCTAGCCTTTTGTTTGCAACAGTCTTTTCTAGCCTTTTGTTTCCAACAGTCTTTTCTAGCCTTTTGTTTGCAACAGTCTTTTCTAGCCTTTTGTTTGCAACAGTCTTTTCTAGCCTTTTGTTTATAACAGTCTTACTTAGCATTTTTGTTTCAACAGTCTTTTCTTGCCTTTTGTTTGTAACAGTCTTTTCTAGCCTTTTGTTTGTAACAGTCTTTTCTAGCCTTTTGTTTGTAGCAGTCTTTTCCTGCATTTTTGTTTCAACAGTCTTTTCAATCCTTTTATCTGCAACAGTTTTTTCTAGCCTTTTGTTTATAACAGTCTTACTTAGCATTTTTGTTTCAACAGTCTTTTCTTGCCTTTTGTTTGTAACAGTCTTTTCTAGCCTTTTGTTTGTAACAGTCTTTTCTAGCCTTTTGTTTGTAACAGTCTTTTCCTGCATTTTTGTTTGCAACAGTCTTTTCTAGCCTTTTGTTTGCAACAGTCTCTTCTAGCCTTTTGTTTGCAACAGTCTCTTCTAGCCTTTTGTTTCCAACAGTCTTTTCTAGCCTTTTGTTTGCAACAGTCTTTTCTAGCCTTTTGTTTGCAACAGTCTTTTCTAGCCTTTTGTTTATAACAGTCTTACTTAGCATTTTTGTTTCAACAGTCTTTTCTTGCCTTTTGTTTGTAACAGTCTTTTCTAGCCTTTTGTTTGTAACAGTCTTTTCTAGCCTTTTGTTTGTAACAGTCTTTTCCTGCATTTTTGTTTCAACAGTCTTTTCAATCCTTTTGTTTGCAACAGTCTTTTCTAGCCTTTTGTTTGCAACAGTCTTTTCTAGCCTTTTGTTTGCAACAGTCTTTTCTAGCCTTTTGTTTCGAACAGTCTTTTCTAGCCTTTTGTTTGCAACAGTCTTTTCCTGCATTTTTGTTTCAACAGTCTTTTCTAGCCTTTTGTTTGCAACAGTCTTTTCTTGCCTTTTGTTTGTAACAGTCTTTTCCTGCATTTTTGTTTCAACAGTCTTTTCTGGCCTTTTGTTTGCAACAGTCTTTTCTAGCCTTTTGTTTGCAACAGTCTTTTCTAACCTTTTGTTTCCAACAGTCTTTTCTAGCCTTTTGTTTGCAACAGTCTTTTCTAGCCTTTTGTTTGCAACAGTCTTTTCTTGCCTTTTGTTTCCAACAGTCTTTTCTAGCCTTTTGTTTGCAACAGTCTTTTCCTGCATTTTTGTTTCAACAGTCTTTTCTTGCCTTTTGTTTGCTACAGTCTTTTCCTGCATTTTTGTTTCAACAGTCTTTTCAATCCTTTTATTTGCAACAGTCTTTTCTAGCCTTTTGTTTCCAACAGTCTTTTCTAGCCTTTTGTTTCCAACAGTCTTTTCTAGCCTTTTGTTTGCAACAGTCTTTTCTAGCTTTTTGTTTGCAACAGTCTTTTCTAGCCTTTTGTTTCCAACAGTCTTATTTAGCATTTTTGTTTCAACAGTCTTTTCTTACCTTTTGTTTGTAACAGTCTTTTCTAGCCTTTTGTTTGTAACAGTCTTTTCTTGCCTTTTGTTTCGAACAGTCTTTTCTAGCCTTTTGTTTGTAACAGTCTTTTCCTGCATTTTTGTTTCAACAGTCTTTTCTAGCCTTTTGTTTGCAACAGTCTTTTCTTGCCTTTTGTTTCGAACAGTCTTTTCTGGCCTTTTGTTTGCAACAGTCTTTTCCTGCATTTTTGTTTCAACAGTCTTTTCTAGCCTTTTGTTTGCAACAGTCTTTTCTTGCCTTTTGTTTCGAACAGTCTTTTCCTGCATTTTTGTTTCAACAGTCTTTTCTAGCTTTTTGTTTGCTACAGTCTTTTCTAGCCTTTTGTTTATAACAGTCTTACTTAGCATTTTTGTTTCAACAGTCTTTTCTAGCCTTTTGTTTGTAACAGTCTTTTCTAGCCTTTTGTTTGTAACAGTCTTTTCTTGCCTTTTGTTTCGAACAGTCTTTTCTAGCCTTTTGTTTGCAACAGTCTTTTCCTGCATTTTTGTTTCAACAGTCTTTTCTAGCCTTTTGTTTGCAACAGTCTTTTCTTGCCTTTTGTTTCGAACAGTCTTTTCTGGCCTTTTGTTTGCAACAGTCTTTTCCTGCATTTTTGTTTCAACAGTCTTTTCTAGCCTTTTGTTTGCAACAGTCTTTTCTTGCCTTTTGTTTCGAACAGTCTTTTCTAGCTTTTTGTTTGCAACAGTCTTTCTTAACATTTTAGATGCAATTGTCCGTTTAATTTTATTCTCATTTTTTTCGTTAATTTTCCCTTTCATTGTATTATTGATATTCGAAAATATTTGCTCACCAACCTCTTAGTCTCTTTTATGCACCATCCCATATCCCTATCCTTATTGATGTCAAAAGAGTTTTCAATCCCAGCCTCAGCCCTACCCTCTACTTTAGCATCTTGGTATCAAAGGACTTTTCAAATTCGTTTCTTCCTATGATTTTCAACGAAATTTAAGGAGCCATTCATTCAGTCTTTCTTTAATTTCTTTTTTATAGTACATGATTTATGTAAAAACTATTTCATTACTGTAATATACGTATTTCTATAAATATTATTCCAGTCTTTTTTCTTCTTTTTCTTTTTTAGCTCCAACATTATTTTGGAACACAGCTATGGGTTGATAAACAACAGAATAGAATTGAATGCGGCATGTGTTATGCACGTTGTTACAAAGCAACTGAGATGTGTTTATGCATGAAGAAAATAATGAACTAAATCTTCTACACAGACTCATGAAAAAGAGCTCTGGGAAGAAGATTATGACTTTATAATCGGAACTTTCGAAACATCCTGCCTAACCTGCCTACTTAACCTAGAACCTACCTTACGCGCTAGTTTTAGCGTCCAAATATAAAGTCACATGGGACAATGGGGCAGGGATTCTCAGTTGCTACCCAGTCCATTTGACAGTGACAGAAAGAGACTCAACAAAAAAACCAACTTCTTCATATAAGTTTCTGTACCATCAAACAGACCTTGTGTCAAGAAGGGAGTTGCATACAACTTTCCTTCCCATGAAATGATACCTTCTTAGTCTTACATAAGACCACTATTCCTGCGGAAGCGCATCGCAAGGCATCATCGTATGAGAAGATAAGAAGATGCATATGACGCTATCAACCAACTTTCACTCAAATGATAACCTGTACAGCTAGCCACATTACAGCTAGGTCTTTAGTCTTTTGGCACATTACACTGCAATGTCCCGCTAAAATGTATTTGGGCGTGTATTTCTGTATGGCTGGTTTTGCGTTTTGTTTTGGTTCATTGCAATCATTTTCAACTTCTCGCATTACTTATTACGGCAAAAGAAATAATAGCGCAGCGGTGAAGATCTATTAGATTTAAAATTATTTATTAATTTAATGTTTACACCCTGAAGCGCCAACTAATGAATGAAATAACATACTGTGTCCGTCATAATGATTTTTTGCTTTCGTGTTCTGACAAGCATGTCTATTTTCGTTTGTTGTGTACATCGATATTTCATACTTGCAACTTTTCCGCAATAAGTTCTTCAGATCTTCTTTTCAATCTTCAACATCTACCAATTTTTAACGAACCTAAACAAAATGCAAGAACATTTTCAGGAACTTGACATAATGGATATACATCAAAGAGATAGGCTCCAGGTAAGCTAAGTAACTGAACGAAATGCTATAAGTCAGATAAGATGCACGAGTGTAAATCCAGATTTTCTTAGTACTTCTGTGCATGATTTTAGGGGAGAGGACTTCCACACTGAATTTGAAACACGTGACAATTCATCTCCTCCCTCTTTTTAGCGCCCTCACCCTCTTTTCAGAAAAGTACATCTCACGCCCACTTGAAGGTGAGAAATCAAAATGAATCTGTTCTAGGAATAATCAAGGAGTTATATTTTATTTACCTACAATTTACAAATCAATGTCACGGAAATTTTCTGTAAGTTTTTTTGAATTCTTTGCAAATAAACAGAGTTCATCTTTCGGAACCCTGGGAGAGGTTTTTTAAGCCTCCTTATTGTGTTGACTAATTTTCAGAGGGCATACGCTGGGATTTTATTCATGAGCATGAGCGTTTATTTGTACATAGGCGTTTATTAACATCATCAAGGTCTTACCCTGGGCGTTTATTGACATCAAAATGGTTTATCCTGGGCGTATATTCTAGCATGGGCGTTTAATATGTCATTACAGTATATATATATAGACAATATAAATTTTACTCATGAGAAAAGGTTTGTCAGATAAGAAATTGTTAAGAAACATACATCTTTCATCTTCTCGATTCGTCGCTTTCTTGTTCCGCTTGAGAATCTCAATACAGTCAGGACTTTCTCGTTTATCGTGTATCAATATTTGTGACTTGTGATTCTTTTCTTCTGACCTTTATTGTATTCGATATTAGACACGGTTAAACGGGCCTAAACAAATGGAATAAAATTAATCAAAATCCCAAAAGAACTTTTCACCGGAGTAACATAATCTGGAGTGACTAAAGCCGGTTTTCCACTAGACGGAATATTCAGCGCGGAGCGGCTATTGTTTTCTCAACGTGATCACTAATTGAACCATTTGATTGGCTTGCAGAATATTCCGCGGCGGAAAAGTTGAACTTGATTCGACTTTTCCGCGGACGCTTCTGGCGGAATTTATTAAAAACAAAAGCCGCCAGCCTGCAAGCGAAATATTCTGCCTAATGGAAAACCAGCTTAATAGACGCTTATCCAAGTGATTTATTATTTACAAACTTTCTCGATAATTGCCGGATGTTTCTACCTGATAAACCATCAAATTCATTTTCCGATTATTTTGTTCTCTGAAGGAGCATTTACACTATTCGATATTAATGTAATAAGATAATCTTAGAAGATTTTTTAAAAGATTTATCTGATAAAATTTACTGTTTTCACAACTAAAATAAATCTGCAAAAGTTTGGGATTTTAATTCTTTTTCACGGTGGATGTGGAAGGGTTAGATTGTGTGGGTGGTTGAAGAAGACTACGAAAACAGTCATTAGAAAATTTCCTGGTCTGGAAGTCTATTGTGAAGTTTTATTGGTATAAATCAGAGAACAGCATTGTAAAAAATATTCACAGGATATTTTTCGACCATCTCGATCATTTTCAATTGTACATAAACGTAAAAAACTATGAAGTTTTATTGCCTGTATTTTTTTGACTTGAACAGACTAACTATATTTTGTTTTGCACACCGGGGAATTTTTTAATGACTGCGACAATCATCACGTGTTACGTATTTTCCTGTTTCTGATTGGTTGAAATTCCTACGATTCTTAAAAGATTTGCCGAAGAGTTGGTAGAGATTAATCGTAAAATTTTGCAATCTAGCTGTTTACATTAATCGATTTGTCTTTAATGAAAAATCTTATTAAAGTCTCAAAAGTTTGTGCACTTGACATATTTTTTAAAATTTCTCAGCGCTGTCTTGATGAATTTCAACAAATCTATCAATTTTGCTTTTAGTAGAAAATGGCACTGGTGCTCACAGTGCAGTCAGGGGCACTTTTTAGCGTTTGAAGGGCGTCCATTTCTTTCTTGCTTACCAAAGATTCATTCCTTTCAATGGCGTTATATTTTAAAGTGGCGCTAATATATTTTGAAAGATATTTCAGAGTAGAATATTGTGCTTTCGTAAATTTTAAGAAAAAATACAAAATAGATGAAGAAAAATGAACAAGAAAAAAACGAGCTTTTTTTACGTAACCTACGCAGCTCATTTTTGTTATGCTAAAACTTCCATCTTTCCTGACTTATAAGGTAATAATAATATAAGGTTATAATAATATAATAATAATATAATAATAATATAATAATAATATAATGATATAATAATAATATAAAATCGACTAAAAATAGTGATGTTTCGATAAAAGAATAATTATACAAACGCTCCTTGAGGAGACAAGATGATAACAAAATAAAACTTCTTTCAAACACATAGGCGCTTTTTGCATATTTTTATGTATTTTCTTGATTTACGATTGTACAGAGCAGAAGAAGTTATTGGCAAATAGCACCATCTCGGAAAAATATGTCCTCCTTCCGCCGCAAAATTATTTTACAAGAATTTTCACTGTGAAAATGAACACTTTTATCTTATTGTGAAAAGATTAGGTTATGATGCTGGCAATTGATAGTTTTGAGAATCGCGTCATCTAATAACAATTCGTGAATTAGTTCGGTTGAAATAATAAATCTCAAAAGTAAAAAAAAATAATATCACAAAGTTCTTCTTATTATTATGGGAAAGACGTAAGTACGATGTTCAAAAAAATAAATTTACCAATATGCCATATCGCAAGTGTTTAATCTTTTGCCGTTAAATACCATACCAATCCATCGTTCTACCTTGAAATCTTCGTCTCGTACAATATATATATCTGTATCCCAAATCAATGTTAATAAATTTTCGGAGAATTTTGTTGACTTTTTCAGTATTTTAATTTGTACTTATTTGTACAACAGTTGCTGTGTTTTTTTTTTTTAAATTTTGCATCACTGCAGTTTTCACAAAATGTTTCACAAAGTATATGAATTCTTTCTTTATCGAGATTTTTAAATTAACAAAACCAGGTTAGCGTAACAAAAGCGTGCATAGATGAATTGACAAGGGGGTGAAATCGAATACCAAGCAATTTTTGTCCGGGGGTGAGGTTGGGTGGACAACATTATTTTCTTAGCTATATCGATTCCTTTTATATGAGAAGGAAAATCTTTGGAAGTTTTTTCCAAGACAAACGATTTGAATAAAAATTGAAATAAATGATTTTTCTTGCTCATAAAAGTCTCCATCATCATCATCCACCAATTTTATATGAAATAAATCGTCACCTCTTCTCAAAAAGCTATTTATATAAACCTCGTCCCCAGGGCTTCTTGTTTTCTTCGATATACTGGACTGCAAATTTTCTTTTAAAAAGCATACTCTGGGTTGCCCTACGAATTCAAAAAGACATAATTAAGCTAAGGTGCCAGCCACGAGGAGCAATATTGCATAGCATGCGCATGAAAAATGTCCCTCGTGGCGTCTTAGCTTTAGGGTAAGAATGTTTATGTCCAGAGCCGACAGTTACAAATATAGTCTTTTAAAAGGGAATTCTTTACAATGTAATAATTTATAAGGATATTTGAATCTATTCCGTCTGATGGAAAACAGGCTTTACCGTGGGAGGAGTCATTGAAAATGTCGATGCATCAAGGACGGGAATATAATCAAAAAATTTTCTATATCGATTTGTATTCATAACATCGCTTACGCAACTGCGACGGCAACGAGGACGGCGAGGTAAGAGTGATCCACGAATATTAAGAAATCAGTGAATCAGAACGCAATGGAAGTTTGAAGAGGTTGTCTGTAAAAGCAAAATGCTTCATCGATGAACTAAAGAAGATGTAAATGCTATTGAAACAGGATACAGCCCAGTACGAGAGAAATATAATCTACTGCTATCCTAACGTCTTCGCTTTTAGTTCGACTTCAAAACATAACTTTTCATATGCAAGTGTAGAACGTGCAAATCTGCTAATGCTGTAATTAACTTATGTTAGTCAGCAACAACAACAAACAAATTAAACCGATTTGAATTTTTTTTCTGTTGCTTTTTTCCTCATTGCAGGTATATTTGTAACAATTCTGTATCGTCCAATCAAACGCTTGTATTTTTTGCTTAAAAATAAAACAAATTACCCGAAGTGAATAATAACATGGCTGTGAATAATAACATGGCTGGCATAGAAATCACCTGTTAGAAAAATAAATTTGGGAAATTACATGCGATTGCAACAAAATATATTTTATTTCAATCACATGGAAAATGTTTCTCGTGTTTCCGAAGCCAAGTCGGAAGCATTGCAGAATATGTGGAGGAGTGTAAGCTCAACAAGAAAAAAAAAATATAAATAAATACCGCACAAAATATATTTCGTTTTAAAAGTGTTTCAAATATGTACGTTTTTAAACGACTGTAATCTCTTAAAAGAAAGAAGTCGACCGGACTGGACGAAATTCCGACTTGGCTTTTGAAAGATTGTGCTGAGGTAGTATGTATTCCACTTGTACACTTAATATATATGAATCGCTTTGCACTAGTATTTTCCCAACCGACTGTCATGCAGTACACGATATATGATATATTATACGATATGAAGTTTCGGGGTTATATCTATAGCTAACTATGTTGCATGTTGATATTTCGTGACTCCGCCCAAGAACTTAGCTCATAGCTTGACAGCTATTGATACATTTACATCCATTTTACAGTCACATACATTCAGACGCATTTATTTCGAACTTTATTCTATTTTTCTCTTTTCGTTTTTTTGTTTTTTTTGTTTACTCTTTCCATTGTCTTCCACAAGCCATACTCAGTCTCCTGATACTGGACGACAATGAAAGGAAACAATATTTAATTTATACTTGACACATATTGATGACAGAAGTTTATAGTTTTGAAATGCTTATCCTGTAGAAATATTCGAATAATAAATAATAAATAAATATATGGAAAGGAAATATGTATGATAATATTTCTAACAATTGTATTTATTTTACAAGTTTCGATTGATTTCAATTTCGCTTCACAAGTTAATTGGTTTAAACTAATTAATTTCTATAAAAGTTTAAGAAAAGCATTTGCAAGAACGAGGTATGCGTTGACCCTTAACTTAATAGTACAAATAATGTTCTACAAGGTTTACACCACAAACTTCACCGTTTTGAAAGCAGGAGTATGTAAGGTTCCAAATTCCCCTTTTTTTCGCTATAAGAACAAAGGATATAAGAACATAAGGCTTCGAAGATCTAAAAGTTGAGAACATTGCTAAGAACATTCGAGGCTTAGGAACGTTTGTTCTTAAGAAAATACTTTATATTTTACAAGAAAATACCATTATAATAGACAAGCACAAGAATATAATAATCATGTTACTTACAACAGTATCAACTGAACTCCATTAAAATGGGAAATGTCAACTAAGTTCGCTGAATTTCGAATTTCAGGTGTATGAATTTAGAACATATTAAGAACATTTTCAGTCTTTAAAGTTGAAAAGTTAAGAACGGTCGAAGACTTCATCAAAGTTGAACGTTCTTATAAAAAAACCCATGTAATACCAAAATATAGAATACAAGTCATAGTGCAGTTGCCAGGGAAACCAACAAACTAAAAAGGTCAATAAAGAAAGTTAGGCGTATATAGTAACAAATTTAAGGTTTTGGATTTAAAAAACAACAACACATTTACAATTTCTCTAATTAAAGCGTTTATGTTATTGTTTCCCTATAACAGCACCACTTTGAGACGACAAGGATACCATTCAATATCATGATCATAACATCATATCATTATCCAACACTGACATATTTGGTTTAACATCGGGCACCGTTTCTCTTACAAAATATGAAATGGATTGAACTTCTGAAGTTCCTTCCAACAAATCCATGGAACATTGGATTGATGACTGTCTTAGAAACACCCGCAAAGAGGGCGTACCATTTCCATCTTTGACGTCGGAGTTCCCCCTCAAACGTGAGTGGAAAATACTTCGAAACGCTCAAAAGCCAATACAATCCAAACGGGCAATGAGTAACAAACCATGTAAAAATTAAACCACTAAGCATCATGGCAACCTTCTTTCTGTATCTCTGTCGAGCGATGTGATGTGAATTTTGCTGTTTCTTGAACAATTCCAACAATGTCCAACCAATTGTTAAGAACATCACCACAACTGGTACTAGAAGCCCAACAATATAAAGGATAAAAACATACAAGATTTTAAACATTCGACCCCACTTCCAGTTTCGTCGACAAAACCCCTCGTTACTGCTCCAAAACATTGTTACAGGGGCGTGAATGAGCAAACTCAGAATCCAATCGCTGATTATCAATTTTCGCAATATCTTTTTGCTTAGGTTTTGAAAGAATGGCTTCTTTATTGCTGCTAAGCGAGAAGTCGACATGTAACACATCGTGTGAATTGCAACCATTGCACCGACGGCACCTAACCCGTTACCCTGTACAATACCACAGAGCAAATCCGAAGCAATTGAAGACGAATGATTTAGGTTCTTATGCATGTCAATAAGGGCATAAGGCAACAAACCAATTATAATAACTGTGTCAGCCGCAGATAAGTTGCAAAGACACATGTTAAAATTGTTCTTTTGCATCTTTCCATTAGTGTAAGTGATACAGACGAGCATATTTAATATCAAACCCACAAACATTGTTAGAAAAAAGCCTACCAGTAGGACAAATCTAGGAACAATCTCAGGAAACAACAACGCATGTAGAGTATGATTATGAAAATTACGAAAATCTTCCATTTTTCTTCTTCCTTTCCAATTAAGGAAGGAAAAAAGAACAAAACTAGAAGGAAATTGTTGATAGATTTTGTGGGATAATTCTTTAATGTTATTGTTCCAGAATATGGTTATGTAAATTATCAAAATTATCCATTTTTCTCTTCATTTCCAATGAGAGTAAAGAAAATACCTTGAAGAAAATCATCGATAGATTTCTTTCTGACACATCTTTAATAATGTTGCAGCTGGCACTTGTTTGAAAAACTAATTTGTAACAGCAGGAAAACACGAGAAAGTTTCAAAATTACTTATTGTTCGTCAATTTACACTTTTTAGAAATTTCCAATTGCGTAGACGACAATACAATATCTCTTTATATCTACTAATTTAATACAATCACTTTTTATCATTATTTATTTATAATCTTTTTGTTTCTCAATACCTTCTTGTTATTGAGAACAAGACCAAACTTTGTTGGGTAAACTTTTCCAGAATATGTCTTATGATTTGCTGCCTTTATTCTTCTCATGACGTTTTTGTAATTGCTGTGTCATGGATATTGTACAACGTTCGGCAACAATTACAATAACATTTTTGTATATAAGGTATAAGAAATAATGTTATTATCAACCAAAATTTCAACAAATATCCATTGAAAACAGGGCAGAACATATTAACTAAACTATACTGTGGTGTTAAAACAGAAGTTTGGGAAATGTCTATTGCCTAGAAGTTGTGTACGAATATGCTTTTGAATATTGCGTTCTCTAAGCAAATGACTTATATGTTTTCAATGAAAGTATTTCGGTTCATACTGATTAATAAATGCATCAATCACGAAAAGGACGTTTATATAATTTTTGTCAAAAATGTCACTGTCGTGTGAATGGCCCGGACGCTTCGCAACCAGTGTGGTGTCCGGCTCAGATTTAAAGTGATTCAAATGATGTGGTTATGTCATTACGAGTAATTGAAACCACGCTGTTATAAAAGACGCGTCGTAGAACCGTTTGTCAATTGGTAACTGTCGGCGTTGTACTAGCCGTTTGTTCCAAATGGATATTGGTCGTTTCACCCAATTTTCTCTTTGAGATTTCGTATCAATAATTACGACAGGATGTCCTACCTGTGACGCCTTTCTTGACCTACATCCAATTCAATCGTTCAGCTTCGATTATAATTTTTTGTCTACCGGTCTCAAAACTAGTTGGACTGATTTGTGGAGGCAGAAAAACCCACTGCTGCGGATAGAAGACGTTACCACTTAAGAAAGGTTTGGTGGAGAAGAGAGATTTACGGCGAATAATTTATGTATGAATGGATTATGCTGCAATGCCATGACAACTAATTTCAACTTCACTGCCACAGATGACGAGATGTGTATAATTAAGCAAATTTTGTTCCATAATAGCATGATTTGCTCTTATCATTTTGCAAAACGATTTGATTGTAGGAGTTGCCGAATCGTGTATAATTCAGGACTCACTAATTGCAAAAACCTTATAGAGGGGGAAAGGAGGGAAAGTTAAAAACAATTTTAGAAATGTTTGTCTTGTTTGTCAATAAAAAAAAGATCAGCTGCCTCGCGGCGCTGGCTAATAATTATTGAAAAATTAAGAATAGGAAATAAATAATGATAAAATAAAAATAAAAATGATTGCATAAACTTAGCAGATAACAAAAATGTTGTAATGCCGTCTACGTAATTACAGATTTCTTTAAAGTGTAAATAAATGAAAAACATTAATAAACAAACACATACGCCAATTAATCTCGAAACTTCCTTTTGATTTCCTTTTGATATGAATGTATTATCAAACAAACACCAGCTGCAGCAATAACATTAAAAACAGTATCCCACAAGATCTATCAACAGTTTCCTTCTACGAAATTTTTCCTTCCTTAATTGGAAAAGAAGAAGAAAAATGGAAGATTTTCGTAATTTTCATAATCATACTCTACATGCGTTGTTGTTTCCTGAGATTGTTCCTAGATTTGTCCTACTGGCGGGCTTTTTCCTAACAATGTTTGTGGGTTTGATATTAAATATGCTCGTCTGTATCACTTACACTAATGGAAAGATGCAAAAGAACAACTTTAACAAATGTCTGTGTAACTTATCAGTGGCTGATATGTTTTTTATGATTGGGTTGTTGCCATACACACTTATCGACAACCATAAGAATCTAATTCAGTTATCCTCAATAGTTTCGGATTTGGTTTGTGGTATTGTCCAGGGTAATGGAATGGCTTTTGTTGGTGCATTTGTTGCAATTCACACGATGTGTTACATGTCGACTTCCCGATTCATAGCGGTAAAGAAACCATTTCGTAGGAACCTAAGCAAGAAGATCTTGCAAAAGTTGATAATCATCGATTGGATTCTGTCTTTCGTTATTCATGTTCCTAACATGTTATTTTGGAGCGGTAACGAGGGGTTTTGTCGACGAAACTGGAAGTGGGGTCGCATGTTTAAAATCTTGTATGTTTTTATCCTTTATATTGTTGGGCTTCTAGTACCAGTTGTGGTGATGTTCTTAACAATTGGTTGGACATTGTTGGAATTGTTCAAGAAACAGCAAAATTCACATCACATCGCTCGACAGAGATACAGAAAGAAGGTTGCCATGATGCTCAGTGGTTTAATTTTTACATGGTTTGTTACTCATTGTCCGTTTGGATTGTATTGGCTTTTGAGCGTTTCGAAGTATTTTCCACTCACGTTTGAGGGGGAACTCCGACGTCAAAGATGGAAATGGTACGCCCTCTTTGCGGGTGTTTCTAAGACAGTCATCAATCCAATGTTCCATGGATTTGTTGGAAGGAACTTCAGAAGTTCAGTCCATGACATATTTCGTAAAAGAAGCAGTACGAAAAGTTAAATATTGGATAAGATTGACATGCACTCTCCAATTCTGCCCTAAACATTTCTCAAATGGTATACCTGTCATAGAGAAACACAAACTTGAAACAAATTTAGCTTGAGAAATTGTAGGAACAAAAATGGTTAATTTATCTCTTATATGCAGAAGTTGTGTGACAAAGAACTGTTCCATCTAACTGTTCATTTCTTTATCTTCAATATCTTCTTTTTCTTAATACTCGATAGATGTTACCTGAATTCCCTTTTCAAAGCACCTTTGTATTATATCCCTATGTGCATTTTTCTTTGTACAATAAATTTACCTTTACATTTTGTGGACCTGTCGGTTACAAAACAGCACATTTCGTGGTGTAAACTTTCTGATAAGGAAAGCTACCTTAATTTGTAATACACCTTTAACCTAACTGCCGACTGGTGGCCTTGTGGTAGAGTGCTCGCCTTTAGTGCGGGAGGTCAGGGTTCAAATCCTGGCCGAGTCATGCCAGCGACTATAACAGTGTGAATCGATCCACTCAGCTTAGCACTCAGCTTGAGAGCGGGATTGATATCTAAGGGAGTTGTCTGGTTGAGCGGTTGAAGCATACTTGCGGCTACCGTAGCCCAAATGGGGGCTTTAAATGCTCTGGGACCTCCTTCGCAGGACCCTCATTGATAACAGTTCTATCAGAACTGAAGAGGCTATCCTGGGTAAACATTAATAATAATAATAATAATAATAATAATAATTAATAATAAAGCAATGAAACGCCACATTCGAAATGACCATTTTCTGCAAAAGCTAGGTTTCGTAACTTGGTATGAAGGTCAAAGAACTTAATAGAAAGTGTTCCCGGAAGGATCAAATTTGGCATTCATGGCGTCATAATGACGTCATAAGTCACTTTTGAAACGACTATTTCCATCAGGAGTTAGGTCTTAAAACTTGAGATATTGGTAAAGGACCTAAATTTGGTACTGATGACGACATGAAGTTTTTTTCAAAAATGCTACTCGCCACACAGGTGAAGAAGTTTGAATTTGGTAAATAGATAACAAATGTTGTTTGGACTTGAACGCCAAAGCGTAAATTGGGTGTTTAGACTGCCAAGTTTCAAGAGGCTGATGGTTAGATATTATCCATAGTAATCATGTAGAACGGCCACGGAGACATTTTCTGTTTCATTTTACCAAATTTAAGTGTCGTCATCCAGATTCATGCCTCGTCGATTTGCCAAATTTCAACGTCTTTCTCCTACAGCAATTTCATCAGTAACTAAACCAGGTCCGGTCATTCGAGTTAAATTTAAATGTCGTCCGGTCATTCAAGTTACAATAACATTCCTAGTTTTTTCACCAAATTTTCAAGATCTTTCACCTGAGGCAAGTGGGATTTCTGAAAAAGTACTATTGCGGCATCAGTAGCTTTCTAAGGTCCTTTACTCACCATGTTTTGAAACTTAAATTCTGTAGTTTCGAATGTGACATATTTGACCGGTTTATTACAAATTAAGGCAACTTTACTTTATTACAAATTAGGCCAGGTCTTATTACAAATTAGAATGGGTCCGTTATTACAAATTGAGGCAAGGTATAACTACACGTTGAGACACGTAATACAATTTGGGGCAGATTTTATTGGCTTCTTCGGACTAGACCTGAACCCGTACGTGGCACCTATGGAAATGGGGACCCATATTGGAAAACGGGGACCCTTGCTCTTCCAGTCTGCGTGATAAAAGCAAGCAGAAACTGCATAGGCCTGGTTTTCACCTGAATAATACGTAAGCGTCCTAGGGCATTTTGCAGTTTCCTCAAGATCAATGATACAATGAAATAATATAAATGAAGGTGTAAAACAAATCTTTAACTAAAAAATAGAATGTTTCTAAAATTCACAATATTGTTTTTGTGCTATGGCTTTGTTGTAGAATATTAAGCTACTTAAAAAAGATCGCTAAGATTACAGGAAATATTAATTTTAATGGAATCAGATAAAATTGTTTTAGAAACTTTTACTTTCATTATCTCCTCTGAACTTTGCTGTACCTCTTTGCAACGAACCCGCAAAAAAATGTTACGAGGGCCCTCGTTTTCCAATATGGGTCTCCGTTTTTATGGGTCCCACGGACTGGTCGGGTCCAGGTCGGTAAGTGAAGGAAGTTGATTTTATTACAAATTAGGACAGCCAAGTATTACAAATTGAGGCAAATTATTACAAATCGTTTACAATTGTATCAGATTCCGTTTTCCGTTTTCGGCTGAAGTAGCGTCTGTTCAGCAACCTTGGTCTTCTTCCACAAAATCTTTTAATACCTATTTTACTTAAAAACGCAAAGGTTTTCATTGTTATATTTCTGTTTTTCTAAGATTTTCAATTTAAAACGATCGTGTATATCGTGTATATCGAGTATATCGTGTATATAGATGCGTGTATATAATTTCTAAAATATCAAACAAGATAATCCGATTAAAACAACCTCTCCTCCGCAGATGTAAAAAGAGATTAAATAGGGAAGACATAAAAAAATGCTATTTTGTAGCACTCTCCTCCTTTTAAGACATTCACAAAGGAGGAGAGTAGAGTAAAAATAAGTCTAAAGTCTAAAGTATCGTCCAATTTTCTTCTTCTTAAGTATGGTAGCAACTAATTTGGACAGCATTTTGAGGTTAAATTAACTGAGAAAGGAGGCGACAAAAATTTTAACAGACTTCTAAGAATTTTTATGAGTTCATAATCCTAATTAACTAAACAATTTGACTTGAAAGAACTCATTTTTTGCTAGGGAAATATTTTTAGTTTGTTTGGCTAAAGAAGGTAGCTTTTGGAGAGATGTCTCGCTCATTCAAACTTTATATGTTTTGATCGTGAATTCAAGGAAGTTGCTTTCAAATTAGTTGACCACTTATAAAGTGCGTTATTGTGTCTTTAAAAGTATGTAGTTTACTAAATTAAAAGTATGTGGTGAGGATATTTAGGCCTAGTTTACATTGACTTGTGTTTTAAGCACTATGTATGTGTCTTAACTCAGTTGTCCTAATTCAGTTGTATCTATATCATTTGAATATGATAGTTCGAAAGTGCTTTACAAATTCTTGTGCTATTACTTGACCTTCAAACAGAAATTCAAATCATCAGAACAAAAAACATATAATATGAAGTGGGTTTTAAGTTACGTTTTCACGTATCAAGATTCCTTGAAAAGCTGTTCAGTGCAATTAAAACGAGCACAATAAAATAAAATAAATTTACGTCAAAGTAATAAATGTTGTTGCTGATAAAAGAACAGTTTAGCAAAACTTTTTTTCTACAAAATGTCAACTACAGGCGATCCGTACGAGATCTTATCTTGGGAATTGGCATGGTATGTTTTTATACTAGTGATCGGTTTCCTTGGCAACTCCATAGTGTTAGTAGTGTGTTTAAGAAGTAAAAATGTCACTCGTTCCAGTACATTCAATGTTTA
Source organism: Turritopsis rubra (assembly GCA_039566895.2). Taxonomy (NCBI): domain Eukaryota; kingdom Metazoa; phylum Cnidaria; class Hydrozoa; order Anthoathecata; family Oceaniidae; genus Turritopsis; species Turritopsis rubra. Next base: position 6,429,459 of record CM077623.1, read on the forward strand.
CATTACCACGTTGGCTTTAGTGGATTTGCTGATATCTGTACTGGCAGTTCCCACATACGTAGCTTCTTCAAACTTGTTAGTACGAGAAATAATGTATTTCTTTGCTTTCTGGTTTATCCATGTATCTATGTATCTGTTGGTGGCAATATCTTTAGAGCGTCGTTCCGCTGTTCTTCATCCTTTTTTGACTCTGAGAAGGAGACCGGTAAAACTGAAAGTCGCAGTGATTTTAACTACATTTTTGTTGGGTTTCTTCAATGAAACACCGTATATATATGGATTATATTATCCTAACAAAAAAACTGCGAAACTAGTACTACACTTGATATCCTCTGCGTGTGAGATCTTGATACCGATGGGAATTTTCATTGCATCGTTTGTAGAGATCAAAATGTGTCTGTCAAGACGTGACAAAAAACTGAAAGAGTATTTCCAGCCGAATGATTCTGCAGATTATCGTCTTACAAAACAAATGCGATCTGTTCGAAGCACAACCACAACATTAAAGCTGGTCATACTTGTATTTTTTCTGTGTACTTTACCGAATGAAATCTTATACGTTATCCTACAGTTTAGTGAAAAAGCACACTTGAAATGGGGATCGACGGTATACCAAATTGGTATTTTATTAAGATTCACAAACTCGTGTCTGAATCCAATTTTATACAGTTGCAGCAGTAAAAAATTTCGAAAAAATTTAAAAGAGGTGCTCCATCAGCCGTCTGTTAGTTGTAGCATGGAATTGAAAGAAAGAGTTGGACGTGACAGTTTCAACTATTCCCGTTTGTCAAGCAGTAGTCAGTCAAAAGGAACATACCATACAAGATTGGGGAATCAAATGATTTGAAAAGAAGGGAACATGAATTCTGTGAAGAATGATGAATTATCACGGGCCCCGAGACCGGAAGGTGGCGATGGTGATAGTGGGATTTGTTGGGTGAGGCTGCGCAATATGTTTCACACGGTACTTCTCCCTAGAGGAGGCACTACGCAACAAGCAAATACATGTTGTTGTTTTTATAAGAACGTCTTAATTTGCTTAGTTTTTCATACTTTCCAGCCTCGAATGTTCTTCTTTGCTTCTTCCAAGAAATATATAAATACTTATTAGAAATGTGCGAAACACATTCGTTTCCTTGTTTCTTGTATTCTCAGAGGAAGAAAGAAAAACAAAACGTTTGTGTCAACTACGAAAGAAATCTTACTGTTGTTATTTGGAAAAAAATGTTTCTTAGTAATTCTAACAACTCTGTAAATTTTCTTCTTTAAGGATAATTAAATTCAGGCTGAGTATGTTCTTAAGGTGTTCTTATTTTAGGCCAAATTCCAGCCTCAACGTTCTTATAAAGGAGCTTCCAAAAAAACATGTGGAATTCTTTTGTGTGTAAATGGGAAATGAAAACTTTAGTGAAAAATAGTGATTGATTCGTCTTATTCTTTGACCACCCGAATTACCCAAACTTTTGATTTTTTTATCAAGTAACACAAAACAAATTCCCAGAATTGCCACAAAATGCTTGCGAAATGAACACACAATTCTGATAAGAATTGATAGCTGGATTTCTGCGAAAACACTATTTGCTGTCCATTTTGTAATTCTGTACGACTTCATACCATGTGATTTCTTTTGACGTCCGCAACAGGTCGATCCATTTACCATTTACCGTATTTCCTCTAATAAACGCCGCGGCGTTTATTACAAATTGCAGAGTTTGGATGCGGCGTTTGATAGAGGGCGGCGTTTATCAGAGGGCGGCGTTTATTACAAAATGAAAAATCAAATAAAAACAGACTTTAAACAACAATGTTTTCTCTTCCTAAAAAACTGTCTAAGCTAATAGCATTTTACATTGAAATTGACGGTAATCACGTGCACGCAATCGTAAATGGTAAAAAAGAAGTACGAGAAAAACAATATTCGTTTTTATCTTTAGTTGTGGAAGAATTTGTTGATAGAAAACAAGTCCAACTCGTGTAAACTATTTTTTGTTGCTTGTTTAGTCTGTTTTCTAATAAACGCCGCTTTTCAAGATGCGGCGTTTATTAGAAGGCGGCGTTTATTAGAGGGCGGCGTTTATTACAAATGCTTGGCTATAAGTGCGGCGTTTAATAGAGGGAGGCGTTTATCAGAGGGCGGCGTTTATTAGAGGAAATACGGTATGTGTTTTAAGCAAGTTATTATCGCCAAATGAGTTTAAGCACCTGCCATTATGATTTAACAATGTGACCTGTTGCTATTGGATCCAGTTTTCATAGCATAATATCACCATGGGTGTGTCACCGGTGAGTATTTTTAAAAGGTGTGTAAGTATATCATTCAAACTTTCTAGTTCAAAGGTTCAACTATTCAATTATACAATGAAAATCCATAATCCACCTGCCTGTGCGATACGAGTTAAAATCAAATATTTTTATGTTATGCATACAGTTGGACACATCCCAAGAGGAATATCAAGACACCTATATTTTTTCATCAAGAAAGAAAGGGGGCTGGATTACTGGAAGTCTCCTTTCACTCAAATATCGGCCATTGGCAATACCTTGCTTCGAAACTCCTTTAATGAAGTTTTGTTGTTCAAAATTCATAGCATTTCAAAATATGAAACAATTTGTTAAAGAACTATACGATTACGAATTACTGGCGAAATAAAGGGCAAGGAAAGCGAAGATCAGGAGAAAGAAATAGAAGATCAGGAGAGCCAGCAAGACGACGGTGAAACGGAAGGAGAAGAAATAATAGAAGATGTTTCTAAACCATGTTCCTAAAGTGAAGAGGAAGAACTTGAAACCATTGTAGTCTAAATAAAAATTAGAAGAAAGCTTAAAATTGACAAGAGTAGTTAACCTACTACTTTAGCTGTTTAGTTTGACTTGAGAATATTAGCCCGTTTTTTTCCCCGATAAGGTATTTATTACTACTACTGTCTGTTCCTGCAACAATGAACGTTGTCATCACGAAGACAAGCTGAGCCACTGGCGGATCAACTTGGCAAACTTGTTTCTTGACTGTGTCAGCAGTTTTGCTTGGTTTATTGACACTCCTAGCAGCTCTGAGGTCTTGATCCAGGGATTACGATAAAACCTTTTGGTTGGTCTCGAGGACAAATAGTTTTTCGTGAATGTGTTGTTTTCTGCTCTACATACATGAGCGATATACTTCAGGTGTTGGGCGTATGTAAAGTGCCGTAGAGGCACTGTCCTTGTTATTCTTTGTATATCGTTGTTTGTATATACAAAGCTGAAGTCTTTCTCTTCAGTATCATCAGACTCGTCTTTTCTAGCCCAACCCCTTTTTACCATACTGTGAAGTAACTGGAACCAGCAAACTTCCAACTTAAGTATCTGCTGTTCATTGGGAAACCATGCTTGTGTACCGTATGCCAGACGGGATCTAACACATCCCTCCAAGATCTTTCTCCTTGTACGAAGGTAAACGTTTGAATCGGTGAGGACATTGCAGAATTCATTAAACTTTCCATAGTTGCTCTTGCCACACGATGTTCAGTGAAGCAAACTGTCAAATATGTTGAAACCACTTGAAACTAACTGTAACTTGTGCACAAGTTCGCCCAAGTTTTCGATAGTTTGGTTGAACGCTGAAGGTTGTTTCGCCAGGTCATTATTGTTTAACACTTGCGTTTTTGTCTTGTTAAACATTATTTTCAATCCAAATCGCGAACACGTGTTGTTAATAATCGATAGAACCTGTTGTGCTTCATCCACAGACCTACTAAATAGTACGAGGTCTTCTGCATAAAGAATCTATCGGATGATATCAATTCCTCTCATTTTACCCCGTTGCCGTTGCTCTCTGTTGGTACACATGTGTGGAATGTTGAAGTCAATATCAACACCCCAACCATCAGGAAACGCTGGATCAATTTCGTATACTGCAACTTTCATAACATAGTCGAAATAGTAGTTGAAAAGACACGGTGACTCCTGTCCACCCTGCCGACACCCAACAAGTACATCGAAAGTTGAATTCATTCCTCGTATTGATGCAGTAGTATCTTCATACATTTTTCTCAATACAGCTAGCAGGTGAGGGGCACCTGTTCGCATTTCGAGCACTTTGAAAAGGAAGTCTCGTGGTACATGGTCATACGCTGCAGTTAGGTCGATGTAGGTAGCAATAAGAGTCCCTCCACATTTATGAATCATAGATTTTAAAATGAAAATTGCATCAGATGTTGATCGATCTTTCCTCAATCCGTACTGAGCGTCGCTAATCTGTAATTCATAAACCTCTTTCAGTCTGTTTACAACTATCTTTGCAGGAATACGACTCATGTTTACCCCGATGAAAAGCCCACGATAATTTTTGGCTATATTCATTCTGCCTTTCTTGAATAAACATGTGATGTCTGCATGACGCCAAGATGTTGGAACTTCCATATAAGCCTCATCAGAGGCAGTATGGCATCTAACACGTTTTTACTGTTGTTGTGCTTTAATTCTTCTGTTTTCAATTTATCTGTTCCAGAACTTTTATTATTCTTAAAAGTGGATAAGACCTTTTCAAGTTCCTCAACAGTTGGGATACTTTCGTCTACAGGTATGCTTACTTCTTTAAGATGGGTAAATAATTCCGGATTGGAGAGTTCTTGTGGCATTGGAAGTTCTCTAGCAGAAAAATGATGTGCAAAATGTGTCTTCAACTTTTCATTAGAAATGACTAACCTGGATCTCGATTTAAAGGTTGTATATTTTTTCGCTATTGCAAACTCTTCTTCAACGTCCCTTGCTTCTGCAGTTCTATTGATATTATCAGCTAATTCCCGATAATATTCATTTTTGAGACGCTTTCTACGTTTTTTTAACGGTTTCCTGCAATCTCAGTATGGTCTTTACAACTAAGTAGGTCTTGCATTTGCTGTTGTAAAATTTCGTCTTCCCATGGCTCTTTCTTTTTAATCGACTTTTTAGTTTTGGGCATACATCTTCAACACTCTCGTTATCAAGGATACTATTTTATCATTCAGTTCATCAATATCAGTTATTGCTAACCCTTCAAATGCAGTATCGGATCTCTCTGTTAGCCTCTGACGAACATTTGGGTTGTTTCGTAGCGCGTTGTAATCGGTTTTCACTTTCCTTTCTCTTTTGGTAGATCGATTCAATTGATGATGTAACTCAGTATCAAACAATGAGGAGGGTCCGATAAATAAACAACATGATCGAACAAGTCGTCTTACCCATTCGGCAGTACAAATATAATCGATTCGCTTCCATTTTCCAGTACCTGCATGTCGCCAAGTTTCACGATGAATTCTTTTCGATCTGAAGAATGAGTTCATAATTTTCATTTGGTTCTTAAGACACCATTCAAGCAGATGTTCACCATTATTATTGGTTTCGACCTTGTACGAGTTGTTGTGACCAAGAATTAAGTCCCATGAATCATATTCTTTATTTTGTGAAGATTGTTGCGTTACTACTTTTTATTTGGGATTACCATCAAGTTCTAATTTCACTTTACTTAATGATGCATAGAAGGTCGATTTAACTGCATCGGATCTGTTGGATTCTGTTGGAGAATATACGTTTAAAATCGTTAGCCTCATTGCCTTTTACCTGTATGGTGGCAGATATTATCCTTGCTGACAGATGTTCTTGGTAATCAATAATTTTGACATGTGGTGCTAGCAATATACCAACACCATGCGCATGCTTTCTTTTATGACAGCTCCTAACGAATTGCCAGCCCTTTAAGAATTCGTCGTCAAAGACCTTCATTCCAAATGATGTACGTCTTACTTCTTGCATAGCTAAAACGTCAATGCATAGGTCATATGTAGTTTTAACAATAGTAGCTAGTTTGATATTATCTTGGGCTGTCGGTGTCGGCTGTCGGCTGTCGGTGTGTTAATTGTTGCTATTTTTATATGGTTATATTGAATTTTGGATTTCTTGTTGTTAGTTGTTTGTTATATTATTGTTTCTGCTGTTATTATTTAAAGTTGTCATGAAATGAGTTTTTGTACCGGATGTTGTGGTGGATAGTGACAAACTATCACAGCCAGTAACCCTTTTTTCGACCTCCGCCCGGCTGATCACTGAGGGACGCCTATTTGACCCGCGCGACGGAGGATGCGGTATGATGGATCCACATTGAGGCATTTCATAGGTTATTTGTTATTTACCCATAGCTGGAGATTTTTAATTTGGAGTGTGCTTTCTCCTCGCAGTCCTCAGCTAACTTGAGGGGTTTCCCTTGCCGGTGTCTCACAGTCGGAATCATACGCCAAGCGAACTGGAAGAGCTGCCGAAACAAAAGTATGTCAATGATCACCAACTGCATCCATCTGTTGTCCTGCTGCACAAAAACTTTGAACCACTGGTTATGGCGCCAGTACTCGCCTTTTTGCCCTCTCCTGTTTGCGGAAACGTTCCTGCCACGAGTAGGCCGGAGTCGTCAGAGGCTATTGGAGATGCTTGACGCCATTGGGGCATTTTGTAAGCAGTAGGAGTTCATCCCTAAAGCCACCCCGACACACGACCATTCAAGGACAAATTAATGATTCGCTAGTTTTTCTTATTTCCTTTCTGCGCTGCGTTTGATGATACCTGTTATTATTGCTTTGAAGATGGACTGAAAGTGGATCAAGAAAGCACGAGGAAGGAGTAAAATCAGAAATGGTAACCACATAATTTATCATTCGTATATTGTGATATCTGCAGAAAGTCTTTTTTACACGAGCCGAATAAATTAGCGGAATAAATCACTTTCAGAACTATTTTATCCACCTGTAATTAGCACTGGCCGAATAATTCAAATGTAAAAGCATTACGTATATTGGTTTTTTTTTCGAACATCAACTCACGCGATCGTCTGAATAAGCGAGTTTTTGTTATTTATGTTATTTTTAAAAACCAGGGTCCTAGACAGTAGTTATGTAAAGGAGAAACATTTCTCGGTCACGTGTATTTGCTCTTCCGTGAAAAAACCGTACGCTTTTTTTTTTAAAGTTTCGACTTTATTTACCTGTATTTTTATACAGGAAAACTATTATTCACCTTGGTGCATAAAAGTCTTTTTATCCACCAATTTGCTGGAGAAAACAAAGATGGATAAAAGCGTATATATTTGAGTTTTATTTCACACCGGCGTGAAACAGAAATTATGTGGTCATACGCTGTGCTTTCTATAATCATCTAAGTTTGAAACCGGCGTGGTGTTTACACGTTAAAATCATTCCCATCGGCTAGAAAATTTAACACATATAGATTTTTAATAACAGACAGAAGTGAACTCAAACCGATGTGAAATGGAGCGTGTAAACGACCTCTAATAGACCTTTTCATAAAGTACTTAAGGCGTAATAAAGGAACAACGTGAAATATTTTTTCGCTGAGGTATCATTTCTCTTTGTGAAGCCACCCAAGCGTCGTTAATGTTCAGGACGAAAACGAGGCGATGGATGTAACGATGTAATTTATGAAAAGGTCTATTAAATTGATTTTCAGAAATCATTTCGCAACATTAATCACTATCATTAAGAAAAAATGGGATTAGTTGTTATTGTGCTCGCAGAGAAGACAGTTGATAAGATGGATGATGAAGAACGAAAACTGTATTTTACTATTGTTCTGTTATAGTTTTATCTGATATCTACCAAAATTTTATGGTGTAAACCACCCTTTATGAGATGGTGTATACATACAGTTTATCTGCCTATTTGAGACAATCAAAACTTCATGGTGTAAACCTTTTTAAATTTGTTTGGATCAGTTAATGCCTCGTTCTTTCAAACACATTTATAAGACCTTTCGCTGAAAAGTTTGATGGCCAAATTGGCAGATAAACACAGTCATATGCAGAGGCGGATCCAGAGGGTATGTCGAAATTTGTGGAGGAGAACGTTAGCTATTAAACCAGAAAAGAATTGGTGATACAAACTGAATCAGAAATTAGGTTTATATGCTCCTCCACAATTTTTGACATACCCTTGATCCACCGCTGATATAGGTGTATTGTGTGTTATTTCAAATGATTATACAAAGTCTTTCCTATTGTGATCTGAACAGGCAAAAAGAAAAGTTCGACAGATATTTCTTGCAATATACCAGCCGGTTTGTCTCTTACTTATTACCTTACAAAATCGCATAATTCAACTTTTCTGTGTCTGTCCGTTTTCAAACAAAAAAGAATGTCATGAAGATAAATGGAAACTTGATTGTTCTACAGGCATTTTCCTGAGTGAAAACATAAACGTTATGTCTTCTCATACTATTGAACTAAGCTACTAAATCATTAAAGGTGTCTTAAATCTAGTTCGGTGATTAAATATTTAGAATGTATCTGAACAGAAACTTGCTGAAATTTCCTGAGAAACTCACCTGAGAAACTACTTTATCACAACAGTTTCTTTTTGAAATTTGAAACAGTGTAAATTGATATAAACGTCATATACTAGAAGCGGTAGTTACTGACGATGTATTTTGATGAATTTTTTGATATTTATACTGTTTGCAATTTTGTATGGAAGCAATAAAATGTCGTTCACTTCGCATCATCACAGCAAAAAACAACATATCGTGACGTTAGCAAGGTGGTTTCTGAAAGTTGTGGTAATGTATCCATGTCAACCATTTAAAAATAAACCGTGTAGTAATATTGTTCAAAATAAAAACGAAGTTATTTACAAAGTGGGATGATCTTCAGTGGCGGATCTAGCAAAAATTTAACTGGTATAAGCCAATTTGGAGGAGAACTTTCTAAAAAAGAATTGGCTATTAAATTGTAATTATCCTTTTGTAAATACTCTTCTCCATAATTTTTACACCATTGCTTCTCGATCCGCCGCTGATCTTAATACAAATTGGGCACACAGGTATTCCAGTTGGACGATTTTGTCACAAACTTCGTTCTTTGTTAAAATTATTTCGATTAAAACCAGGTAAAAATGTAGGGAAACGTAGATCGTGGATGACAAGAACGTATAAAGTGATTCCAGGAGCGCGCCAAGTAAAAGGTTTTCAGTTTTCATTTCGTGTGAATCATTTTAAGACATTTTTAAGACACGCAGGAGGGAGCAGCTCCACCAAATTGTAAAGGGTGGGAAACATTAAACGCAACAAAGCAGACAATATTCTATAATCAAAATAAAAAGCAGGAATCTAATTTGGTCCCAACCCGATGGAGAACCTTTAATAACGAAGAAGAAGACGAAATTTTCAGCTACAAGTTCCTTTTCTTTGTTGATCATGTTTTTAAGGACTTTCAAATGGTGCAATTTCAGCCACATAAAATTTTCTAGGCTATTTAGAAGAAAAGAATACACGGAAATTTTGGAGACTTGAAGGTATGCAAAGAATATGCACAGAAAGAAAACATAAGCCAGTCTGTTAGGTTGTTCTTCCTTATCCCGTGAATTTCATTTCTTTTGGTTTATATTTATATTGTGAGAATTTTCAATGATCTGCCAAGACCCGTCAGAGAAAGCAGTAATTTGGCCTACTTCAAGAAGAACACAAAAAGATATCTGATGGACAAAAAAGTTTGTATTTTTGAAATTTTATGACGAAGAACAGGTAATGTAGATGGTTGCTTATTTCGTTGTGACGTCACAATTTTGTTAGGCGAGATACCTTCATACATTTCCTCACTGCAACCACACAATATAAACCTACACCTTTGATTTTATCTTCTTTATAAACATACTAAAATTAGATATCCGAATCTTTTCGAACTGACAGTTTGGGAATAACAAAATCATAGTAGTTAGTGATAAAAGGTTATTTACGTCACTTTCCTTCTGAACAAACTTCGAATCGGAATAATAAATGACTTGTTCCGATTAAAAGACATCATACCTTGAATAGAATCCGATTGTCACGAAAGAAATCGATATGCTAGGTAATATGTAAGATACATGAGGCACAGCGAAACTGTTATATTGGGCACGTCTAATTAGTTAAAAGAAATTTTTGTCAGGCAAATAGCATTGTCTCACTTAATTTTGTGGAGATCCGTAGAAACTCAAAGCAGATTACGCAAATACAAACAGCTTTAGTAAAAGGAAAATTAACGAAGCTCTAAATTAACGATACAAATTAACGCTGTTCGTCAAAAATAAATTGCGATAGGAATTATTGTGGTTTAATTATTGTGGCTTGAACAAATATTTTTTCTATTTAGTCTCCTATTCTCTTGACAAGCATGGAAACTGAAACAGTTTCGAATGGATGCATTGCCACAAGACCGGACTGTCTCTTGACTGCATAATGCGTAAACATTTCCCATACGAGATGAGCGTATCCTGCTTTTTTTTAATGTTGATCAACGTTGTAGGGTTGTTGAAAAAGACTTTTCACAGTTTTTTTAATTTGCGAGAACTTTTTAACGGCGAATTTTTTCTACGAATTTTTTCTGAAATCTGGGTTAATTTTGTGCTTTTGTCTCTCGTTTCCAGGGCTTCTTGCCTTTTCCATGACGTCTGTATACCGAAAAGGCAAGAAGCCCCGGGAACAAGGTTGTGATTTCTCTTGTTTTAAATCATAATAGTTATGACGACAATAGAAACTTTAGAAAGTATCGTGCTACCTCATAACTTGCCTTCATCATCCTGTTGTTGCATTCATTATTATGCTTTAAAACCAGGCTAGTGTTGCACAGAATGACGTAATTCATGATAAAGTTCTATTTTAGCCTCAGTTATATACAAAGATTCTGGTCCAATCCCACCCATCGCCCCCAATTTTAATGTCGGTTGGAACTGTAAGGTTTATTTCCAAGCATTTTCAAACTCAAGACCAATATGAGGGATCAGAAATGATACTGGGGCCTTTAGATAACATTTAATTCAACTTTTAGGCTTTTGTCTTTTGGTGTCAAGTAGCTAACTGTATAGTGTATCTCTCACACGAATAAATGTTGAACAATTCTTACACGAACCTCTGAAACAACTAAACACACAAATACTCTCGAGTGCTTCCTGTTTTCCTACGATTGAAGATAATAATTCTGCTCTCATAAAGTACTCATAAAACATTTTATATGGCATGTGTTGTTATTTTTTATCTTATGGCGTCAATAAAGTAAAACCATACTAAATAACTGCCTATTGTTTTTCGTTGGACTGCAATCAAATGACGAAAGAATTCTTTAGAAATTGTGGTGAATGAATTGAGTAATTAACGAATTCAATGTCCATAAAACGCTATCAAACGTAAAAAGTAGTTTGTAAAAAGATCAAATAATTCAAAGTTTAAATTCAAATTTACGTTACTTTAAATTAGTTGTTGTTGTTATTTGTGTTGTGGTTATCTGAAGAGGAACATATGTTTATGTGAATTACGCGCCATTTGTTTTGGTTGAAATCAAGGCTGATAATTGATACGGCCTACTCATTGTATTGTTCGCAAAACTATTTATCAGCAATATGTAAGAAAATCTTTGCTAAATGCTTGAAATACTCTTTCTAAACCACAATTTAACCTTATTAATACCGGTTGGATCATACCCCCGGTATGAATAGCTATAAAAAGTTTGAGGTTTTAGTTTTACTTCCATATGAAGATAGCTTGATAACAAATGAGTTAAAAAACAACTCTAAATCATGACGAAAGAAAAATGTTACCATCGAGGTGCAAATGGCCGTTCTTACACATTACTGGATGAAACCTCGAGATGAAAATAGTGTGTTCAACCCGTATTTCACTTTTTGTGACTCAAGAGGTGCATTGGTGGAACGTGATTACTCCCTGGTCACACATGCTATTATCAGACGTGAATCATCTGTTTCTTTCCATCATATCTGTTGATATGATGGAAAGAAACAAAGCTGACGTGTATCTATAGCACAAACTCACTGTTGCATGTGTATGATTAACCAAACCAACTTTCATTGTCCCATATATTTAGATTCTAAAGTAACTTACTCTACTCTGGTGGTGGCAGATATGTCTACTGCGATGGTGTATCTAATCGTCGTGTTTTCCATAATAGCAATCGCTGGCCTTCTCTGTAATGGCGCCATTTTGTTATCCGTTATTAGATATAAAATATTACGGCGAAAACCTTACGCCATATTAGTAAGTCTGGCAGTATGCGACTTGTCCAAAGTTCCTATTCTCGTCTTGATGGCTGTATTCACAGCAAACGATGACTTGTTTACTACCTGCGTATATACAACTACTTTGGGAATGTCACTCACAGGGGTGACGACATTTCATTTAGCAGCTGAGAGCATAAATAGGTGTATGATTATCAAGTACCCTTACAAATATCTAAAAGGGTTGAAGAAATGGTATATTGCAATCGTGCTGTCATTCCTTTGGCTTAACCCTTTTCTGTTATCGATTCTAGTACCTTATATCATGTTCAAAGACGATTGGATTTTGTCCTTATATTTTCAAGCGTATATGTTTGGTTGTATCAAGGAAGGTTCTAAGCCAATAAATTATCAGTATAGTATGGGAAACATCACAAGTACTTACAAGAGAGTGAACATGAAGTCTGGTGATGATGATATTTTGGTTATCGTCTGTCATGTTATATATTTCGCAATTCCATTAGTCATCATGCTTGTATGTTATGGGATTATGTTAAATGAAGCTTACAAGAGTGCTGGGAGTATGCGAAGCAACCACGTCAAAAAGTCCGCCTCTGCGACGTCGTCATTTTCGTCAGGCATGGTAAAAGAGTCCACGTACTCAACCGGTATAATAAACATGGTCAAATCCAGCGTTGAATCGGTAATTGTGCCGCCAACTTTAGACTTCTCTGATGAAATCACGCACAAACACCGCACAACGAGCGTCTGTGCTAAAGCAGCCAAAGAGCTTAAAAAACTCGTAAAAGATCGTAAACGAGAGATTAAAGCATCCAAAACCGTATTGATAATAATTGCTGCATTTCTGATCTGTAACTCTCCAATCTTCTGCATTGCATGGGTTGATCACATTGAGAATCGTACGGACAACTTGATTCGTAAGCTGATGGTTTGTTTGGCTTCGCTACAAGTCTTTATCGATCCTTTAGTTTATTTTCTGCGACTGAAAGACTTCAAACGAGCCAGACGGAAATGCAAGAAGTATGGCTCGTCCTTCGTTAGAAAAGCGACACGCAAATTCTGATGTATTTACAACTGTGACGGAGTACAGCAATACACGTAGAGAAAATAGAGAGATTTTACGGCAGTCAACAAAAGACTCTGTTTAGTCAACATTGATGGTGGGTATTTTAGAGAACTGTTCAAACGATATCTTACCCAGTGCACTGAAAATGACGTTATGAATGACTCTTAAGCAGATGATACACGGACGATTAGTTACTTTCGATTTAGTTGAACCCACAACATTACGCATGTTAAAAAAGTCCTGATTTATGAGGCGATACATGCAAACACTTTTTTCTTTCTACAACATGCTTTCAGAGAGTGAGAATGAAGACGTTGTAGCAACCGCTAGAATTGTTATTGCGCATGAATTAACGAGAGCAAAAAAAAACAGAAGTAAAAGAAAGGTTTAGACGACACCATGGTTACCATGTTTATTAAGACGTATACAATTTGGTGCGTGCGACATACTTCTTCGCGAATTTCGATTTTTTTAATTTTCTTCGAATGACTCCATACCTGAAATTTTCATTTTTTCGGACAACCTTTGTATGGCTTATTTTTTCATCTCTGTTTTTGTGTATGTTATTTTTCCAGATACTCTTGGTTAATAAGAATTTCGCTGAAATCTAACTGTTCAGCCATCAACCTCAAACCCAGGGTCTTCTTCGCCGCCATTCCGTATATCGAAAAGGCAAGTGACCCTGGGTTCGAGGTTGTTGAGCCATAATATTAGAAAAAACCTCTTATAAAAAGTACAAAATTTGGAAATATGTTTTCTAGCGCATATTTTCTGTACAAAAAAATAATGCTTTCTGATTGGCTAAAAATGAGCGATTAGTAGCTGAATTTCCAACATGCTCTAACTTTTTTAAGTCCATCGCAACTTGTAAAAAGCAGGTAGAAACTTGCGATTATGGTATAATACACCGGAGCGATTTCGTAGATTTCTATAAATTGAAAGCAACTAATTCGCCCGTGTATCGTCGGCTTTATGTTTCAAAGAGCATCTATTAACAAACAGTGAAGGTAATTGTTATCCAGTCAGTTGTGGCAGCTGTATTCCTGGAAATATCCATGATGACGAAGAAGGAGGCGTTTATTGGAGGAGGGCGTTTAAAAGAGAAAGCGTGTTTAATGTAGGAATTCGATTTCTCGATTTCTTTGTTATCACAAACAAACAGATTTGTTTTGTTTAAAACCACTCGTTTAACTTAAAAAGACCACTCTACGACAAAAATTCTTTGAAACTCTCAGTTGATTGTGCAACTGAAGAAATTGTGCTGATTTCCGGTCTGACTCAAATCTATTTGAAATAAACATTGATAAAAAGATGTTAAAGATTAAGATTAAGCAAAAGGGAAGATTCAAAAACACACGCAAGATATAACAGGAAGGACGAATACTAAATTACTCATACAATACAACGTATACAGCAATGAAGTAAAGTGCGCAAGATTGACTTAATTATTTGTCGAATTTTTACTCAATTTCAAGTCAAAATAAATAAAATCTTGGTAAAAGTCTACTTTGCTATCAGTGAGAGACATGGGTTGCAAACTATTAGTGGAACTATGGACCATCGAAGGATTAAAACAAAAATTTGCAAAAGTTTTTGGGGAAATAAACTTGGTAATTTCACTTTATGACCGACAAAATACTTTATGAATGTTTCTTGGGTAACTTTTCGGTAAACTGTTTATAAATACCCGTTTGAAAATATTGTTATGAGTAGTTTGCTTCATTCAAGCGTTAATGACTTTATTTTCTTCGTGCAATTAGCAGAGTGAGCTTATCAAGATATATTTTACAAAGCATCTTTAATTAAAAGTGTTATCAGTTTAACTTATCAAACCTATCGACTTTGATGTAATAGTTTCGGATATCAATCCAATATCGTTGTCTTTGTTTGCTGTTGTGATTCTAACATAGAAGATTTTACAAACATTTTCGGTTCCACATTGACGGATGAAAGCAATAACAGATTCATTTTTTAAAAGATTGATGGAAAAGAGTGAGAAAACCTGCTGCCCTTTTCATCTGTGGGTTTGTAACGATGTAAGAATGAATACGGGAGAGTAAACAAGGAAATTATTTACCTAATTGTGGCTTGTTTTTGAAAATCAAAAGAAACAAAATTCTATATATTAAAGCATATATAACAAACATAAGAATATACTGGAGCCGGTTTGAAAATCAAGCATGATATCCCTTGATTACTCCACAGAGCCTTCTTTTTCTCCTTCCCCCCTTTCCTCCTCCCTCCTTCCCTCCTTCCCTCTCATGGATGACAGATAATACTGTCTTTACTATATATTTAAAATTATAAAAAAATTAAAAACCATTAAGTTAAAAAAATCAAAATCAAAAGACTCTCGAGCCTCTTAAGCACAACAGCGCAGTTCTAGTAATTTCCATGGATAGTCTAGTTCTCAACCGTGAAATAACAGTTCCGTTACGTTTCCTATATGTGTGAGATAGAGCCGAAGGACGTATATTTTTCAGTTCCTCTAGCTCGAAAGTCTCAGAAACTATAAAAATTCAAGTTGCGAGCCCTATGTTAATATTTTTTGCCCTAATAATAGTAAATGTGCCCAATTGTTAATCAAGATGGCCCCAATGTTAGTGGAAGTACCCTAATGTTAAGGAGAAGCGCCTTAATGTTAATGAGAAACGCCCTAATGTTAAAGAGAAGCGCCCCAATGTTAATTTATGTGCCCTAACGTGAACGATCGATAATGTTATTCAACTTATTTGTGCACTAATGTGTATTATGTATTGCACAGAGTTAGGCTTGAGTATCGTGATCTTTTATTCCTATAACGGCCTGGAATTCTGCCTCATTTATTCAACATTTGAAAGGCTGTTACCGTCTAATAGCCATGGAATTTGGATTTTCGAGTAGAGTTAATGAAAGTACTAAAATAACGACTGCAGGTCAGAACTTGGTTTCTATAACAATAGGGATAGAGAATTTCTCTTATTAGCTATGATTTTGAGTCTAGGGCAGTGCTTAGATGGTACTTTCAGTTTCTAGTTCTTATAAAGATGGTGCTTCTAAAGAAACCGTGTACTTGTTGTTTTTTTCTACGAGAACAGAACAAATACTTCAGCGGATTGGGTAATTAATTATGACAGTTTGAGGAAAAATTGTTACAAGCTATATTATTGATAATTTCATTATTGATAAATTATCAATAATAGTGATACGTTTGATAATTCAAAATGCAATAGCATCTAGCAAGATATATGATCTTTCTAACGCACAACTATATGGCGTCCAATCGAGGATACTTTCCTCGCAATTTATTGTCTTGAATGTTACCCTACACCCTGGTAAATATTCACTTTTAGCTACTGCTTTTTAATATCTGTTTCAGAAACAATTATATGGTAAATACAATTTTATACTTCAAATTACTTTAAAAATGTGATTTACTCCGAAAACGATTGCTGACAAGGACGGCTGTAAAATTGTTTTGGCTTTGACAAACCTACGTGTGTCTTCATGCAGCGTCATATAAACCTTAACTTAAAAAATTATCAGGGTTCCTTTCTCTAGATGGAGTGTTTTTAATCTGCCAATGTAAAGTTGTCAAATATCCCGTTTTAAACGCTTTTACAAAAAACTTGTAAAAGAGTTTATAGTGTAAACCATCTTAAATTTATTGACGTCAGTTAGGATAAGGGTCAGGTTACACATTGTTCTTACAAACTAGGAATTTGTGATGGTCTCAAATCGGCAGATAAACTGTGACAGCATCATATAAGCCTGTAGCTTCAACAAGGGAGTTGACCCAAGTGATAGGAAAATGGTCGGCAACAGCAGCAATAACAATTCTTCAACCACATCTAAGATTACAGGGGCTGCAAAAGACGCCTACCATTCCACTTTGACGCAAGAAGCGAGAATGGAATTAAATTGGCGGATAAAAAAACCTCGATATAAGTCAAGGACAATTGGTGATTTCGACTTCACTTTAGATGCATCTCAACAGAGATGGAGAGCAGCCTGCCAGAGTCAAAAGACGGGGGACCTGGTCATCAGTGGAACAAGGGGACCATATAGATTTGTGAGAACTTAGAACAGCAAAATTTGGATTGGAAATCTTATTTGTCCTCTGTATCCAATGATTGAAGTCCATCATATTCAGATGGACAATATGACTGCTCTTTCATACTAGTAAAAATGGGTAGCACTAGCCAAGGAAATTTGGGAATAACTTTTAAAACGTGGGATTACAATCCCAGGAGAATACCTCCGGGCATTTTGAGCAAAGAAGCAGAGCCCAGGTCATTGAAGGATCAGAGCGAATGGAAATTAAACCCTTTCATCTTCCAAAAATTATGCAACGTCCGTTGCACTTCCCGAGTTTCTCATCAAGTGTCTTAATACAGGTCATGGAAACTAGACTCTTGCATTCAAGACAGGGATGCATTTCAAGTGCCTTGGACTTACATGAGGGCATATGCGTTCCCACCATTCGCAGTGATAGGTCGTAAATTTAAATGCAGACAGACTGAGCAACAATGACACTAATTACTCCAGCTTGGCAGTCTCAAGCGTGCTTTCCTCAATTGATACAAATGTCAATTCAGATGATGGCTCTAAAATATATCCTGAAGCGACAGCCTGTTTTAATACAATCCATATTCCTACTGTGCATTCTTTGTAAGGGGCATTCGACAGCCATTTTTTTAAAGCCTTAGAAATCGAGGGAATAGGTTTTAGTGCTCCATATCGATGTACTATAGTTTTGACGTTAGTTTTAGCATAATCTGTTTTAATTTTGTTCAGCAGTTTCTCCAGTCCTTTTTTTTTGTTGCATCTCCCACACTGTGAATACAAATTTCTGTAACAGTTTACTTTAAATAAAATGGCACTTCTTTTGAATTCCATCCATTGCCTATGACGTTTTATGAATCTCAGGTGAGAGTGAGAGATGTGATCATGAAAAGATAAAAATGTTATTAAGCGTTTTCTGAACTTTTTTTCTACTTTACTGGCACACTGAAATTATGTCTCTTTTTTAACATTTCAGGGATGTCTTTAAGAAAGAAAACTATAATTAGGTACATTTATTTTGTATAGAGTTTTACAAGCAGAAAAAAGAAATAATAAGCAAATGTTCATAATGTTAGTGGGCTCGGTAATGCTCTAATCTGCCTCAATTTCGTTAAAATCGTTTGCTTTCTTGTCTATTGTTTCTGCACAAAATATTTAATTTATAATATGATAAAGCACAGATCCGCTAAAAAACCATCTGCGAAATCAAATTCCCGCGAAAATCCCTCAGGGCACATCTCTAATATAACGTGGTAACATTTCTGACAATGAAAAAGTTGCACTTTAAGCGTTTTTGAAAATCCCACCCCTGGCTAACAGACAGTTGAGTAATTTTTAATAATTTAGGTTTTTATTATGTTTACGTTAATAACATTTTGTTCATTTTTTGTTTTGGTACCGTTCGCACGTGTGTACATATTTGCTCACTACCTTTCGTAGTATTCAGAAGGATATTCGAAATCTTGCTTTTTGGACCATGGCATGTAAACGCTCCCATTCTTATGTTTTTATTTTGTTCACATAGTTCACTTGTATTGTGAATATAAAAAAGAAAGACGAATGTAATATAATCACATTTTTTGTTTAACTATGTTTGTGGCTATCAGTAGTGCTTTCATAAGGATATCAACTCCAAAACTTTCTGACACCTCCATAACATTTATTTCTTGAAGTAAACGACATTTCTCTGCATCACTCTAGAGTTCTTGTATGACAACAGTTTCGACCCCTGTTTCATCATTAGGGTTTATTGGGCCGTCAAAGTCAACCCCATAGGAATCATCAGCTACAATGATGTCGCCATGAGGTTGATAATGAATTTGTCCTAAAACCCATAGTTGGTTCGGTGACTGATTCTGACATGTGCGAAGAGCATGGCATCCCAAACCTTTACAAACTTTATGTAAGTCAGCATTGATTCGTGGCAGAAAAGTGAGATGAAGTATATACAGATTAGCAATTCGTCGTTTATATCCAACAGACCCCGATCCTCCAAATACCAAAAAACGCAATAGTATTCACTTAGGCAAGTACTAAAAGACCTCTCTCCAGAGCCTTTTAATTCTCTGGTTGTGACAGGATTTACCTGCTATGAAACTTATTCTTCCAGGGCCGCGCTGATGATGCGACAGCATGAATTTCGCTACATCATAATCGTAATTGGCAAACGTAGCTTGTATAAAAATTGGTAGTAAGCGTTCTGTGCATGTTATCACATGGTCTAACGTTTCTTTGTCCCCTATACAACTGGATAATTCTGAAATCATCATTTCCAGTTCATTACTAGCATATGTTTTAAAGAGCTCTTCAGGTGAAACACGTGGATCAGTCGCCATTTTTACTTGAACCACACTTTCAAATCTATCTATATTTTACGGACCCAGATGGGCGGAATTTTTGATACTGAGGCAACCGTGCCATGGTAGTTTTGTGGTTATGAGCATATCATGAAAATGATGCCTTTTTGAAATATATTAATTCAAAGACAGCGTTGCAAAGTTACTTGAGAACAATTTGAAATATGAAACATTTAAAGATGATAGTTCCTTCAAACTAAACCTTAAAAATACGACCTTTCAAAACATATATCTAAATAATAATATTTGAAATTAATTTTTTTCCTAGTTATCATTCCAAAAAGCTTAGATTATAATAAAACTTTATAAAATGTCCTATTTAAAATTTTTATAAGAAAAAAATTATTTTGTAATCAAGTATTTTGTATACCAGTCAATCACTCTGAATTTTGTCCGCCATCTAACGCCATAGAATTGCATATAACATAACTAGAAATATTAAAGAATACACTTCTATTATCTTCGTTGCACTAAACTGTCTGTTCATCGAATATTGCCAACAAAAATTGATCGTGTTTTTTCTTTTAATTTCTCTCCATGTTGTTTTGATTTGAAAACGATAAAGAATTGTTGAAATAATACAGACCAGCTAACTTTCCACGGTCAACAAATTATAAAATTATTATAAGTTCAAAATAAAAAAAAGATTATTTTCTGGTTCTGGTAATTCATGAGCATGAAGCACGCTGAGACTTGCTCCGAGTGTTTGGACTCCAAATGCGTGATACCCTGGGTAGTTCGGTATGCCTTTAACGATTAGCTATGAAAACCAAAAAAGAAGAAAACAGAAGAACTCTGAACAAAAACTGAGAAAAAATAACGGAACCATGAGGTCTGGCTTTTCTCACCTCTATTATACGACCGTACTGTAACTGAGTTAAGCCTTCGCTTCTATTATAAATATCGTTTGTAATTGCTTTTCTGGAATTTCCGAGATGGAAGATGAAATTGTTAAAAAGAGAATGAAATATCATTAAAAGATTACAATATAAAAACATCACTAAATCAAAAAGCCTCGTAATTTTCCATGAACACCATGGAACCAACCTTAGTACAGTCTCCATACATTCATGATGTATTTTTAAAGTATTATTAAATGAGCGCCCCCTCTGAAAGGACACCTGCCTTTAATAAGTACCCCTTCGAGGTTTTTAAAGATTGCGGTACTTTTTCAATATGTTTCTATAAACGGCTTCAGTCAAGAGAGGCTATTTCTAATAAATGACACCTTTAGTTGAGGGGCGTTTAAAAGAGGGAGGCGGCTATAAAATATTTTTGATTTTTAGAGGGGCGTTTATTAGATAGAGGCGTTAATGAGAGGATTTACGGTATATGAAATAGACAAACATTTTGTCATTCTGAAAACTGGTTTTGGGAAATATATATTTCTTTCTCACTTCATGTGTTTCGTTGGGTAAGCGAGAGATCATCTGGCTAGTCGAGGCAATTTTGATCGAAGCGTGGAAGAGGCAAGAAGCAACGATTATTTTATCTATACTATCGAAGGAGTGTTAATTAGAAGTAGCACTTATTTGATATACATTGATAGACGAATCGAATTTATCCCTTCAGTTTCCACCAGTTAAAGACAAATCTCAGAATATTTCCACCGAACCTGACCGCCGCATGGTATCACGTGACCACCGCATGGTCCAAGAGAAACTAAACAACAAGGTGTGTTGATATCACTATATTAAGGTTTGCGTAAGCAAGCGCTAGCTGGTAAGTTGGAAAGCCAAACATACAAAGCCTAGAGCAGCAGAAGAAACGATGAGGCTGAAATGGAACATGTGATCCCATACATTATTTTGGTCACTTTTTCGAACACCCTTAGTACGCACTGCTATAATGTTTTTAAAACTTTCGCTTGCGAACATAGTGGCGTTAAGCTCACGGCTGCGCAACCCTTATATATTGATTCGCCTGATGCATATAGATTTTTCGCGTTATTGCCAAATGGACTCCTTACCTATGGGACTGCGCAAAACCGCCTAATGCTGAAAAAGCCACAATTAGCTCATCTAAATCCTCGTCCAGTGCTAATGCAAAAAGGATAGCAGCAATGAAAGTGATGAAGATGAAGAAGAAGAATCACTTAGAAAAGATGTCGGCATCCCAGATGCTAAAGATATGAACTCTAAGGTCGCTGCATTATTGAGTGACAATGAAAGTGAAGTCATTACTGACCAGAACTTTGAGGATGACCTTTTGTCTGACAGAAATAGAAGAACTGGCTGACCCCATAGATGAAGAGTTAGCAAAGATTGTCACGGACGCGTGGCTAAAACAGGGGCTGCTGCTTGAAATTTAATGTGAGGGAAACCAAAACTAGTGGGAAAAATTTCGGCCACCAATTGTCTTTAAACCTCCCTAAACGCTACTTATTCCATATTTTCAACGATATGAAAGGGATAAAAATTGACGTTTCTGTGCCAAACTAAAGCCTTTTTTAGATTTTAACTGTATAAAAAGGGTAGACAGTAAAACATCATACAGGAACTATAAGATTAGGTAACTATAAGGTAAGATTTAGTAAATCATATGTATATTATGGAGGAAATGTATCCCATCGATACCTAGAACGGAGAAAAAAAAATCACTACAGATAGCAATATTTTAGATATTGTGAAAAAATAGTTTAAAATTGGATTTCATTACCATACCAACCACACGCTGAATATACTCACCCACTGCTCCCAAGCAGTACAAAAAATTATTAATGCAGAAGTGACTAGGTTAAAGATCAAGAGAGCATCCCTACCCATAGAGAACAAGGGCGCTTTATATCAGGAGTCTACACCAGACCAAAAAAAAGATGGATCACATCGCATGATCCCAGACCTAAATCACTTAAATCAACATATCAATTATCAACATATCAAAATGGAGTCACCACAAAATATTTTGCTATGTATTAAGCCTAACGTTTACATGGCTTCCATTGATGCTTTTTTATTCTATTCCTATTTTTAAAGAACACCAGAAGTATTTGAAATTCTTCACCAAGGAATTACTACAATTTACATGCATGCCTAATGGGTACGGACCTGCGATAGGGGTATTCACACAAATACTTAAAATACCATTTCCAGTACTTTAGGGTTCAGGTTTTGTCTCAATTATATACAGACACACCTTTGAACAATGTTATGAAATCATTGTCTACTACATTGTTCACTACTACACAGAGATAAACCTGTGCGTGAACCTACTTAAGAATTAACATTCTTGGGATTTATTATCAACTCCAAAAAAAACATAACAATCAGCCTTACGTCAGAGAAAAAGATAAAAATTTTCAACTTTATCTTAGAATTACTCTCCAAAGGAGTCTGCACAATCAGATACCTGACTAAGATTATAGGAAACTTAACAGCAAGTTTTCCTGCAGTGCCCTTTGGACCATTACATTAAAGAGATTTAGATAATCTTAAAACCAAGACTCTTAAAAAGAGAAATAGACTTTGATAATATAGTATATAAGTCCACTTCCTAGTTTCAAGTCGGCGGCCAATCACTACGGATGGTAGCCCAAGGACTCCCCGTTACTTACTCATCTCTAGATGAACTATTGTGGTGGAAAGACCATATCAAGGGAAAGTTTTTGCTCACATAAAAAATCCTAGACACTATCATATACATAGATGCTAGCAAAACAGGTTGGGGAATTTCAGATAGTGTTAATCCTACTGGATGGACTTGGTCAGACTGAAACTGAGCTTCATATTAATCCATGGAATACATATGGAAATACTACGAAGCTAATTAAATAGCTAACACATAGAAAATCATGTGTGATAGTTTCCAAGCTAATAAAATATCTCAATAGATGTGGAAATGGACCCTTGAGTATAGTT
Organism: Turritopsis rubra; assembly: GCA_039566895.2. Classification (NCBI taxonomy): domain Eukaryota; kingdom Metazoa; phylum Cnidaria; class Hydrozoa; order Anthoathecata; family Oceaniidae; genus Turritopsis; species Turritopsis rubra. Next base: position 6,452,803 of record CM077623.1, read on the forward strand.
TGTGGGTTACAGCTTACCACATTCCTGTTTCGAAGAACATAGTAGCAGATTTTTATTCTAGAAACAATAAGAAAACACAGAATGGAAACTCAACCCAAATATTTTTAAGAGAAATTAAGCTTGATTGATATTCCTTCGATCTTCATCTGTGAGTGACGTGGTAAGTGTCCCCCACATATTTCATCATTAGCACATTTTCACGTTCTACACACAACGTGAAGGTGAAGGTGTGTAATATATTTACTGAAGGTGTGTAATATTGAAATCTGTGTACGAATAATTTTTTCATGGAAATTTCTTGAAATTAAAACATCTGCCGTACGGAGGTGTCTTGTAGGTGGGAAAACTGCAGAGAAAAGTTTTACTATTTTGAATTTTTGATCGGGACTTTTGAAGTCGTGCTGAAAACAAAGACGAAATGATAGTAGCAATTTCGATAGCATTTCTTTCTTCCTTAGTCCATTGATCAAAGTTATAACAGACCACATCTTTAAGGAATAAACCCCCTCTAAAATGTCCAAAACTGAATTGTGAGCTTTTATGTTTAGAAGACACTATAAAGTTTTGAGAAAGTTTTCCACATGTTTTTTTATGTCTTGCTAGCTCTTTGTTCGCCACAAGCGTTTCAAAAGCAAAAGAACATAAATATAAGCATGTTTGGCTAGATGGCGCAGGGACGTCTTTGTTTTTATTTGTTTCAAAAGTCGTGGACGGGGTTGAAAAACCGGAAAAAGCTTTGGAAATTTCCGTTATTTGTTTTTCAACTTAAATTTCTTAGAAGTTGTATTTCTGAATCCCTGGCCAAGATATCTCAAGAAATATTGATGGAATTGAGTTGGTACTTTGCAGAAATGTTATAAGCTAGCAGTTGCCGCTATAAAATGAGTGGGACGTTTTGTTAGGCTCGGTTATCCAGCCGCACGGTGGGTCATCAAATCTGACTAAAATTGAATTTCAACAAATTCCCTCATTTCACGCTCTGATTTTTTATGCTTCAATTACGTCTGACACAACGCCCTTCAAACAACGCCTCTTTTCCAGAAAATGGGCAGCGCAAGAGCGACTTTTTGATAAGAGAGGCATAATTTGGAGCACATTAATTATTAATGAGATGCCGAAAACAATTTTTTTCATCAGGTGTGGTCACAATTTGTTACGTCGTACCAATGAAATGAAACAAGAGACTTGAAGGGTTGAAGGTAAGCGCTAACATAGACTTTGTTCATGTATGATTGGAAATTGCATAAACCTTCACATGCTAACATAATTAGCAACGCTACTATCACAGACTGATGGCGTAACTTCTTAGGGAGAAGAGTAATACCTTAATTATTCGAATTAGCGACGCGGCGCTTATTACAAAACTCGATTTTAGATGCAGCGCTTAATCAAAGGTGGCGTTTATTCATTTTTGAAGTTTCCAAATGCAAATATCCTTACAGCACCACATGATATTTGGTGCTGTCCAGTAAGTTAACGCCCAGAATTCCGCGGAAAAACGTGAGATTATTTCAGGTAATCTAGTATTTTTTTTGACACATTTGTTTGATCATTGACAGTCACCGAATTCCGCGTCGTACTATATCTAGTAAGGGGATCTTTCACAAACAGGGATAGAAAACAGAATAGTTTTATTAGTAAGTATTTCTTTTCATTTTCAATCAGTATCAATTTCGGTATCTCTATCACTATCTTCTTCAATAAAAAAATCATATTCAACGTCATCTTCAAGCTGTAAAATATTTGCTTCAAATGGGTTTCTTTTTTGCTCGTTTAAAATGGCTGCCTGAGTTTTCAAATGTTCCTGACCAGATGCACAGGGTTCTTCCTTTTTAAAACAATAAATGTTCTATCTTCCTAACCATCAACAGATAGTTTGATGGCACAAGGTTTAAAGGAAAATGTTATCATTTGTTTGGGTAATTTTTTATTTTGTGTAATAAACGCTGCATTTAATTATATTTTTTTGTTATAAGCGCTGCAGTTTGCATTATATTGCGACGCTTAATCGAGGGCGGTGCTTTATAAAGAATTTCCATCTTATAGCGGCGCTTAGTCGAGGGTGGCGCCAATCCGTCATTTCTCTAATTTAACGCGACCAAAAAATAATTATTTTCAGCGGGTCGCGCTAATATTTAGAGGATGTAAATTATAGCGCCGTTCTCAATATTTTATCGCGTTAAGAAATAGAGGAAATATTCATTGGATACGCGCAAAATTAGAGGGAAAAAATTACGACAACAAATCTTTCTTTTTTTATAATACTTTTCCGCTCCATCTTTTTCCTTTTCATGTTGTACTTTCCTGTTGTATTTCTTTAAAAAATCAAGACCACATCTCCGACAAAGAATTCAAAGTTCTGACAGAACATTTAGAAAAACCGAGGACACCTACTTTTATGGAGTCCCTAAGATACATAAGTTATTCAACACGTTTCCACCACTTTCCACCGCAACTCTTTCCGCCACTTTCCACCGCAACTCTTGCACAAGCCGTCTGTCCGAATTTCTAGATAGTTTCCTGAAATATCAAGCATACCATATGAAGCCATACGTTCGTGATACCAAAAGCTTTATCAACATAATAAAAAATTTGAAAAATAGCCCGACAGATTCATCTTTGGTAACCATGAACGTTTCTTCTCTATACACAAACATAGATCACGAGGAAGGAGCAAACGCTTGTTACCAAAAAGGAAGAATAAATCAATGTCATCATCGCTACTAAAACCTATGAAGATTGTTCTACAATCGAACGCATGCCGCTTTGGAAACAACATCTATAAACAGATTAAAGGAGCCGCAATGGGAACACCCATGACCCCTAATTACGCGAATCTATTCATGGCTGACTTAGAAGAAAAAATTATTGAATCTTTCTTTAAAACACATGGTTTAAAACCTTTGCTTTGGATCCGATATATCGATGACATCTTCTTTATTTGGCCCATGATGATAAATCTCTACAAAATTTTCGTATTCGTATATGAAATCAAATCAAATGAAATCTTCAAAACTAACATTACTAACATAACTGGCAAAATTGGTGATACCGGTGATTGCACCACAAGCAACATCATTTACGCAGCCAGATGTAAAATACACCAACTTAAATACATAGGGCAAACTGGACAATCCCTAAGTACACGCTTCTCAAAACACAAATGCGATATTTTCAAAAAACCGCTCAATAACGACTTAAACTAAACTTTTTTACTGAAACCACAAAAGACCTGGAGATGTTCATCCTTCAGTCTAACATCTGTAGTGCATCGCAAAGAAAAATAATAGAAGATCGCTGGATTTGCAAGTTGCAAACGCTGAAACCTTATGGTCTAAATTGAAATTGTGGGTACTACGCCAAAGAAGTATATTCGTGCTGGAATTCCGTGACTGACGTCAGTTACGGCAATGCTTTTACTTCATCCATACGTATTGTTATCTTCGTAGCTGAAAATTATCGAAATTAAATCCTCGCCAAAAATCCCCGGAACATTGATTCGCGAAAATAAAATCCACGCGAAATGTATAAAAAAATATGTGTAACTCTAAGGGTGCATTTTTTTCATACTTCAAGTACCATCAGTTCCCCTTGTTTGAAAAAAACAGTCGGTAGCATCCATTAAGAAAATAATTATTTTACAAAATTATGCTTCATAACCATAAATTTAAATTGCACAGTTGTAAACAACTATGGGTGACAACAAATCTGTCCTGTTTGTTTTAATGTCTTTTGCATAATTTATCACCATTACATCGCAACTTAGATAATTATCTAATTAGATTGAAAATGGCTGATATGTTATTTTGCATAAATTACTATGAATGCCACTCTACAGGTCGAAAAAAACCAGGAAAAATATGGTTTGACCGTTTATCATAGAAATTGCTACAAGAAACACCAATACCACTTTGCCTATCTCCGTTTTGAAGGCAAACATCGACAGATATTTTTACCACTAAAAGATGAAAAAAAATTTGGAAATATTTAAAAAACAAGGTACTTGTGGCACTTGTAGCTAAATTTTGGGATGAAAAAAACGCACCCTAAGCAGATATATAAGAGTTCTGTGACTCATGGATCATTATTATTTTATTTATTTATTTATTTAATCTTTATTTAAAGTTGGAAAGACATATATATAGCTTGTGTGACAAACTAATTAAATCCAAGTACATAATTCGTAAAAATATAAAATACCAAAATGTAAAATAAAAAAGAAATGCTAAAATAGAATGAATAAGAATTTCACGTGATCTGGGCTCGAGAATTAAATTAAAGGAAAATCCACGCACTAATTCATATGCAATCTAGATAGAGCAACTGTGACATTGGCAGTAGCAATTGTTGAGTGTTTGGATTCGAGACTAAATTTTGGGCAATGCTTTAGATCAGCTGGAAGGTTATTCCAGAGAAACACTGCTCTAAAGACGAAAGAATTTTTGGCGCACTCTGAGCGCTTAGGTAGCTGCAACAGAGTTCCATGACGCATGTTATAAACAACAGACTTTAAAACAAAAAAAATCCCGCATAAAACTTGGATTTAGTCGGAAAATCGACTTATACACTTCAGTGGCAAGCAACATCAAATTTGATTTGTGTATTGACACAGCGTTATATGTCTCCAGGACAGCTCCAGGATTAGTTGAACAACACATCCCCTTAGGTTAACATGGGTAAGAAGGTAAAAATAAAGAAATTAGCCGAAATGAGGTTAATGATCAAAATCAAAATGCAAATAAAAAAGTAAAATTCGCGAAAATTTCTCTCTGCCGCGTTATGTAATAAGATTTGGACTCTCGGTTACTTTCGTACCACTAGGTAGTAAAAATAAAATCGTTTTTCTACCTAAATATTTTCAAGATTTGTTTTTATATGAAGATTTTGACAATTTCTTTTTCATTTTTGAAGATATTTTATCGTATATGTTTTTTTTTCTTTCGAAATACTTTTTTATTCAGAATACCTTTTTCCGACATTTTGGAGATGAAATGCTTATATAAAATAACAAGATGTTTACACCTGCATTCAAACTAGAGCATGTAACTTAAAAAACAGGCAAAAAACAAACAAACACAAAGTTCTTTGGGAAGGAATTGAACTACAAGTAAAATATGGAAAACTTGTTAGTAAAGTGAAAGATTGGAGCTATAGTCGGAATTTTGTAGTACAACAACAGCAAACAATTATTCACGTAAAATCTTAATCTTTAATCAGAACTTCTTACTCCAAGGTTTCTCAATATTTGCCATTTTTTAGTTTTTAGCAATCTGAAATGTTTGACTAAATAAGTTTTTTAGCAGGAAATAGAAGTAAGGAACAATACAGAGAGTTTATTACAGAACGCAGCAGCTTTGTTATTTTAAAATGCGTTCATTCTATTATATAACGCTACATGTATTACAAAAAACGCGTTGATTATTACTAAACGAAGCAGATGTTATTGAAGAGATGCTACAAAGAATATCTAACAGAAGTATTGTGAAATCTTTCATTTCTTTTTCATCATTGGTAATTTTGGGTCAAAAAGGTCATAGGGTAATTACATGCGGGGACGTTTTTCACATAACAATTGTATCAGACTCCCCTTTGACACAATTTTACGTTATTTCAATTAAACAGGTAAATAACTGTTTTAACTCTTGTTGTTTTACAGCGAACTGTTCTTAGTTTCAGAACTTATATTCGAGGCTTAGATTGTTCTTATTTTTTAGCCATATTTGAGCCTCGTGTTCTTTACAAAAATTTTCTTATAAAAAAAAGAAGTGTATTTTTTTACATCTCAAGCTAAGGGACACGTGAGAATTTTTCATGCAATTGCAATATAAAACAATTGTTGCAATTGCGTGATTTTTCTTCTTCGTGTCGTATAGTAAATTAATTATGAAACGAACTGAAAAAATCTCTTTAATAAAAGTTCGTTTCTGTCTTTTCAAACATGGCTTCTAATGTTTACGTCGTAGCATTTGTTATCGCTCTTCTTCCCGATGAGCAAATGGAAAACTCATCAACTACTAGCTCGTCTAAAAGAGTGTCCCGCAGATTTCGATCATGGTAATCAGATGTGTAAGGTCCCACAACGAAGGGTGTGATTTATAAAAATCAATCAACAATTCTCTTTCAAATTGTGGGTTTTTTTGGTTTCTCTTTTTCTTCTTCTTAAAATATTGGAGCTTAAATCTCAAGATTATCGGCTGTTTGATTCCGATGACCAAAGAGTTTTATTTTTCTCGAAAAAATGAATCAAAACACTTTTTTCATCATGTGATAGCTTCTATTTCACAATGTGCTTCAGCAGCCATCTTGTTCGTTTTTGTGTGTACGAGAAAAAAATTCGTATCTAAACATAGGTCCTGTGCTGTATGTTGATTGGTTGAAAAGAATAACGTTGCACATAATTGTGTTGCAAATGTGGGGACATTAAAACCAACAAATATTTCAAGAAAAAAATGTTTCCCAACAAAAAAATTAAACATCCAATTGCAACATTTTTTTTATTTTTGTTGTGATTGCATAAAAATTTCTCTCGTTTGTGTGTGTGTGTGCGTGTGTGTGTGTGCGTGTGTGGGATAATGGGCGGGGGATAATGGGCACAACAACAAAAAAGACTCAATTTAAACACTTCTCTCAGTAGAATTTTTTGCTGTTTCTTTTTCTTTTTATAAGTTAAACCTTCTTTTAGAAAACACGAATAGAAAATAAAATCCTATGTACAGCTATATTTCTGCGCATTTCTGTGGAAACATTAACCTAAAGATTTATTTACAAAATATACATCAAAAGATTACATGGCAAGCAAAAACCTTGCTCAGACCCTCCATAGAACGTAAACTGTAGAAATTTCCTGACACTTCCCACGAATTCTTATTTAAAAAAAAAATTTGGCACGTAAATACTTTGAATGCATCTTGTTTCATGAAAACACTAACGACAAACACTTGATCAAGATAAAAAGTAACATTTCAGCCAAGTTAAGACGACCGGTCTAATTTGAAAAAAATAAAAAGCTACATAAAAATATCAGAATAAACTTATTAAAAGAAAAAAGAAATAAAGAATGGAAAACACAGTAAAAAAGAAATAAAAATGGACTGAGAATAAATCAGTAATGCAGGACCCCTTTATCCCCAACAACAGAAAAAGACCTTCAAAGACTCGATTTACATTGGATTGTAGCAGCATATCAGAGATCCAGTCAATACTTCTATAAATGGGAAAACAAAAAGATTCAATACGTAAAACCACAATGAAAATATTCTTTGATTTCTTTGTTACTTGGCCAACTTAGAGATGGAACACAATCCTTTGTTATAATTGACTAGTCGGTGATGGCGGTGGTGCAAAGTGCGGGTGTGGCTCTCCATCTCTGATGACACTGAAAGCCATACTTTGTTCAGTTTCGGCAGGCGATGGCGGGCGTTCGTCATCAGACAAGTATGTAGTACAGGGCGTCGGAGGCGGGTCGAAAAACCTTGGCCCCCTTGGTTGTTTGCAATCTATGTATAAACGATCCTCATTATAACCAGGATCGATGTTATTATCGTAAAACTGTCTTTCTAATGGCTCCAACTCCGACGAATGGATGGCACCATTACTACGATATGCCGCCTGATCGTTACGGCGATTGGAGCGTCTAGTTTTTCGATGTCTATTACGTGAACTTTGACTACAACTATGGCATACAGTCTTTCGGTTTTTCCACTGAGGCTGCGGCATAACAAGATACAAATCCACCTCCTCCTGCAACGCTGTGGTTGCTAGTGTCGGCGGAGGTGCATCACCTATCTCGCTCATAGGCACTTCTTCTATGGTACACCGACAGTTTTCACAAGTGGCATATGCATAAGGGTCATTAGTTTCTGTAATCGTCGATAGAATAGGTGACGGTGGGGGATTCAACGGAATACGACTATAGTCGGATGTCGTCATCGACGATGCTCCTGTGGGGTTATCTCGATCATAGTACGACAAATCCGACGCTGCAGATATATATGTAGAAACAGAACTTTTAGCCGGATCGTCACTAGTAATTGACGGCGACTTACGGTTAAACTGTGCTAACGGCCATACATGAGCAGCAGACTGCTCGCTTGCAGGGTTCTTTTTGGAATTTCGTATTTTAAAACATAGAAGCGCAACCAACATCAACACAATAAAACATACAATTGCTCCTGATATTATACCTGCAACCACCCTCGACTTGGAACGCCCGGATGGCGTGGCTGGCCTTACAATTGTAATTGATGTACCATCTAGATAAATTACAACGAAATTAGAACTCGAAATCACTGATGATTGCCTGATACTCCTCCTTTCAAAACGCCAATGAAAATACACGAAGACAAGACTGCAGACCACAAAATACGAAGAGTCGATGAGAAGGAGCAAAAATTCTGATTATGATACAGAGATGTAGTTCATACTTACTTGGACAATTTTTTTCGTCCTCTCCGTTCAAGCAATCGGTAATCCCATCACACAGAGTTGTATCAAGCATACAGATATTTCCGCATACGTATTGATGACTTCCACACATAGCTTAAAAAAAAAGGAAAAAAAAGGGGTTAGTTAATTCACATCAAAGAGAAACCTTTTATAACGCAAAACAATGCTTTCCTACACTTACTGCAGCGACTATCGTCTTCATCTTCACCATCAGGACAATCCACAACATTATCACATATCTTACTTCTGTGAATACAACCAATACCACACTTGACAAGGTCAGGAGAAGTGGAACAATCCCTGTGGTAATCTTGAAAAAAAAGACGAAGCAATAAACAGCAATAAAATGGTCAAATGTATTATGCATCCCAATACTTGCATACACAGTCGAACAGGTTGAGTGAGTGAGTACTTACCACAGTTCGCTTCATCCTCACACCCTCCTCCACAGTCGCATTGATAGTTACACTTCTTATTATCGCTGATACACAGACTACTTTTCATGCAAAACATCTGATCACTAAAACAATTACCAGCCACTAAAACAAAATAATCATACCAATTATATCAACTTATACTGCACAAGCCGTTCTAAAAAAACAAAAGCATCAATCAAAGCATTTAAGTCTCCTTTAATATATTAACATCTCTGTTTGAACAAGGTTTTGAAGAAGCGGCTATTATGCATTGTTCGGTTTCGCAAAGAAGCCTAAAGATTCTCATACATAACCAACATTTTTTTCCTTTTTCGTATCTCATTCAACAAATTTTTACTGATTTGGCGCTCCAATCAAACAAAGAATACCTACATATACACTTTTTCTTCGTGAAATCCAGCTGATAGTTTAATGGACATGCGCATAATGCTTTGGCTTCCATTTTACCAGGAGTCAGTGATTCCTCGTAATCAATATAACAAATATGGCTGCAACCACCGTTGTTAAGGGAACAAGGATGGTTTTCTACGGGAAGAAAAAAGAAGAGGCAATCAACTCTTCGCACACGAACTCAATACACTGACAAAACCCTTTTTTTTGTGGCTAATTTTCATGTTTCTTATGATGGAAAAAGCTAGGATCGTGGAAGGTATTTTCGAAGGAAATTAAGGCTTAATTCTCCTATTATGACGACGTGAGACGAAGAGTAATGCCAGTCTAATATTTCCTCTGGAAAACAGATCTAATCTGAAAAGCAACAACAGGAAATCGAATAACTCATCAACATACCATTTTTTCTTGTATAATTGACAGTCATCAACACGCCCATGCTTTCATATTTTCCATGAAATAGTGCTGACCTGGAGTCATTGTGTTTATATAAACGACGTATAAATTTAGTACTGCCATCTGTCCAATAAATAGAATTCGAGAACACTCCAAACGACAATGGCTCCTTGTTCATGGATGTTAGGTATTTTTTCAGATTTTTACCCTGTACAGTTACGCTTGCAATATGCTTCAGACCAGCATCTAGCCAATACAATCGCTTTTCACTGTGATCCAGAGTTAGCTGATTCACTCTGCTTCTTTGCTTCAGTTTGTGGAGGTGTGCAATTTCCGTTCCTGCCATTGAAGAAGAAAAGATATTGACACCACTGTGAGACAGACTCGTCCAAAATATTTTTGATATTTCCGGGAAAACAACAATCTTTCTAGGCTGGTAATCTCGATGAAGAATGGTGCCATTGGTAAACAATTCCAGGTGAAGGAAATTTATGGAATTTTGTTTCTCGTCAGTCCAATACATAGCATTACTGAAAGGATCAATTGAGAAATCATGTATCACTGATTCTGCGTCCTGTTGGAGCTGTTTTATAGCAATAACTGTGTAGTTGCTGCCATCTTGTAAAGTTCTTATGATACTCATCTCATCAGGCTTTAAACCATAAATATATTCCCTGACCACATCGACATCAAGAGCCTTCAGAGGCTTATCAAATGTAATTGGTAGGACAGCTTCTGGCATTAGATTATTGAAAACAATACGGTTAAGCTGCAAATCCGAAAAGAGAAGCATGAAATGACTTGGAGAACGACAAGTTCTTCCATCTGGATTGATGGAATAGGTAGTTGAACAACCACAGCTGTGCATGGTCGGTGAAGAAGCAAAACAGAGTTGCTGGCATCCACCATTGTCAACGGAACACGTGTTATTTTCTGAAAACAGAATATCACAACAAAAACTTCACTTGGCATGTACACATGTGCTACCACTAAATTTCTTTGCTTTGTTGATGTTTAACAAGTACTGAAATCATTGAGAGAAATAAATTGAAACATTTACTTTTAGTTGTTCAAGAACTTTCAGGAGAAAAAATAGTATCAACTAATTAAATATCTTGCTTGTATGGTCAAACGAATGCAAAAACTGAATTATACGCTGGTTTTTGGATCCGTTGTTCCACTATAGTATCCATTAAAATTAAAAGGAAGTTGTCTCTCAGATTTACGACAAATAACAACTATCGTAATCGAAAATAACAGCTAGTAAATACCTTTTTGGACATCGGGATGAAATGGTTTAATATCTAATATCCATCTCAATCCTCTGATCACTTCAGTCGGATCAGAAGATTTGGCAGGGTGCAAATCTACTTTCTGTATACTACCATCGTGCTGGTTCCCATAAAAGATTTTATTATTGTAAATAAGCAAGCCTTTTGTATAAGGTGGAACAGAATCAAGGGCTGTAGCATATGTTTCTGTGGCAGGATTGTAACTTTTAACAGTGTCTTGGCTTAATTGTGTGACCCAATACACAATATTAGTTTCGAAGTCGATAGTTATGCACTGGGGATATTGGTCACTGACAAGACTTTTTCGTGCAGTTCCATCAAGATTGGCTTCCCAGAGTGTGAAAAAATGACGCACATCTGTTGAATTTCCTTGGAACCAATACATTTTACTAGACAGAATAATATGATGATAATCAGTTCAATCTGTTTAAATTGCCAAGTATAAACCTCTTATAATCAAGTAAAAAAAAAGTAAAAAAAAAAGAGTAAAATACCCCCATCAGCTCTAAAACGCTCACCTCAAAATTGTCACACAAGTGGTATCACTCTCCGCTTTTTAAAATCTTTTTAACATAACATGTCTCAGTCAAGCTTATTATTTTTTTAAATCTAGTGCAAGTGTGTGACAGGAGGGGTGTCATGCCATGCCACTATTAGGCTAAGTAAATGTTTTTTATTCACTGTTACCCTTTTTATACAGCTAAAATCTAAAAAAGATTTGAGTTTGTCAGAAAACCGTCAATTTTGATCTCTTTCATATCGTTTAAAAGTAAAATAATTAGCTGTTATACAGCATTTAGGGAGGTTTAAAATTGAAAAAATTCTTCGTCCTCCAATGCGATGAGGGAAGAGCAGGGTGTGGAGCAGGGTCTTCTATAATTTTTTTGGCAGTAATTCCCACGTAAAATGTTTAGGTTCGGTACTTTTCAACAGGGTCAGTCGGGTAACCGCAAACACATATTTTTTTTGGCCTAACCTGGAACAGCACATTCAAATTCAGATTTCATTTTGGAAACACAACTATTACTTCTAATGATTTGTGTTTGATTATGGATTCTATTCACATTTTTCTTTTGAATGGGTTTCGAAATTTTTTATTATTTCTATGTTGAAATGTATTTCTCTTTGGCACACCATTATAGAATTTAAATACGTAATATCGAATGCAGTGATTATTCATAAAGAAATAACTGTGGAGAAGAAGGCATGCAATAATGTTATGAGATAATAATAACTTAATTATAACTTCAGTGATTCTCTAAAAGAGAGCAACTTAAAGGGGCTATGATACGGCGTTCACGTGACTTCTGTGTTTGTTTAATTTTCCTCGGCAGCCGTAGTGTTATCACATTTCAAAATACTCATCAAATCTGCAGACCAGCCGAAGAACCACATTGGATGTGTTTGTGAGCTAGCAAAAAGTACAAGTAAGTTGGTAAAGGTTATTTTACTAAATAAATCGATATAAAGGAAAAAAATAATATTAGCTACAATTATCCATGTTTAAGCTGGCCAAATGTCGAGTTTGCTAATTCTTGATTTGGTCCGCAAAGTTTACCTTTGCCCAATGATCGTGTTGAGTAGAAGTGGCATTGTTTTGATGCTTGTGATTTTGAAGTTTTCGTAGCTCCAAAGGCTCATTTAATTTTGTTTTTAACAAGCAAGATGAAATAAAAGTACAGAAGTTTTACAAAAATGAAAGATTACGTTTTAGAGCACAAGAAAACGAAAGATCAAGATTTTCCAAAACATTAGGGAAATTTTTCAATAACATGACATGTGGATGGATGATTTCTATGTTAAAATGAGAAAAAAAATTTATTATTATTTCAATATAGCCAATTTGCTATGAAACATAAAGTTTCTGTTGTTTATATAGCTCTTTTTATTCTCTTATCTCTCTGTTTATTTCTCCTCGCCTCAAATCGAATTTTGGTGCGGCATCATAATTCTTAAGATCACATGATTCATGTCATAGCTCCTTTAAGTGAAGATTCTATTTTTAGTCAATTAATTTGATAGCAGCAAAATAATTGTTTTCTTACTGATTTCTTTCCTATAGATTCCAGATTCGGACAAATCGACGGACAGTTCTTGAAACATTCATTGAAAATAATAATAATACTCAAGGGAACTACAAAAGGTACACAGATCAAGATCGCTACAAGATAGGCAAATATGCAACTGAGAAAGTTCGAAAGTTGAAAACTAATTTTTCCTAAGATTAATGAAAGCACCATAAGGGAATTAAAAAAAAAAGTATGAAGAAGAACTAAAGTTGGCGAAAAAGAAAGGTCAAGAAGTTACCAAAGCTGTTGAAAAAAGGGGGTGCCCACTTCTTTTAGGAAAGTCAGATGAAATGATGGTACAAAAGTACATACAAGCTGCTTGAGCCTAAGTGACAAGATCAATGGCAAGTGCAACTGCCAAAGCATTAATGATTCCTTATTCTGGCATAGTTAACATATTGATATTGAGAACTCATACTGGGCAAAAAGTTTGTTCAAAAGGATGGGTTATTCAAGGAGAAAGCCACACCTGTAAAATTGGAAATTACATCTGGCATAGGCAAAGAGGCAGAGCCACTTTTTTACCACCAAATTGTGGAAAAAGTTGAAGCTGATAGCATTCTAGATTCGTGAGTTCTTAATTTCGACCAAACTCCTTGCAAGAACGTTCCTGTATCCACAACAACTCTAGCTAAAAGAAACGTACGCATCAAAGGCTCTGTCAATCACTAGAAAGTTCCTGGAAATGCAGTTAATCTATGGCAAAAAAAACCAATCAAAGCTTACCCCGATATCAATCCCAAAGGATTTCTCACTAAGTGTAAAACACTATAGTAATGAGACTGAATCAATAAAGTTAATTGAAGAGGTAATAATGCCTTATATCAACAAAGAGCAAAAAAATTTGAATCTGCCGAAACAAACAGCTCTTGTGATATTTGACGTTTTCAGAGGTCAAATCACTGACAAAGTGTTAAATTGTTTCAAGGAAAATAACATCAAAACCGCCATTGTCTCCAACAGCCCCTCGATTTAACAGTCAATGGCTTTGCAAAGAAATATTGTTGAAAGAAGTTTAAGCATTGGTAGTAAAGCTCCAACTAACGATGTTAAAACCACTGCATCCCGGATGGTTGGTGGAGCTTTATAATCAAATAACAACCAGCGAGGGTAGAGAGATCATAATGTATGGAAAGCAGCTGGGATATTCCAAGAAATTTGCATGGTTCTACGCAACTTACAAGTCTTGACCCGTTCAGTGATCCTGACCCATCACTTGGCGAAAGCACCAATGTTAAACTAAAACTTGGCTTAACTGAATGAGTATGACGTGCGGGCTTTTGGAATCAGAGATGAAGAAAGTGATGAAGAAAATAATGACGGCAATAATGACTTATGTTATCCTCCTAACAGCGATTTTTAACATATTTGAGGAGTAAGATATATTAAACATTAACCATCTTTCGTCTTATATCTTTCAGACTTCACACAAGCAATCAATTACTCAGGAACAGTTCGTTTTTGCAAGCTCTACACAAGCGTGAGCGATTGCTCTGGATTTATGGCCCGAAAGGGTTTTCTTTTCATAGCTTTCTGAAAATTGGGGATGCAGAACAGCTTTTCCTTAGTCCTTAGTTTTTCAAAAAGTGATAGGTAAAAAGGGTAAATTATTTTGCATTTTATTATTTAGTAGTGGTTAAAATTTATAGCAAATAGAAGTCATTCATATGCATATGCAAAATCTACAACCATACAGATAGAAAAGATAATAACTATATTCAATTTAGTCACAATACTTTCCAATCTTTTCCTTCATGCCACTACTTAAAAAAAAAGGTATACAAAGTTTATACAAAAGTTGGTTAATGTTACCTTATGTGAGGATTCACTGCCAAAAACTGTGGCGAAATAACATCCTTTCCAAACACAACCACCTTTCGGTATTTACCATCTAAACGTGAAACTTCAATACGACCAGCAGTAAGAATCCAGTAGATATTGCCTGCCATCCAATCAACAGACAAGCCCTTAACGCCATTTAAACCTGCTGTCACGATGGCTTGATAACCACTTCCATTCAAAAACGCTGTGTTGATAGTGGATTTTTGCAGGTCCATTTCTCCAACCCAGTATATGCTTTTGTTTTTATAAACATCTAGCGATGGTATTTTGTCAAATTCAGGGAGGGGTAGCCTATGTGGATTTTTGAACGTGTCCACTGATATCTTCATAATGCTTTTCATAGTGGAGAAAAGTAGAAAACCACTGGGCCCTAAAAACAAAATGATAAACATCTTCATCAAAAGGATCTTCCAAATAATTTCTCGCATTTCTAATCTGAGATGAACTTACTGTAGCAAGTTTTCCCATCAATACCCAATTCCATGGTTGTTGGACAAGCACACAGGGATTGTGGCTTTCTTGGATTATAAAAACATAAGTGACTACAGTTGTTGGTGGTGTAATGACATGGAGAATTTTTACCATACTTCAGGTCGATGTTTACTGCTTTGATTCCCATCACATCAGAAACACCAGGACCATGCAAAATCTAAAAAAAAACAAAAAGAAAAAAGAACATATAGATAAAAAATTGCTGAAATTGGTTTTAAGAATTACACGCACGTAATATCTATGCTTTTAAAAAACTATCTTACAACTTTAGGTTTCCCTCCAGCTGCTTGAGTATTGTAACTATTAACTCTTCGAAGCCAATCGGTCCAATAAATGTGGTCACCAAGTGATGTGATGGCAAAGGGGTGACGTTCATCGGTATGAATTTCTTCCACTTTACCAGTATCCAGTTCGTAACTTTTTACTGCTTTGTATTTCGCGTCTACCCAGTATAGTTTACGATGTTGAAGATCCAGTGCAATGCCATTCGGCCACCTTATCTTTTGGTCAACCACTATCTTTCGGTCGCTACCATCTAGATTTGCTGATTCTATTTTGGAAACGTTACCCCAGTCACTCCAGTAGATTCTCCTGTTACAAAAACAGAATTAAAAGTTAAAGAATTTTAATATACACTACTATTCTTCTATAGACACCTTCCACTTGTAAATGCCACAACTATCTGTGAGGAATAATGACAATAAATGCCTCTTTCTAATAGTGCTGTGTAGAAAATGTGCATCAAAACTATTAGTTTTCTTTGGTTAAAATATCTATAAATTCCTATCATATTCAGCACAGGTGTGTGTGTGTTTTTAGGCTTCTTGATTATAATATTGATACCTCATTTTAACACTACAAAAGAATCCCTTTAGTATTAAAAATTAGTACCCAGTAGAAAAATTTGACACATGATTGACAAAAATGAAAAGATTCAAATTCAAAAACATTTTTCGAGGAAAAACATTTTTGTACTAACCCATCAACTGGATCAACAGCAATCCCACGAGGTTGGTCAAGATTTTCAGAAACAATAATTCCTCTTGAAGAGCCATCCATACGTGACACTTCAATTCTTTTCAATTCAGGGTCTGTCCAATACAAATTCCTAGCTATCCAATCAATGGCAATATTATCTGGTTTTATATCGTACGAAACAACTTTTTGAAATCCTAAATAACGAAGAATAATGCTCATGATTTTGGTAAAGAAACATATATTTTTTATAAAAGATTCTTTTATTAAGATTCTAACTGTAATTTTTCTTCTTCAATGCAACAAGGAAAGTTTTCCAAAAATTATTTACAAACTTTATTCTCTTCGTATCACTTATACTGATGATGAGAGAAGGTTCTCTCGAAATGTAGCCCAACGTAAATCATCAGTTAAACTCTTCACTTATTATGAATAATACTGGTCTGACAAACCAAATCTTTCAATGTGTAATGGCAACAGCAGCAAGTATGAGGAGTATAAAAATATTGCTGACCTGTTCCATCCATATAAGCACTGTTGATACTTTCAGTGATATGATCAGTCCAGTACACTCGCTTGGTTAGAATATCATAATCAATCCCAAAACCTCGTCGGATGCCTTTAATTGGTAAGATGACGTCCACATATACATCAGCATCTAATGACATGACCCTGATATCGACCTTTCGTGCAATGAGCAGGAACCGTTTCATACCTAACAAACAACAATAAATTTGTTAGCACATTTTTTATCGGAGTATGTAATAAACATAATTATTTTCGGTTGAAGAACAGAATGTTTTGTTATCAAAACCGTTTTACCATCTTCGCATGTCTTCTTGTCTTCTTTCAGTGCAATCCCAGTTGGACAGGCACACAAGTAGCCGGTTGGAATAAGTAAGCATAAATGGCTACACCCACCATTGTTGACTAAACAACCCGTTTGAACTAAAATACAGAAAAACATATGGCAAGGTAGAACCAACTACATTGCATGATAAGAGAAAACAAATCCACACACATTAATTTATGATGTTTTTATCATGGATTTTGAAGTGCATGCTTGAAGGAAATGTTTTGGGTTGGTACAGGGGTTCAAGAGAGTAAATTATAAAACGTCAAGTGCATTTTTTTCTTTGATTAACATAAAGACATTTTTATAATAAGGATAACATTAAAAAAATGTTATGATAGTGGGAATTATTGACCTTTTACTGTTATAATCAATTTATTGGATGACAGCTGATCCAATTTGCTGTAATAGGATCCTTCAGGCTTAAGGAAATTGTTGGTTGTAACCATAACTTGCAGTTAATTCACAACATTTTCTCAATATAATATTTCTCCCATAGAGACGGATTGTCATGATTAGATTTACGAGCTTAAATATTTCAAAACGTTTATGTCTGTTAATGAAACTGACCAGTTCCGTCTGTCTATATAACTTTAAGGACGAAATAAAATCAGTTCAGTGAAATTTCAAGAAATTTGTCATTTTGTCCAATAGTTTTGTCTTGTCAGATTTGAGAGAGCATGTTATTTTGGTGAAAACTAACTGTATAACACACAACAAAATGTACTTGTAAAATGTTGTGACGATTGTGTATCAGTCAGTATGGTACAAATAGATGTTTTGAAACTTTGAAAATGTCTTTCTTCTGTTTTAAAATAAAATTCAAGAAAATTAGTGCCAAATGAAATGACACAGCTTCATATACTATGGGAAAAATTTGCTCAAAATACAGCTAAGCCAATAAATTGGTCCATAATATTGGTCCATAATGTTAAAGGCTTTTGAAATAAATATACTCCAAGGAGTTTGTTTCTCTCAGGTGGTTTCAAAATGAAAGTTTTAAATTTCATCATACTCATTCACACAAAAATTTTAATTGTTCTTTTTAACAGTAGTCACTCGACAGATTCTTGAAAACCAAAAAAAAACATTTACTTTTTAAAAAGATTTAATATCATGTAGGCATAGGGGCTGGACTTCTTCTTTATATCAATAAGATTTTATTGTCAAAACAATGGTAGACAATTCAGGTACTTAATTTTCCATCAATAAGTTGCACCAAAGGAGATATTTTCACTTTCATCACAGCAGTTCCTCTAGTTTGCTTATATTCCATAAGCACCGCCTAACAAAAAGTTATTGTGATTATTAAATAAAATCAAACAGAAGAAACAATATGGACACCAAAATATCTATCTTTTTTCGCTTTAGGGAATAATTTACATACATTCATAAATTAAGCATCTGTGAAATTCCTTATACTCCCACCTCTTAGGTTTTTAGAAATAGTGATGGAAACACATCTTTAGCAATATAATAATTCACAAAATTTAAGTGAACGTTTTCGAAACAAAGGAACTATGTTAAGGTTCAGTTATTACTTTTTTGGAAAATTGCCTCTCATGTTTAAATGACTTTCCTTACTGTACGATCGTTAAATTATTATTTTTAAAAACTTTCAAAACTCATAATAATGATCATATTTCTGAGCCAAATCCAGGCAAAAATAAAAACGAAATAAAAACCAGATAGACAATTGTTTTGTTTTAATTATTCACAACTCCCAAAAAATATATTGGCTGCAGTTTATTCAATAGTTTTTTTGTTTTTTTAAATTTTTCTCTTGAAGTTGACAAATTATTAGATTTTCTAAAATATAATAGTGAATACAGTAGTGATTGAAAAAAAAGAACCTCCAACCTCCAAAATTGATTTAGATCCAAGGTGTAATACATACCATCAGGGAACAAAGAACATTTTCAAATGACACAAGATTTGGCATTAAATTAACATACCTGGTGGCTGTAGATCTTTGGAGAATATTGATAGGCCAAAGGGTGTAATTGAACTACTTGATAACTTATCAACTTTTTTCACTTTCAAAAGTTCATCTTTATGCATGGAGAAAATCGATGACTTCCCATCGGTCCAATATATTGTGCTATTAAACACACTTACAGAAAACAGACTATGTGACAGTTTTTGGAGATCAATTTTTCGCCTGTTAGTACCATCGATGTTCATGTATTCAATAACAACCTGTGTCATGTCTGTCCAATAAACCAAAAATGTTTTCATGTCTACGGATATGGAATATGGCCATTTTATGTCAGTTTTAACTAATATTGTCCCATTACTTCCATCCATGTTGTATCGTTCCACTTTGGGCATGTCCCCCCAATCAACAACAAACATATAGCTGCAAGATTTAAAGAAAGAAAGGAAATTAATTTAACATTTTACACTGAAGGCAATCCTTTGCCAAAGAGTCAATGTGTACACTCACCCTTTTTGCGGTAAAACAGCAACATCTACAGGTTGATCTAATTCTTTCGATACCAAAACTCTCCTATGAGTTCCATTATAATTACAAACTTCTACCCTGTTCGTTTCAGCATCAGTGAAATAAAGCTTTTTAGTGACCCAGTCTACTGATATTCCATTATTGGCGTTCTGCATGGCATCAACTACAATGTGGTCATTTCTGTCCATAGTTAAACTCACTCTTCTTATAATACTCCTTGTATGATTTAATGTATCAGTGTAGAACACTGATTGGTCTTGGTAATCATATGCTAAACGCCTACATTCTTCAATACCTCCCTGAATATTTTCGTACTTAATTGGTGGATTCATGCTGTAAGTGAATAAGCGTATATCTTTGTCATTAGAAAAAATAATATCAGCTCCTATAAGTGGGAGAAAAGGAGGGATTAATAAATACAACACACCAACAATAATTATGATGCACAAACAAAACATAACCTTTTCACACAACAGTCACTAATTACAATGTTATTCCAAATACACAAATAAAAAGGATGGTGGTACTAGTAGCTATTAGAGCTATAATAAGTTTCTTATTGAAATTTATAATAAAAAAGGAATTATAGCTACGACACGAGGAGGGGAATCGATAAGAGTAGAAAATATAAATTTAAATCCAATGTATCTGCAAAAAATAACAACAAAAATACAACTAACCATTAGCAATAGCTACATGAAACAGAATGTCAATCAACAATAATCGGCTTGTCCACCAACAAAATATTTTTTCCACCATATTTCAGGTTTTGACATTCATTCCCACAAGTGTAGATCATTCAGGTATATAGTCATTGTTTTCATTCCGATATTTACTATTTGAAACTATTTTAGTTAATTAGCTAAATTTTAAAATCCCAAAAATAACATGTAAACTCTAATAAAACACTTCAATTCATATATGTATTAAAAACTTTTCTCCGATGTTATAATAATTTTAACGAATTTTGGTCGACTGCACAGAGCAGACGAGATACTAATCACCTGGAAATACAGTTTCACCAATGATACCAAACTATATAAAAATAATTCATTTTTATTGTCTCGCTTACACGTCTCTGCAGTTGCTTTATTAGCAGCCAAACTAGGTTGCAAATATAAACTTTTCGCCCCAAAATCAAATGTTTCGCCTTCGAGAACATACACGAGATAATTTTTAACGAAAACGAACTAATAACACTCTACATTTCAGAAATTACCCATTGTCATATTTTTCTATCATAAGCAAATATAAAAATAATAATAATGGAAAAATCGGTAAAGCTGTGGATGAAAAAAATCTGTTAAAAATCAATTGTTCGTTGAGTGAATGACCACGAGTTTGATTGACATTTTCAGCACAGTAGAAAACATACACGTTTCAATGTACGAATAAACAGATAATTCAAAACAAAACAATATATTTTGTCTTAAAAATTTTTTTTGATCCGTGATTGGTTTACCAAATCTCATTACACGGGGGAGGTACATGCTAACTTTCTATTGAGGGATTAACGTCTTTCGGTCACACTAATATATTTGAATAGAGAAAAAATTTCCTATATCTTTCGGAAATTACTTAAACTGATGTTAAAAAAGAACTTTCCGTTTCTGCTATGTAACTCCGTATGATGGAAGATATTTAACTACAAATTCAATCACAGAAATCGGTCGAGAATAAAGAGTAAATAAATACTAGAGTTAACATTTAATTTTTGGTCAATTTTTTTATTCAATTTTGACATGGACTTATTTGGTATATTTTATGACACATACGTACAACACAAATATTGTTCTTTCAAAACAAGGAAAGCAGAGTTTCAGTATCCAGGAGGAAATGATTTGAACTAAAAATGGAAAAAAAGTAACTTTTCTCTATTAATTGACCCTCCTCCCCCCCTGACCGTTATTTTGATTCACCCCTTGTTTGACATAATGGGCGGGCAAATTATTCACTTGCAACTGATTAAGAAAAACTTGCCAAATGAAGGTTTTGTTTTACACTAGGAATGATGAACGTTTAATTCACGACGCCTTTTAAAAATCACAAGTAAGATAATAATAATAAACTTGCAACTCAATAAGCTACAAGCTTTAACCCATGTGTTAATAAGAAATATAATACTATTTTCTCTTTCACAAAAGACTAAAATGTAAAATCAATACGTAAAGTATTATCACCTTCTATCGAGAAAAAAAGTTAAAACTAATTTTCTTTTCCGGATTTAGAAGTTTATAGGGAGAGAGGAAAATCGAAATAGTTTTCTTATTTTTTAACAGCGTTTTTTTGAGTCCGATCTCACGCTGATTCTAAAATTAAAGAAGGATAAAAACGGATCTGTAATGTTCATGTAAAGTATTATGTAATGGCCAGCTATAATAACCCCCGTTCACTTAACGTGAAATGAAGTTAAATCAAGGGAATAATTGTTACAAGCAGCGCTGAAAACCATTCATTTTAAAACGTTTCAATAGATTTAACATGTTTGTAGAGGGCTTTACAACATGGTTTCCTTCGTCCTTCGCAATACTGCTAAAAGGCATCTTTCACGAAATCAACAAAGCAAGTCATAAAAACTATTTCTACATACTTCCTGCCTTTTGGAAGCTTTTAGGATTAACGTATCAATCATAGAGGGAGAGTAAAGTTCCGAAATAAATTCTTAAATGAGATTGATTAGCGGTGATAACAACAATTCAGGACATGAATTATGCATATTCTCCTATGGCTGTACATACAAACTCTCATAATGCAACTGCAACATATTCGAGAGTGAGTCAGAAACAAAAGTGTCCGATGTCTGTGTGTTAGACTTTAGAATGGTCACAATGTTCAAAGTAATTTAATTTCGTGCACTATAAACGGGATTTAAACTACAAATAACAAATTACACGCACACGGATGAATATAGTGTTTATGAACGAACGTGACATAACATTCTAACATCTAATGTCACGTTTTAAAAGAACTTAAAACTTTGAAGAACACAATATAAAAATCATATCGGTACTGCCATCTTGGGAACTTCTCATCATTCGTGTCTAAAACTTCATGTTCAAAAGCAACGATATTTTTAACGGTAGAATAACATCTGATAGCATTGAAGTTCTTTGTACTTTCTACGCCGCTGGTATCAAAAATGTCCCCAAGCTGAATAACGACCGATCTTACTACATGCTTACATCACCTCTGTTCAAGAAGGAATAAAAAGTTAATGGCAACAAGTGCATTTCTTTTGAATAATTACACGATTGCGCTTCGAGAATAATGATCTCCTGTGCGAGCGCCGTTCGTGTGAATTCGTTCGCAACCGAGCCGATGTACGAACACTGGTCGGATGGTGTCTCTTACTGCTCCTTGCAATAGAGTCGTCAGAGAAATCACTGCTGGATGATATTAACCTTTTTCTGGGTGAAGGCTTTAGTTTAATAGTTAGTTTTAAACTCTTCTCATTTGAGACAGTGGACGTAAACTCTTTAACCATAGGATTGACAAACTGATCATCTTCTACATCGGAACTCTCTGCACTTGACGTTGAGGAGATTTCAGACAAGTTGTTCGCTGACCAACATCTCTTCATAGCGTTCATATTACGGGTTCCTTTTTTCAAAGGTGAGGAATACCTCTTACCAGTCAAATCAATTTGTTCGTGCAATCTGATAGGTTTGACTGCTTTAAGTCTTTCAACGAGCAATAGATCAAAGTACGGTAGGTCTTTGAGTTCAGGTATCAGATCAATATAAGTAGCGTATTTCATTTTGATTTCGCTTGTGATCTGTTTTTCTTCCTGCCGTTTTTTCTTCTCTTCGGAAGGTTCCCGTGTTTGTTTCCTCGTCTGGTATCTGGTATGTGAGTGACTCGTGTTCTCTAATTCAGGTGTACCACTTTGACTGCCTTCATCATCAGTAGAGGTGTCTGTGTCAAAGATAAAATGTTATTATCAGAAGTGAAAAAAGTTTAAGCGAATTTGTCACATTTCAACTTGTAGAACAACTCGAGCATATTATTGTCAACACAGGAGTAGGTTCAATTATCTTATAATCATAATCATAATCACACATTTTATTGGAACAAACTTACACATGGAATAGTGTGCATAAACAAAGATGAACTATCGGAGAATACCTTCATTTTGTCTCAGTAATCTTGATAGCCGATTATTTGTTTCACGTAATCCATATTTGCCAAGCTTTTTTTCCTTTGGTGATTCTGGTTTTTGGTGGTCAGTAAACGCCCCTGCGCCACGCCTACAAATTCAGAATAACTAGGTTATACAAAAGCGTTTCAAGATAAATATCAAATGAAATGAGATGAGATGAGGTCACTTTTCATCCCGGGTACCGGGACATCTCGGTTAGCAGACTAGCTCACTGTCTAATTGATGCTATTATATGTATACTCGTCCACTGTTTTGACTAACCCTGAATACGCCTATGTTATTCTTTATAATCATAATTTAACTCTCAAACAATTCTAAAATTTTACCTCTCACATGTCATACACTCGCAAAAGCAATTGTCATCACCGAAGAAGTCCTCTCCATAAAAACAAACGAGTTCTTCACCAATCAAGATGTCTCTCAGTACCTTGATGCATGCTGCATTACGACCAGTTGAAACAAACTAAAAAGAGAAAAAAGACCAACTATATTATACCCCTTCAAAGTGAGGGAAACAAATTATCAATGGAAAATACAAAATCACTGGAGGCGGTCTATTATTATGGTGTGTAGTTAATCAACCTGGATTGTTCCCTACTTGCACTGACTGAATATGCATTACTTTGACAGACAAATAATTTAATACACAATTCATGAGAATGGAACATAAGGACTGACCTTGCAATTTGGCCGACAGTCTAAATAAAACAATAAAGATGTTCTAAATAACGAGTAGTTGGTAGAATAAAAATGGGTTAAACATCTACTACTATTCAAATATTCTTTAGCTGAATAATTGCAACAGTTACCATGGTTTATGAAGGCTGCAGGACCTAACCAAAGTTGTGAACAATTTTTCCGTGTAGAAAACATAACACTATAATCATTTTCTCCTGGTTTCAGTAATTCATCT
The DNA here is from genome assembly GCA_039566895.2 of Turritopsis rubra. NCBI lineage: Eukaryota > Metazoa > Cnidaria > Hydrozoa > Anthoathecata > Oceaniidae > Turritopsis > Turritopsis rubra. The sequence goes on from CM077623.1 coordinate 6,477,530, forward strand.
TCATCTTCTTCAGACAGCTCAGCAATACAGCCAACTAAATTAGTAATCCTGTCTCCTCTGTCCCTAGAAGATAGGAAGGAAGTAAATAAGTAACGGGGAGTTTTAAGTCCTTGGGTTTCCATCTGTAATGGTTGGCTATTCTGCCTGCTGACTTTGACTCCTAAGGAAGTTGACTTAGGAGATAAGTATAGCACTTTCATCCATATGAACTGCCTCTTAGGAATTACTGTCAATTGCATTGATCATGATACAGTAACCACAGTAACCCATAGTTTTCTGAGTGGACCGACGCAAATATAAGCATACTTTACCCTAACTTTCATATGAAACACAAGCATAAAATAAGCATATTTTAACAGTAAAAAGTCAAAGTTAGCCAAGCATAACTACGGCAGGGTTGAATCAACCCGACTCAAACGTTAATTAATGGGGTCAAAATAATTTATTTTCGCGAATCGAAGAAATTTGCATAACATATATTGCATTACATATATTCTGACAATAAAACTTAGTAATAATAAACAAGAATAAATTAACAGAAATAATGATAGTGAAAATATATTTAGGAAACCCGAGTCAAATGTTTTTCTCAGACAGATCTTCCAATTCCATGTGTCTGATTGCTACTTAAGGAGGTACTTAGATCATTATTTTGATATTGGTTAAACATGTTGACTGTTTGGGCTCGTAGATCTAAATAAGATTTCAACTCATGTAAAAGTGAATGTTGTTACATGAAACTTCAATTCGATAGTATTTTTAGATCTACCAAATTGTATGAAAACTTTGATTCCTTAAATTTTAACGAGTGACAAAATTAGTGGTTTGAAAGTGCTTTTTACACTTTTGATTCCAATGATAATGTTGATTATCAACAAAATGCCCTTAAGTAACAATACATAGAACAACAACATGAATGTACTTTTGTTATGTCCCCATTCTAAAGTGAAACACCTGGAAATTGACTTAAGTTGTACAACGAGAACGTATCACCTTCACATATTTGAATTTTTATCAAAAAAGAATTGAAGGAAAAGTAATGGAAAGATATTTACCTTTACAGTAATTAAACTGTAAATTTTCTACGAATTTTCACGAACATCTTTACGTTTTCTTTGAAGTTTTATTGTCGGTCCTGCTTGATTGAAAACGTAGACACTTATTCAGGCATGTGCATTAACAGGTCATTCGTTGTCATTCTGTGAATTGTTACTAAGGACTATTAATTTTAAAGTAGAATTAACATCAAAATTAAGATGCTGTTTTTTCTTGATATTTCAAAAGTATTGATGATGAAGAGCCAAATTTGTACTAAATTTCAGCATCATACAATTACTTTTTATTAAGTTATGACCAATTAAAATTGCTTTTTCAAAACTCTGACGTCAGAAATGTACAAGATGAGATCTGTTTCAACTCTGCTCATAAACACAGAAAAATGCTTTTTGATGTTGTTTATTTGTTTATTAACGTTTTTAATTGGCTTAAATAAAGATTGATTGTCATTAAATATTAATTTGCATTCTTATTGGCTACAGATTAGGATACTATTAAAACATAGAATATGCAATGCCTGAACTTTCACCCAAAATTAGAAAGGCTATTATTTTTTTATTCTAATTGCATTTGTTAAAATTCATATTCACTAGCAACACATGTTTTTAGATTTGAGAGTCATACCAGTAAAGAAAGTTTTTAAGAAAACAAGAACAACGGGGAAAAAAACAAAACTGTGTAATATGTAATAATACTGTCTATAAAAGAAAATGTCTGTCTATTTTGTATCATTGGAAAAAGAACGACACATGTTTGGGGTTTTCCTAGTTTTCTTGTTTATATGTTTTCATTCGTAAAAATAATAAGAATAGTGTAATCAAAATGCCGTTTCGCAAGGCAAATGGATGCTCTTATCACATTGGAAAAACAAGCTTTTGCTCAGTTGGTCCGCCTAAAAGAACTTTCACTGTCCCGTCCATATCTACTTTGAATGTGATGTACATATATTACATCACTACTGTAATAATGGTTATATGTAGAGTGTAACTGAAAATGCATTTTTAGAGAGAAGGAAATTTTATTTTAAATCATGTATCATATACTTCCAAAGTAAGCATCAGCCAAAGTTGATTTTTGACGTGAATTCTGCTTTTAACATAATATAATAATTTTTTTCAGTACAGTCTTAAAAAAACTTTACCTTCCTTTTGTAAGATAATTAGCTTTAAATTTTACATTTTTAATTTTACACGGAAATCGTTTTTGTTTTTATAATAACTCATTACTATGTGGACAAGTTTATTTCGGGCTGTACTGTAAATATCAAAGAACCTACCACTTCTTGGTGCTCAAAACTTTCCCTCCAACTTGTTCAGTAGAATATCTTGTACAAGGAACGATTACAAATCCAGCATCTGGATCAAATATATGAACATAATGCAGCAACTAAACAAAACAAGAAAATTAATGAAGTAAGATAGACAAAAGATAGTAGAAAGTGTTTAAAGGGGACGTGAGGTCAAAATTTTATCATATATTTTTTTTCTAATTTGAAATTGAATTTCTCAACCATCATGAAAATATACATCTGCTGTTTGTTTTTTTTACCGAAGATGGGTGTCCCCCCAAAAAAGTATTTAAAAAAATCCTAATATGCCTGCCAATTGTTAACTGGCCCGGCTCCTACAACAAAAACAACACAAGATTGGGAGATCTGAGGGATATCAGAAGGTACATCCTATTCTTAGAAAATTAGAAAGAACTTAAATGCTGTCAACAAGGACAAGTCTTTATAAAGCTGCCTACAAAGACAGATCTTTTGTCATTCAATTTAGTGCTGTCGACAAGGGCAGGTCTTAAATTACTACTGCCATCGCAGGGCATGCAAACTCACATGAATACTAAAAAACATCTATACCTAACGTACCAGAGGAGTGCTATCAACAAGGACAGATACCATCACTAACGACGTCTAACTTAAATGAGCAATCATCTCCCAGATCATTACAACAGACCAACAGAAGAAATGGTATCCTGATTCCAGAACCAACTACCGTTAATGACCATTTTAACGTCCACTGTCAAATATACGCCCCTACCCAAATAAATGCCCAGGGTAGAACCAAGGTCATGCTTATAAATGCCCCTTTTGAATAAACGCCCAGGATAAGATATTCAAAATTAATATAGGGTAAAAATAAATAGTTGACAATTAGCATTTTAAAATAAGGAGATTTGCTAATTTTATATGATACAATCTCAATTGTAATATGCTGATAAATACTTTATTATACCTCTTTATTAGAAGTTTGTCAAAGAAAATTTGAGCAATTTTCATCTGTTTTTAATGACATGAATAAGTTGAGTAGAAAACGATGTTGTAAATTTACACCCCTTTCAAATAAACACCCATATTTGAATAAATGTACAAGGTAAACTTTTGATTTTTAAATAAAAGCCCAGGGCATTTACGGTAAGCGGACAAGACAAGCTAGATATGGCCCCATCATCAAAATGAAGATATCAACGATATGCATCACTGGCTTTAAGACAGTATCTGGATATTGCTATTGGCAACCCCAGCGGAAGCTGCAGCTGAAGCCCGGCCAATCCGAAAGGAAAGTGTGTTAAAAGCGGATGACAAAAGAAGTGTTTGTGCAATAAAATTTAGGTGGCATCGTTCTGTACCAATTACGGCTCCAAGATGGTGTTTACCTTCATTCACTTTTTTTGCGCCGATGTTTTGGAATGTTCGGACAGCTTTTTTGTATGCTTCTGGCTTAACGATTAACCAGTATTTGCTAGGTTCAGGGAAGTAGCCAAATTTAATTTACCACCAATGCAGAAGATGTTTGACGGTGCTAGCTGCTGAAAAATCATCTGCAAAAGCTGAATGTCTGCCATGGCTTCACTGTTTAGAGAGATATGGTGACTCTCAGATGTGTCACTGTTGTCGACAAGTCTATTAGTCTATGAAGATATGTGACCAGGCCTCACCATCTTACTAACAAATGATAAGGAGTCAATGAGAGAATGTAATTCTTTCTTGGAATGTAATTCTTCCAATCCCACACCAACAACTCCTTACGGAACTTATGAATAGGTAAACGAATAACCTGATTTTGAGCATATACTATGATGCCTTAATAAGACTTGAGTGAGGCCTTCAGACTTTTCTAATTCGCCTAAGTCAAAACATAATGAAAACATAAGATTCATGTCGTTCTGAACCGCCTCTTTAGATGTGATCACAGATAAAAAAAGTTGTCTAAATAATGCAGAATAAGATGAAAATGCCACCAATGACTGTCAGTATCTAACAAATTAAAAAGTTGTATCGACAAAGTATCTGCCCTGCCAAGAAAGACTGGTCACTTTTGGGAACTGTACCTAATGGTGAACAATGAAAAGACGAGAAAAAAGGAGAACTATAAAGAGCAGAGGCATGACCTCTACTCACTTCCTTAGCTATAGTCTCCCACACACAGGGATAGGGTTTTCGCAGTTGACAACAAATTGTGAGGACGCGTATCTGATATTAAACCGCGGAAACCCCCAACTTACCCCAAACAATACACCATTTCATTGACAGAAAGTTTAAGTCACATGACATCCCGACCTGAGGTGTGGTGTGGTTTAGTGATGTGGTAAAAAGGAGAGATCTTCCAAAATGTTTATAAAATCAAAATATGAAATTCAAAGTTTGTTTTGTAATCACAATATGGATGAATCATGTATGGATGAAGAGGCGCATAACACTACATAGTCGTAAGGTTTAATCAGCTGTAAAGTCAACGCATACAAAAACATTTTTGAGATTCTTGCGTGCATCACGTGACAATAACATTGTAAAAGAAAATGGCGATTTTTCGCCGCCATAATAAAAGTGTTTTCTTACATGTTCTTTCAGTTCTATAACCCTTGACATCGGATTCTCATCACAATACTCATCCCACCAGCCACCTAGTATAACTATTAGTTCATTGAGAACTGAATGTTCATCGCCGTACTTTCGGTACATGGATAAAATATTTTTTATTTCCGCCAGACTTGGTTTCGGTGGAAGGGCTATGAAGTTCATTTTATGAGTATCAAAACCCAACATTGAATCTAAGATTAAATAGCTGGCTACATCATCGTATTCTCCCAACACTTGCCCATATGGTTTTTCTGAAGTTGGTGTTTTAATATGAGCAGCATCTATCACCATTTTCCCACAATTTTGTTATTATTTTACTCATATCCGGGCGCACTTTCTCCTCTGCCTGAACTTTGATTTAACTTGACCCAGTCTCCTTTATAATTTATTGATTGATTTTTAATGAGTTTCCGCGCCTCTGCTTAAGACACAGTGGTGTAAGAAAAACAATTTTCGTGCTATTCCACGATTTCGCGGGTGATTTTCATCAGCTCAACCGCGTAATTATTTCGCCGCGAAAATAGTCTTTCACATGCAAAAATAAAATGGTGCTACTAAAATAGAAAGTTTAAACGATAACCTTTTTGCATTACTACTATGCGGCGTTATCGCGTTTGCACCATTTTATTTGCAAACCATGATGATTGGTCTCATGTTTTTAAGTTTGAAATTACAAAGTCATTTTTACAAACTCAAATGAGCTCACATTGTTCAACACTACTATACTGCGAATTTAGAATGTCGCAAAATATTGTATTTCGGGTGAACCACAGGGAAGGAATTAAAACGTTTGTGAAATATCGAATTTCGTTCTTTTAAAGTATTTTGTGATATCGCCCATACAAACTCGAAATCTAATTTATTGTCGTGTTGGTTGCTGATAGTTGTAGGGTGCTTCATTCAAAACAAAACAAAATTGATAATTGACGAAAAGTTTTTCATTTCAACGAAGTGTACACGATATTACTGGAAAAATAGATTTTAACAAATTTAGTCCGCGATATTGGCGATGGGGTTACGAAAAGATTTGGGGGAAAAATTTGGGGACGGGACGCTGTGACGTCATTAAAATCTTTGATCAAGGATATCTCTGTAACGGTTCGTCATAGAGACATGATCCTATACATTTTTTTGATCAGAATTTTGAGGCTTACAAATGGTAATACTTTTCGTTACTGATTCATTGATTTAATTTTTCGTGAATTCTCAGTGACTGGGCGCAGGCTGAAAATGGGCGGCGAGCGACGCGGCCTTGGCGGCTAGTTTGTTATTAATCCCAATGAAAGATCGTTATCTTTGGTATGTTTCAAGAAGCATACGCTCATTATTCTAAGTGTCAAAATACTCTGCCTCAAAGGTTTCTGTAAATCATATGCGCTACCGTATAATACCGAAAAGGTAAAAGACCCAGGGTTTGAGGTTGGTTTATGAAAATGAAAATGAAAATCGAATGAAATGTAAAAGGATAGTCTAGAGTGTTTTTTTCTTGATGATTTCGTTGGCAACATCGTGGTTGATTACCACACATTGATTATTTCATCCAATATCCATACTTCGGCTGCGCGTCATTAATTTTACGCAACACATTCTTTGCTTTAGTAGCTTCCATCTTGTTGAATGATGGTTCGTTCCATTCAGGATGGATAACAAACTCAGTAGGTAGAGATTGCAAGGCATTGTAAGCAATGGAACCGACATTGGTCACTTCACTTCTTTTTAAGCACACTGATCTTTTAGTATGACTGACACGCAAAGGAAACATCATCGCTTGGCTATAAACAAAGATGGTAAACAGAGATTACACAAACTCCCATATATAACATTCTTGAGCAAAATGCATATCCAAACTCAACTCTGATGAAGCCTTCGAACGTTTTTAACTTTTCAACTGTGAAACCTAAAAATGTTCTTAATATTTTCTTAAGTTATACACTATTGTACACTATTCAACCAACTTGGTTAACATTTCCGATTTTAATGGAGTTAAGTTGATACTGTTGCAAACAACATGATGATAATATTCTTATGTTTAAACGTTTTCTTGTAAAATATTTTCTTAAGACAGACGTTCCTAAGTCTCGAATGTTCCTACCATATTCTTAACTTTTAGGCCTTCGAAGCCTTATATTCTTATATCCTTTGTTCTTATAAAAAAGTGTATATTGGGGTTTTATCATTCGACCCACGTTAAATTATACATCTTCTGGAGAAACTTGTACACTGCATGATGCAATGTCAGCATAAGAAATTTACCCAGGTAGCCAAATATATCTATTAAGACTGAATTCGAAACTTCTTAAGAGTGTTGAAATCACAGAAGGAAGGAAACTTTCACAGCCTGTGGCATATTTTTGCTTTTGGCATGTTTTCCCAAACATAAACAAAAGATGTTGAAGTATACGATGTGATAAAAACTTTCAAAATGTTATGCAAAAGTTTGGATTAGTTAAAAAAGTAAATTTCCTGAATTTCATTAAAAAATTATGTCGATGTTGCACGCCTTTCATGTACTCATGTATTTATCATTTATCCACTTTCCATACACAGGGTTTCTACTAAAATTTTATCAAAAAATTCCCTGATTTTCCCTGATATTTTACCCTTAATTCAAACAAAATTTCCCTGATTTTCCCTGATTTTCGACGTACAGCAAGAGATAAAAACACACCATAACTTTCACACTAGATCTGATTTTAAAACTAAAAAATATAATAATGAACAAAACTAACTTTTCTACAATATAAATATAAAGTTTTTAACTAACAACTTTCTAAGGGGAAGTCAAGGCAACACACTCACATCATGACGATGACCTTTGTCACTTTACCTGTCAATACAAATCTTCAATACATATGCATTAGGTATAGTGCAATGCCTAGTTGTTTATCTGTCTGATTGACAACAGTACAGTATTTTAGGATTTGAGACTTTTTTTACTTGAATTCCCCTTGGAAGCATAAAAGTAAATGTCACAACCATGGTGAGCAAAAGCAATAGAAAAACTTCAATGATTTTCAAAAGTTCCCTGATTTTCCCTGATTTTTGATGGAATTTCACATTTTTCCCTGAATTTCCCTGATGAAGTCTAAACTTCCCTGATTTTCCCTGATTTCCCTGATTCAGTAGAAACCCTGCATACATTATTATTTCATTATGAAACTGCAACAACTTCCTACATTATTGTGAAAAAAAAGCCCCAAAAAACTTATGACCAATGAAAAAACATATGAAAGTTATAAATGGAATGGCTATAATATATAAACTAAAATTAAAGTCATACTGGTGTCCTAATCCAAAACAAGTGTTGAAAGAGTGTTGAAATCACAGGAGGAAGGAAACTTTTACAGCCTGTGGCATTAAAGTTGACTAATATTTTAATCTATTTATTCCAAAATCGGGTTATTGTGTTGGAGCAAAAAAAATAGCTTGCGACTGGTTGAAGGTTCATTGTTGGTGTTTTGGAATTGTTTCCAGGTTCTTTCATTAGTAAATTGTCTCGAGAAACGCTTATAAATATTTTCGCATACCTATTCCGATTTTCGTTCCTGGAAAAGTTGATGGAATCAAGTTGATCAACAGACAAATTTGGTGACACACTTCCAAGTAGATTCAAAGCTATTCGTTTCTCTGAAAATAAAGATCCAAATGGGAGAATGGTTCAATAAAACTTCTAATGGAATTAACTTCCAAAAAGTGAAATATTTTTGAATATATCATGATATAAAAGATGGAATATCAGAGTTAAAAGTCATAAGTTGCAATCTTTTAAATGTACCTCTTTCACTTTAATATATTAATTAATATTATATATATAATTAATATATTTTAAAATTGATTATGGATGATTAAGAATGGAAAAAGATCAAAAACACTACACTACCTTTTTCTGAAGCAGCAGTGAACCATTCTTTAATTTTTTCCTTTCTCTGTGTGTCTGGATTCATAAGGACACCTGTGAAAGTAAATATCTGCATGATCACAGAACTTTTATCCTCATATTTTAGGATCTACTATCTCAGATATAACACTTATGAGGTTCAGTAATTTAATAACTTAAACGTTGTCATAAGAATGTAAAGATTTATTCTAATAACTTGTATGCTATATGTGTGTGAGAAAAAGGCCACAATCTGGCATCTTTAAAATAAAATGTATATCATTGTGGAAAATATGTCAATAATTGAAAGCACAACATGTCTTTACATTAGTGAAGTTTGTATCACTGCAAAAACATATTCATGACTGACATTTATTTCTCAGATATACTAAACAATCTAGTAAAATGCGTATGTTTATCTTTCTACAATCGCACCATAACCATAATTAAATTCCCTGATCTATAAGCCTATTGTGAAGCTCTATTGTTGGTATTAACTTGAACTGCCTAAAACTGAAGTGAAAACACGCATAGTTTTTTGAACACACAATGTTAAATAACTACTATGGATTGGTTTGATCATGTGATCATAAAGTGAGCAAAACCAAAGCTTGCCTATTGAAAACTTGAAAGAAAAAATAGACAATAAGTTGCTGTAATAGACTTCCAGACCAAGGAATTTGCTAATGATTATGATCACACATTAGGTACTTTTAGCTAATGTTATCAGCAGCAGCCCTAGAGGTATGTCCAAATTTGTGGAGGAGAATGTTAGGTATTAAAGCATAAAAGAAAACCGTTCAAATAAGTCCATTGGTGATACAGACTGAAAACAGAAATTATATTAATGTGCTTCTCCACAGTTTTCTACATACTTCTGAATCTAACACTGGTTATAAATTTGGAACAAAGAAATTATAACTGCCAAACATCTAGTCAATTCTGAAGAGTTAGTGACAATTAGTGAGATAGCATAGACAGTGACGTGGCCAATTTATTTAACTGAAATTAACAGCTAGACTTTAACATAAACACTTTATCTTACACTTTGAGACATTTTTGTTCATGAAATTTACTTTTTTCACAAAAATACTAGAATTTTTGCAACATTGACCTGTTTCAGATAGTCTCAGACTTTTTCTGGAACATGGATTATTTTATTTCATGAAATAATTTATTTATTTTTGCTTTTGGAATGTTTTCCCAAACATTAACAAATGATGTTAAAGCATACTGACTTCACAGCTGGGGTGTGATAAAAACTTTCAAAATGTTATGCAAAAGCTTTGATTAGTAAAAAAAGTTAATTTCCTGAATTTCATTAAAAAATAATGTTGATGTTGCACACCTTTCATGTACTCATGTATTTATCATTTGTCCAATTTTCATACATTATTATTTATTATGAAATTGCAAGAACTTCCTACATTATTGTGAAAAAAAAACAAAAAAAACATATGACCTCAAAGTTACCAGTTGCATGTGGTTATGAAAAAGTTATAAATGGAATTACTATTTAGTATATAAACTGAAATTAAAGTCATACTAGTGTCCTTATCCAAAACAAGTCCTTGCGTCAAAAGTTTTGTAACTAACTTTATAAAACATAAAAAAGTATGTAAATTAAAAACTTTGAAATATAGAATATTGAGCAACAAATCTTTATTTCAAAATTTGAGACTTAAAACTTAAAGCAAAAAAATTGGTTGCAATAAGTTTTCTATTCTTCTCTTATTTGCAATTCTAATGATTTATAAATTATGTATATACTTACGATTTGATGACAATTTACGACATGACTTTCTGGAACTGTCCAACTGAAATATCATAAAAACAAATATATAATTCAATAAAGTCATTCAGTTTCTTAAAGCCCAACAAATTATTCTGACTTATAGTCATTGGGCCCAAGTAATAGGTGTGGAGTATTGGAATATTTTTTTCTGTAGTTCACAAAATTAACTATTTATAAACTAATTTAAACCTTCCAATATTGCAAGATTTTTATAAGTGCTTTTGGATATGTGTTGATATTTTATACCACAAATCAGTCTTTTGTTTATGCTAACAATTACAAATATGAAAAAAGTTAATTTTGTGAAAAATTTCACAATGTCAATTTTTTAAGAAAAATATATATACTTGGTCTGGAGCAGGTACTTTTAGTTGGTTGCAGAAATTCAACATTTTAAATAAAAATGTTAATTTTGTGAACAAAATTCTCAATGTTGCATTGTTAAAACTTGATTTATTGAACACAAGAAAAAAAATCACTTCACCTTTGTTATAACTGATGATGACTGAATATCCGGCACTGAAAAACGCAATGAGAACTCATAAATTGACTGACTTGTAATGCAAGAGTGAAAACAGACATCGACTTATGAACCTGAGAATTCAACAGTTTCCAGCCAATTATGAACCAAAAGGTTTTGCCAAGATTTTTTTAAACATAATTGTAAGTTAATTTCCTGATAAATAAGCCTAAAATATGCGTCTGCAGCCATCTAAATAGCTTAAATTATAAAATATTTCTCTGTTACTCAACCATTTTGGTCAACCATTTTTCCTGAGCACTAGTGGTTATATATTAGTCAGAAGTGCATTTACTTTTGGATCTGGAAGTCTGAATTTTCAAAAACTTTTCCTAAGATGACCACCATGGGAACCTCAGGGAGTCACTAAAATCACAAGTAGATCACTGTCTGGATATTTTAAAACTAACAAGTTGGAATGTATGTATGATTTATGTAGCTAATAGCTATAATACACAATTTCGGAGCAAATGCAGCCATTATGGGTTCTAATGTGATTACGGTTCGCCGGTAGGGCAAGTTGCAATCCAGCTTCACCTGGTATTATAGGAAAAATTGATTCAAAAGTTCCGTTTTTCTTCTAAAAAGTCCCGACGAAGTGCAGAAAGTTCTCCAAAACAGTCCAGAATAAAAATAGGCACAAGAAGAAGAAGAAAATCAACAATCAAGACATTTTCGCATGGCAGGTCTTACTTCTCCTATGTAAACATTGAGAAAAAGTGCACATCCAGTGAAACATGCCCTACTAAGGTTATCAAAAACATCAAAATCCATAATGCCTGCATTTTCTCCAAAATCGTGTATTATAATACATACATGATGGTAAAGATATGGATTTCTCCTTTCTTATCGATGAGGAGTTTGAAATTGCTGAACTCAATCTGCTTTGGTATTCATAATCTTCAACCCCTCTTCTCTTTAAAGGCAATGCTGAGTCTAATGATTTACAGGACGCATGAGACTTGGATGCTGAAATATAAATAATTTTATGTTAAGAAATTATTCTTAGAAGACGACTTTCCAATGTTTTTATCTGGTTAATTCAAAGTTTTTAGTTACACCACATAAACTAAATATCAAATAAAATGTGAAATTAAACAAAAAGCGCAATGTCCTTATAAAAACCTATTCGCAAATGTAAACACCACATAGCTAGCACAGCAAAAAATCCTATAAAAATAAAATCACCTGAAAGTTTTTCTTCGGCGACATGGTCCCGTAAATCTTCCGTAACCTGGAACGTTTACATTTGGATTTAACTATGTTTGTAGTTTGCATATGTAAACAAAAAACAACAACAATGTATTAAAAATTTTATTTTTTGCGAAGCTTTTCGTACTTCAAGTACATCGTCAGGTTGTAGATTGGTTTAATAAAATGAATGTTTTCCTTTACTTGGAAAACCGTAATGATTGATGCAAAATTATGTTCCTAAAACTCACCTTAAATGGAGAACACGTGTGAGTTGGTCTGCCATCTTTGTTTACATCGTTACTTTTGGATACACCAGAATGTAACCGGGGGAACACACGTCCTTCAGAAATTTCAAAAGCATGCTTGCGTCGTCTCGCTTCCAAAAACGCTGGCGTCACCAATCGGTTTCGAATTCCACATCCCTTTTCAGTTAGCATTATTTCACAAACCACTCAAATTGCGTGTGTGTTATTTTCGAAAAAATAATTTACTTCTTTTTTTTAATTTTTTTCACAGATAGTATTCCCGGGAGGTCAGAATTATAATGAACAAATATTTTATTAAACAAAAAAAAAACCCTTTACATTCGTTATTTCTATAACAACAGCGTTTTTGTAAATAAAAACTATATCACTTACATAAAAATGGCTGCATAAAAGATCTTCTAACTTTGTTTTTATAACTCAGTGAAATTCCTATTAAATTTTATTTGAATTTATAACGAGAACGGATTGCGTGTGCAGTTTAAGCCACAATGCTTTCGATTGATTTACAGTTACAAAGAGACCAGAGTGGGAGCTTGCCTTAGTAAGTCAACGATTCTTATCTTGAATTTTTCTGTTAATATTTTACTGTTCTTCTTCAAAGTGTTGATATTTACCTTATCATAAGTTTTTTATAGACAAGTAGACTTTATAGACTTTTTATGTAACCATAGTCACAAGAAACCAATAGTCATTCTTGTGACTATGATGTAACTAAGTCGTTAAGGGAGACAAGGACACAGGAGGCGCATGCAATCACGCAAAACGCGCATCCTTTAAAGCCGGTCTATTATATCTGCTCTAATTATTATATTCTTAAGTAAAATGTTTGTTTAGTTTTTGTGGGATTATTTGAAACACTCCAGTTCCAATTTTCCGTAGCGTCACCCCACAAATTGAAATTCCTGCATCTATAAATTACGTCGGCTTTCTAGCATACTTTTCTCCAACCAATTTCATGTAAGTACGCGAACTATGCATTTTCGGTTTTCTAAAACTAGCACTACTATTAGCTGATTATTAGCTTCTTAATTTAAAAGATAGTTATACTTGTTTGTTTGTTCCTTTTTATTTGTATTTGACATGGATGTCAGAAGAAAACAGCCAAGTTACAGTCAAGCCGAACTACATAAGACCGGGAATTATTTTCTCTCGTGAAAAGAGTCAGCCAAAAATCAAAAATATTTGTTGGGGAATAATCGGGGAAAAACATTTGTCGAAGAAAAAATAGTCAGGGAAAAAAAGTCTGGTTGGGGAAATATTAGTGGCTAAATTGGTCATTAAAACCCGACTTTTATTATCCCCGATAACGCACACCTTTCCCGAATTCATGTTTATATGTCCAATTTGTCTCAGTTGCCCATACGGTGTTTTATTGATTTGCTTTTTAATTACTGAGATTTTATTTGTATTGCGCTAAAAAAGACTTTGTTGGGGCCATTTCCGGATACAGAATGTTAATTTTTAATCTCAGAAAATTCATGAAATTCATTACTCTAATGAGAAAAAGTAGAGGGAACGTTCATATACGATAAAAAAGGACCAATGAAATCATGACATTGATAATGCCATAGTTTTCTGCAGTATATGTCAATAATATTTGCACTTCTTACATAAATGAATGTTATTTCCGATCTACTTATCGGATTTAAGCAAACAAGGTATCTAATTAAAGGTATCGTCGAGTACTTTAAAAATGGTATAAAATTAATTTTTGCTTAATTTCGCGAATTATTTTGCGGTCAAACATTTTGAGCTTATTCCAGAGAAACCATGAAATCCATTTTTGCATGAGAGAAAGCCCAGCCTAGCCCGACACAATGGTGTTTTGTTTTTTCTTCCAGATATCTGTTTTTTTATCGGATACTATAAACTGTCGTGAAAGAACTATCCTGAAAATTGTGACTGAACAAACATGTTACTGTGATGACTAAATTTTCCTTTCTGTTTAACAGCCTTTCACATTGGTCTCGCCACGAACCAGCATCTATCGTTCGGTCACACGGAGAAAACACAGATCATTGGGCGAAGAAAAAACACAAAAGTAGCACGATGTTCACAACAGGGACAGCTCAGAAAACTCATTTTTATCCTGGAGATCGTTATCCTCATGAAATACCGCCACCACGTAAGTATTAAACGCTTGTTTTATAGTAAAAGGCTTTATACATGATTTGTTGTTGGTTTTTCAAAATATATTTCGTTATTTCAGCTTCTTTGTCAATGTTGACAACTCATCATAATTTGGATGGTAACATGAAAAATATTGGTACGAAATCTTTCACAGGCCTACTTCTTCACGAATTAAATGGAAACTGGCCTGGTGATTATTATCGTAGAACTCGACGTCCACATTCATATCATATGTTACGAACGAGTGCAAATGGAAGGGCACGGGACGGTTTTGAGTATTGGTACAAAGACACAAGGCCTGTCAAACAAGGTAAAAATTGTCAAATAAAACACCCAGTGCCGTGTAACTAAGGATGCAATGATACACCTTGGTCATACGATATCTGTACTAACGCTGTTTTATTTAATAAACACCATCTTAATAAGCACCAGAGACTCAAATTCTCTGAAAACAATAGCACCTATACACCAGCTAGGCTCAAAATCAAAATTATTTTACTTATTCTTTAGTGTCTGTCTCTCTCTGAACTTAAAGCATTGGTAGTAGGTAGGTAGGTTACGAAGTTAGGATGGCATTTCGATGTCACTGAAGCACCGAAGTAGGCTCAAAATGGCAAAAATGAAGCACCAATGAATATGGGTTTTTTTACTGGTGCTTATATAAAGAAAAGTTTGTAGTAGCTTTCTCATGTTGTTAGTGCAAATGATTCTAAAGGAAGAAGATGTTTTTTTAGAGGGAGTAGAGCTTCTTTTTCTCTTTTTTTATAGGCTGGAAGAATTGGATTGGCAGTAAAGGTTGTGTCCTTGGAACAAAAGCAAAGTAAAGAAAGTATATATATATGATGAATTTTCAGATGTTGGCTCTTTGCCGCGACAAGAAGAAATTGTTTGCAAATGACACCTGGCTTCGTATGGTTTTCTTGTAGGTCATAAAATACAATAAAGCCACAGTGTTGTAGATTACATAGAGAATATATTTGTTTGAAAGCGGTCTTGTTATTCGCTATAACTCTCGGATGAATGCCTCAAAATTCCGGATAGCAGCTCTTTAAATATAAAGTCTCACACCTTCAGATAAAAGCTCACCCATTTTTTTTATCAGAGGCAGACAATATGCAAAAACAATAAACAAGTCTTAGGTAAACAAACTTTAAACGACTTGTATTTTGATCATTTCTATTGGGTATGCTACAAATGGGTATAAGCAGCTGCCTCTTTCCAAATACAGGCCCCTAAAAAGTGAACTTTTGAAATTATAGTTGGATTCAAGGTCATTAAAAGAATTTTTTTAATTTTCAGAACTTTTAAAGAATATAAGGCGTATGTTTTCGAATTGAGTTGCATTCATAATGCAGAAAAGTCTCCAAAAACAAAAAAATCCGGATTATCCCATTTGGTAAAAGCAATTGCATATAACAGGAAAATCGCAAGAATAAATACATTAGCTGTTGTTTTTATATCGTTCATCTGACAATTTCGCCTCCCTTGTGGTTTATGATGAAAACGTAATAAATTTCGTCTGGGGAAGTGAGGCTGTAGTCAAGTTATGCCTCGTTCTTTCAAACATTTTTATAGGTCTTTTCAGCTTAAATTTATGGTGAAGAGAGAAAGTGTCAGATGAACATACTCTTGCCATTGGTTATTCATGATTTGGTGGGTTGACATAATTTTCATCAAAATAATATATCACTAGCAGAAATTCAAATATGGTCGTTTCTCCAGATAAACGTGTTGTGTTGTCACGATTTTGGCTGTCGTGATACATTTTGGCAGGGTAGAGGAATCGAAGAATAACTATAAAAGAAAAAAAAATAATTTTTCTATGAACATTCGAAACAATCTGAAGACCTAAACATCCTTTTCATTTTGAAAAAAAAAAACGTTTCATAAGAACAGGTTAACAAATAAAAAAAGTTTCAATAATCATTATTTTTGAAAGTCTGAACAGTGTCTGGATAATCTTGTAAGCAATGCCTTTTTTTCGAAACAGTTTCCCTAGAATTCACAAACCAAGTCACGATATTGTTTCAGGTCATATGTGAGTTTCTTTAGCAGGAAACAAATTCAAATTCTATTAGCATTCATGTGGCTATTATTCAAAGTCAACAAACTTACCCACAATAGATTTTGTGGTGGATGTTCAACTCTTTTACTTTTTATATCAGCAAACGATGTGAAGCCGAAACCATTCAAAACATCTGAGTTATAAAGCAAAAAGAACGGGAAGGCATCATCACACGACATGTCGTTACTGACGTCATACCAGTAATGTTGTCCTAAAAATAACATGAGATGACGTTATAACCAATCTTTGATTTGTTTACCAACGTCATCACTCCATCCATACGGACATTGTATTTATTTAGGTACTTTACCCATGGTGAGAAAACATTTTCCTTTAATCCACTTCGGAAAATTCTTTATATCGGATTCCTTCAAAGGGATTTTCATGAACTCATCGTTTGGGCCAGTGACAAGAAACAAATTATCTCCAACATAATCTGAATCGCGTTTCGTCACTTTACAAACTGTCTTCGGCTGAATGAAGTAAGCTGTGACGTAATAGTTTGTTCCATCATCGTAAATAGTTTTGCCAATCTGGTTCTTTGCAACAATATTGTTTTTCGAATACTATGGAAAAGGAGTTTTTAGTAGCTATATTATTATTATTATTATTATTATTATCATTACTATTATTATCATTATCATCATTATTATTATCATTATCATCATTATTATTATCATTATCATCATTATCATTATCATTATCATTATCATTATCATTATCATTATTATTATTATTATTATTATTATTATTATCATTATCATTATCATTATTATTATTATTATTATTATTAATCATTTATTTGGGTTCCATTTATATATAATGGTTCTTCTCTCTATCTACAGTACAACATATAGGTATAAAAAAATGAGCTAACTAGACAACAAGGATAATACTATGAGCGGAATAAGGTAAGAGCGGAGCTACTTGTAACAACAAAGTCATTGGATAAAGATAGCTATGAAATCAAAATTGAAGAACACTGCGCTAAAACTGTTGGATTGCCATTGGTTTTTTAAACAAGTAATTGGCTAAAGATGAAACAAAGGAGAAAATTCAATAAAAAAAAAAAAAGAAAAAAAAAAAGAATCTCAGATAATAATCTTGCTAAAGCTTTATTCGCAAAATATTTTTTAGCTTCGCTGCTAAATTTACTCAAACAATCAATTGTCGAATTTGTTTCGGGAGTTCGTTGAAAACACTACAATGCGAGGTAAATGTTCGCGGTTCTCCTTGTCTAATTTTATGTTCATTGTCGTTTCGTGAACTCCTTCTGTTTACTTCCATGCTGACTTTTAGATAATCCGGCCATTTGTTATCGTGTATGGCTTTGAATGCTAACTTTGATGTTAAGAAGGCTATATTTCCATAGTACTCCAGTACGAATTTGATATGCTTTTTTTATAAGAACAAGCAGGGTAGAACTTATCCAAAATATGAACTCTTTCTGAAGGTTCTTTACAAGTGCAGGCTGAATATTAAGCATGCAATAGAGACAACTTCTGCCTTCGATAAGCTATCAATATCAGAAAATTTGGTCAAAAAGCACTATCAAGTTTAGCTTTCTGTTTAACGTAACAAGTAAGAACAAGCAAACATATTTATGGCTTAGCTCTAAAATAACGTAAGAACAAAATTTCCGAAAGCAGACTGAATCAAAAGTCATTAATTACAAGTTTTTTTCGATCTCCTATGAGAAAATAAAAACCTGGTTTTTCGAATGATTACTTACAGCAAATTGGGTACCAGCTATTTGTCCGTTTGCATCAAACAGCAACATGGTAGACATATCGTTGTTTTGGATGTAACGCTTTCCATAAAAGAATGTGGTTTCTAAAACATTTTAAACGGTTGATACGTTATAAAATAATCTTTACAGATACAAACAGTTATGAAGAAAAGTGGTACAGGAATCATCAGATGCAAACTTTCATGTGTTAAATGGTTTATTTTTGTTATAGATTAGTAATTGCTGTCCGGATAAAAACCTTTTACCGATGCAATTCTCGTTTAGTGCAATGCGAAAGAAACTTTTTGTCCGCGTAAGATAATTAGCTTTCACGAAGGATTGGTGTTATCTTTATATCCAGTTCTATCACATGTCTTAAACAAACTGCGTAGAATAAAAAATATATTTAATTTAATAATGACTTCATATTTCCATGTAAAAATGAATTCCTTCTAAGACGCGTAAAGTTTCTGTCTGGCTGTACTTTACCCGGGCATATCAAAAAAAAGAACTTGTGAATAAAAAACCCTATTCTACATTCCACTACTTCTGGAATAAATTTATTACTCTGTATCATAAAGACAATCTTTAATTATAAAACTGAAGAAAAAAATATTATGTCACTCTTATACAGTTATTTTTAACGACTTTTAACTAATCTAACTTTATCATACGTTTCTTCTTTCTTTTTCTTCTTTCTTGTTTTTTCGCCAACAAACGGAAATGTAAACTTTGACGCAATGCAATGGTTTTCCCTCTATACTAATACGCATACAAATACGGAAACCGTTGCCACAATTGTCTATTAAACAAATTTGACGTTTTTTGGTTTTTTTCTACTTAGGACTCGTAACCAGGGCTTAAAACGCTTATAGTATTAATACTAGTGTGGAGTGTAATCACATTTTACAGTTTTTCTCCATAAATTGATTTTTACACGCAATACTGCCATGATAAGTTTGTGTATATACAAAAGTTGTTGTGTTTCTCCATGTTGGAATTATATCATATTTAGCACAAATATTTTGGATCGATCATTCAAAGAATGCTATTATCCCTATTTTTCAGTGCTATTTGGCCTATTTAGAGAATTCTAAAGTTGTACAGTTAAACTAAAAGCTAAAATTCCAATGTTCAGAAATTTAGAAAAGAGACAATACAACGTATACTCCTACCTAACCACGATTAAACTTCTGAAATATAAGAAAATACTTTTTTATCTTTCAATTCTTTATTCTGCTATGAATTGTGGAAATGTCAAAACCCAAAACTCGATTTGTGCATCATGATATAAAAAACATGTAAACATGTATATAACCATGATTTTTACTTTGTTCTTGCATTACATTCATCTATATACTATTCAATTTTCTAATCTAAAAAAAAAAGATATTATTCAAACACTCTCAAAGCAATATAATAATGATCTTGCTACCTTCGGTTCCCTGAAGGCAAACCTTAATAATAACAACCTACAATAAAATAAACTGCTAGCTACACATTTTGGCATAGTAGTCAACACTGACTGATATGAAACAGCTACGTTCAACGACATTAAAGAATAGACATCGGTAGAAAATGATGAACTGATAACACGAACACATAACAGGTCTACATCTCGTCGGATAGAATAGTTACTGATAAATATCAATGCTGTTATTCTTTATTACTGAACTTAAAGCGTTGGATATAAAGATTTTTTAAAACAAAACAAAAAAATTTACACACAGCGTCTTCATTTCTCGTTTAAAGATATGAACGTTGAGAAAATTTGATGAACTTTCGAACGCCAAAAAACATTGCAAACTAGAGGATTGAGATCGACAAACCGATTAGCAGTCGTGAATTCATCCGACATCGAATTCGAAGACCAAAAATGTTAACTCGCGCTTGAAAAACCTATTTGTGATTGGGAAGAAAACCTTGTAAATGTACTGATTTCAAAAAAATAAAAATACGATATTGCCATGCATGGATACAATGCAATGCACTGGTCTGTTGAAAAAAACAACATTGCATTCTTCCTTAAGGCACAACACTCCACGAAGTAATAAAACCCCGTAAAATGGAGCTAGAGATTCCCCTAATGGGAGATTTTCCCTATACTAATACGGAAAAAACCAACGTTTCTTTCTTTAAAAGTTAGGCAAGATAAAGGCAAGATTTAGTATTAGTATAAGAAGACTAGTATCCCGGGTAAAAACATTTTACAGGTTCACTTTCCCCATGAATTGCTGCCTCCACCTCCCGTGCTCTTCCTCTTTCAAATTATAGGGATGACAAAAAAATAAAATCACACAATCCAAAAGGATACGTAGTACCATCCCATAGAGCTCGAAAAGCTGATCAAGAAAATGTATGAGATCGTCTGTGTGCGATGTGCCGTTACTGAGATATATCGTCGATCAAACATTTTGCTGACGTCGTACCCGTCCCCAAATAGTTTTAGAGCCATTTTTTTTCTCGTTACCCCATCGCCAATATCGCGGACTCAAGAAAACGTCAGTTATTTCTATTGGTTCTCGAGATATTTGCCCCTAATCGTCGCGTTCCATTAGGGATGCAATGCAATGTCCCCTGTGCCAAAACAATTACGTAGCATCATTTGTTAGTACTAACATACTAATACTGAAAAACACTTATCACAGCATCGTGGTTTTACGCGCTCCTCATGAGAAGATGACCGTGAAATTTCTAAAAATTTATCACTCTCTAAGATAAAAGTGGTATGCACACCTCGCTATTAGTATAAAGACTAGTGTAGCGTATAAAAACATTTTACAGTTTTTCTCCATAAATTGTTTTTACACGCAATACTGCCATGATAAGTCTGTGTATATACAAAAATTGTTGTGTTCCTCCATGTTGGAATTATATCATATTTAACACAAACTTTTTGTATAAATATTTTGGATCGATCATTCAAAGAATGCTATTATCCCTATTTTTCAGTGCCATCTGCCTATTTAGAGATTTCTAAAGTTGTACAGAATACTAATACGAAAAAAAACAAAACATCCATTCACGACCTTCCCGAGAAATTTTACCTAACTTTTCTTTCTTTAAAAGTTTGGTAAGAAAAAAGCAAGATTGTGTATTAGCATAAGAAGATGTACCTTTACAAGCGTTTTTAGATAATTGCCAGCCTTGTTTTATCGCATCATTTTCGTCCATCGGCATTGTGGAAAATTTACCAGCCGTCATGGATAATCTGTTCCATGGTGGATAAACTGAAATAAGAAAAATAAATAGTACTTGCAAAACTGTAGTGAATTGTAGTGTTGATTTGTGACAGTTGACCTGGTAAAAATTAAATTAACATAGTTTTAGTTATGTTTAGAATGTATGTTTTGATAAATGAAAAGGAAAGCACCGAAAGGTAGATATCTCTGGGAAAATTGAAAGAAATGAAAACTATTGCCTTTTAGTGAAAACGCTATTGACTGAGTTCATATTGGAAATACTAGTATAATACTGAATCAGATTTTAATTGGTGAATGAAAGAAACTTGCCATCTGGATGAAAAAAGAAAGTAAAACACTTTGAGAAACTTGAAAATAACAAAAACGCTGCTACAAGTAGCGCCATCTCTTTTGATGTACACTTTTCTTTTCTTTTTGTCTTTTACAATCCTCGGTAGTCTAAAAACCTTTTTTGTATTTAGATTTGATCTCTAAAAATAATAATTATAAGAAAACTCGATAAAACCGCATCCAAAATTTTCTGCAGAAACTTTCGTCAAAGTGAGATGATCACTATGATTATACGAAATATCATTAATAACAAAATATCATTAACCATCTCCAATTTTATCAGTGTTACAGCACGGTTCCCACTAGGCCTTAATTAGCGTTCATTAAAGTTTATTGCTTGCGTTTATTTTTACGTGGCAAAGGGAACGTAAATCTTTCAGTTTGAAAGCTAAATATACGCTTTTCAGTCTTAAGGTCAGTTTCATTCACCGATATCGTCCGAGCGAACGACCGTTTGTCACCGATCGTGCATCAATCGAGCTTACAGTGTGTCCACAAAAAAGCGGGTCTCTAACTTTTAGTAAGCATATCTTGTATTCTTTTCGCTTATTTTTTGCGGTTTTTACATCAAATGAAAGATAATTTTTTGCTCTTTCGAATCCTATGTCCTTTTTTTACTTAAAAATATTTTATAGGTATCTGTAACAGATTTTAGCATGAGAACATGCAATTACATAGATAATGATCAATTAACGCTTGCTTGAATTGGAATTAATGACTCGAGTAATATGAAAAATCATAAAAAATAAGTGATTGTTGTAAAGTTGTATTTACACTGAAAACACATACCTTTTTACAAACGTGAAAGACTTCGTTGCTAGAGACTTTTGACAAAGATAAGAAGAATAAAGGATAACCTATGAATAAAAACTAAATATTCAATTACATTCAACGTGTCCGCCGTCTCTTTGAATACAAAGGTTTACCCTGTTTCTCATTTCAGTAAACGAACGTCTTATCATTGGTTGGTTCTGTCTCAATAAATTCACTTCGTCCACTATTCTTCTTCTCAATTTAGTCGGATTGAAAAAATGAGGGCCAACAATTTCCCTATTGGCACAAAGGCAAACCCAAACATGAAGCTTTTCGCGCGAATTACTCTTCTCAAATTTAAAATTTGGAGGACGCTGACCGTTTGGCGCGTAGCAGCGGACGTTTTGTGTCCTGCTGACCTTACCACACATATGGAAAACAGCTTCATCACCGATCACAATATTTGGAACAAAACGAATATTATGTGCTTGCTGCTGAAACCACAGACAAAATCGTTATCTTCTTCTAAGATCACCATTTTTAAGCTCCTGTACGATGTGGATTTTTGTATGGGTGCCATTTTAAATCTTTATTGACAATATTGTTGAAAGAACTTTTGGACAGTCCAGTCGGGTTGCTCCTGCACGAAACGTCTTGTGGTTGTTGTATCATCAGCTGCCTGACTTGCTGGATATTTTGTTGTGTTCTAACAGTTCTCCTTCTATCACTTCTTTCTGTGTTTAGGTTATCACTTGTTCCATCATTATCATACTTCTTGACATTTCTCTGAATTGTATTTTTTGAAGGTGGATTTCTGCCAGGAAAACGCTGTCTAAAAGCTCCAATAACTTTTTGCTTCATGAAATTTTCTCACGATGAACGCTCTTTGTTTCATTGTTAGCTGCATGATTAAATAAACTTACAAATTTTCCTGCTTATAAAGAATTTTGACAAGGCGTTGGGAATATGAAATTATTAAAACATAAAAAAAGATTTTAAGCTCACTCTACACAATGAATAAAAAATTGGTGATTCGGAGCGTTTGAGTGACAGCCAATCAGATTTCTTGAAAGTTAAATGATTACGTAATTTTCAGTCTTCTACATTGCTTATTCTGATTTTTCCCTCAGGTGCAATGTTGTGATTTATCAATAAAATCACGATCGTATTCCGCACGACAATATCTCCGTGGCTATTTTATCGCCCCAGAACAAAATGCTGTTCTATGGAAATCCACCTTTAAATGTTGATTAGGGCACTTGCACGTTTTCCATTTCTACTTTTAATGAGTTAACTCTCCTCCACAAATTTTGAATGAGCTCTAGCTACGCCTCTGGCAGGCATGTGTTTTTATAGAAAAATGTTTGACTTTTAGTTGAGCATACGTAATGACTAATTAGCGTTACTAATCTCTGACGTCACACGTATTTTTTAGAATAGTTAAATATATTTAAATAAACTTAACTCAATGTTTTGTTTAGTTAAATCAGATTAGCTACATTTAAGTTTAACTAATCTGAACTTTGTACCGAAGTTCCACTGTTTCGTTAAATTGTGACGTCAGTAAATAACTAATCTGAAGCTTTAACTAATCACAACTAATCTCAGTGTGACTTCGGCTGATGACTTGCAAATGTTTAAATGGTCTATAACCACCACGTGACTATACTTTCTCGGTTGATGGCCTCACCACTGCTGGAAAGGATGCAGAATCGGTTATGTACAAAAAAGAACGTGTACAGGAAAAGGTTCGAATAAATACGGGATTGTGTAACAATACGGGACCCCGTTTTAAACGTATTGGAATAGAATAAAAATTGGGCTCCAGGACTCACCAGGACTTGTGCTCGGATGCGTACGTCCCCATCTCGGACTTATGAATACAGTACACCATTAACACTGGTTAGGTTATCCCGTATAAGTATTAACGAATAAATGAATAAATAAACGTAATTATCCCTAAATCATCCGCTTATTGGTGCACCTATATGATTTCTGAGTTCCACCCATATGCATTTAAAGAAAGTTAGAAATCGTTTTACAAGCTAGGATATGGTTTTAGTAAAAAGGCATTGCAACTAGTAGTAGAAATCTTTTTGAAAAATAAAATGGAGCGGACTAGAAATAACAATTCAGGGATTTTTAACACGGTGTTTTAGCAAACGAGAACGTTATGTGAATTCACGTTTTCAAGAACGGTATGAATCCGAGTATCCCGTTCTCAAGAAATCCACAAACGGTCCGTACACAAACCTATGCACGAGAAAGTATTTTCACCGGTTTCGATTAAACGAAGAAGCATGACTCATATATATCATAGAACTACTATGTATAATAATATTTTCAAATTAATGATCATAAAATCACTAAAGTGTAGTTTGAACATTAAAGCATGGTTTCCACTAGGCATTTATTAGCGTTTATTACGGTAGCAGCGAAATATAGTATCAAAACACCCTTGGAGTCCTACTCTCCCGGTCGAAATGGCAATGAGCCTGCGCTTTAGAGTTTGCAAAACTCCCTTCACGAAACTGTATAAATTGTAATGGACGAATTTAGCCTAGGATTTTTTAAAGGCTTTACATTAAAATCAAAACATTCATGTGAAATATATATAAAAGGGAGGATTTCAGTTACTTTTTTACTTTAAACCTTTGAAATTAAGCCATGATTTTGCTGTTAGTATTGCCTCGTGCTCCGAAGATTGGCCATTGTTTAAAACAGTTTGAAAAAATAACAGAAGAGTTTCCAAAAAAGATATAATGTGTAGGAAGCAAATAAGAGCAAATCGTTGAAATCAGATTGTTTATTTTTTGTTTAGTGAGATACATAACTGTTCTTCAACATAATATTCTGGACATGATAACATGTTGCTCTGCTTTAGCAGAAATTAAGTAATGGTCGTTTCTGGAGGTAAACGTGTTGAGTTGTCCGAATTTTAGCTGTTGTGACACATTTTGGCATGGTCGACGAATCGATGAATAACTATTAAAGAAAAATACTAACAAAATCAGTGTGACCATTCACAACAAAAAATCTGAAGACCTAAACATCTTTTTTAGTTTGGAAAAAAATTTCATTAGAAAAGGTAAACAAAGTGAATTGTCTCAAAAATCGTCATTTTTTAAAGTTGAAAAGTATCTGGATTATCTTATAAGCAATTCTTTCAAAAGAATTTCTATAGAATCCACGAAAGCAAAAACGGCTCGGAAATTGTTCAAGGATGTCTCATGTGTGTAACATTTTAACACAATATAGGCAAATTAAACTATTATTATGGTCAAATGCCCCTATTTATAATGCTCAAACATACCCACAATAGATTTTGTGATGGATGTTCAACTCTTTTACTTTTTATGTCAGCAAACGATGTGAAGCCAAAACCATTCAAAACATCTGAGTTATAGAGCAAAAAGAACGGGAAGGCATCATCACACGACATGTCGTTACTGATGTTATACCAGTAATGTCATCCTAAAAATAACATGAGATGACGTTATAACCAATCTTTGATTTGTTTACCAACGTCATCACTCCATCCATACGGACATTGTATTTATTTAGGTACTTTACCCATGGTGAGAAAACATTTTCCTTTAATCCACTTTGGAAAATACTTTATATCGGATTCCTTCAAAGGGATTTTCATGAACTCGTCGTTTGGGCCAGTGACAAGAAACAAATTATCTCCAACATAATCTGACTTGCGTTTCGTCACTTTACAAACTGCCTTTGGCTGAATGAAGTAAGCTGTGACGTAATAGTTTCTTCCGTCATCGTAAATAGTTTTGCCAATCTGGTTCTTTGCAACAATATTGTTTTTCGAATACTGTAAAAAAAGATCAAGTAGCTACTTAACGGTATTCAAACTTGCAACCTCAAACCCAGGGTTTTTATTTAAAAAAGTGGCCCTAACTTCAAAGTTACAAATATTTGATCTCATTAATTTGAAAGCATCAGAAATGCAGTTTTTCGATTTCTGTGTTAGAAAGAAATCTTTTACCATCTGCCGCGTTTTTTTTCAGTTTTTTTTTTCATCTTCTTACTGTCCAAACCTACACAAGTTTTTTTCTGAAAGTTCATTGGTTATACAGCAGATTTCTGATATCTGATTGGCTGTTAGGTCTAGTTAGCCTACTTAACCTTAAACGATGAACACAGACTGAAGTTCACTTCGTTTTCTTATCTATCCAAAAACGTCTTTAAAAATGACGCACAAGTTACGCTCAAATTCGTAAATACATGGATTTTGAAAATGGATTTAGATTTCAAATTATTATTACAGAACGTTAAATATAGAAGAATTTATGCCCTGGAAACTTTTTAACTTCTTTACAGTTAAGTACTAACTGCTTGATATGTTAAAAAAGTTTGATGGCGGACGAGAAGAGACTCCACTCTTGATCTTGAAAGAAGTCAGTGATAGTGTTAACTGAAACTTGAAAGAAAAAGCTTTCAGAAGGGTAATTCTTTTCTTTTAGTAATTGGTTTTATAGTGAATTATTATATTACGTGAAAGTGCTTGGTATAACATGATCTTTATATACAACTTTCTTGATATCCATAGCACAGTTTCCACCTCTATATCTGTTTTTCAACTTGAATTTCATAGAGTTTGAATTTGGTCTTTATTCTATACTTTTGGTAAAATATTTCTTATAGTAGCTTGTCATCATTTGTAAGGATTTTTAGATTTAATTGTTTATTTGAGGAAGTCCATTCAACTATTGATGTTTATTTTTCCTTATCTTTGAAGTTCAATTTTTAGTGCAACTATGCTCTGTTGCTTTTTTGACATTTTTCTAATTTATACTGACAAAACGGCGAAGCCTTAAAAATATTCCATTTCTAAGGTGTATATGTAAATGTATGCGTATTCTCATTATGCTATGTGTTATGTGTTATGTGTTCGCATTTCATTATTTCATCAGAAATACCTTTGCAGGTGATTTGCAGAAATCCATATCCCTGTAATCCATTTGTCTTGGTTTTATCTCCTCCTATGAGTAAATGAAAACCGGGTTTTTCAAATGATTACTTACAGCAAATTGGGTACCAGCTATTTGTCCATTTTCATCAAACAACAACATGGTAGACAAATCGTTGTTTTGGATGTAACGCTTTCCATAAAAGAATGTGGCCTCTAAAAATTTTGAACGGTTGATTATGTTACAATAAGAACACCAACAATTAGAATGACGAAGAAAAGTGGTACAGGAATCATCAAATGCAAACTTTCATGTGTTAAATAGTTTATTTTGGTTATAGATTAGTATCTAATTTTACAAGCATCTTTAGATAACTTCCAGCCTTGTTTTATCGCATCATTTTCGTTCATCGGCATTGTGGAAAATTTCAAAAACGTCATAGATAATTTGTTCCATGGTGGATAAACTGTAATAAGGAAAAAGAATTACATTGAAATCTCTCCCTCTACAGCGGACATCTGCTAATAGCAGACACCTTTTCCAGGAACGGATGCCTTTTCTCTATGAACTCCACATATTTCTATTTTTGCGGATACCTTCTTATAGTGAACACATGTATTTGGTTCCAATTCATGTCTGTTGTAGCAAAGTTTGACTGTAACTTACAAACTGCATCCTGACTCTATGTAGAAACTAGATGTTTTAATGTACGATTTTTTCAAAAGATGGATGTGTCGATCAATTTCAGTCTCGTTCAGTTGATGAATCTATTCAGTAGTGGCCCTACATGATTTTCTTACAAAAGGACAAACGAGCAAAGTCAATGAAGGAGACTCTGAAATAATTTTACTTTTTCATTTAAAGCTCTACTTATTTCATATTGAACATAGAACATTCAGTAAAAATACTCCAAATATGCTGAAACGGAATAATAACCAGAACTTGCCTTTTGGACCAAACAAGAAAGCATAACTCCTTGAGAAACTTGAAATAAACAATAATGCTATTACAAGTAACGACATCTTTCTTGATTTACAATTTTCTTCCACAATCACAAAGAGGTATTATTAAACTCTAATTTCTCTTCGACTTTGTCATATCTGTTAAAACCATTGCTAACCCCACAGTTCACGATAACATTTCGTCATGTTACTGTGTGTGTTGTCAGCTTGTTAATTTATGATCTGTCTGTAATTGAAGAAGCTGAAATTTGGAGAAACTCGTGACTTAACGAACTTTTCCGGGTGGATTAAAAAAAACCTAAACATTTAAACAGAAAGTTTTATAAACACTTCTTACTTCAAAGGTATTACGAAATGTATGACGGGAAATGGGAGAATTTGGTTGTCTCATTAATCAGTTATTACGAATCCATTCTGCTTACTATAAATGGTAGCTTGAGAAAAGTAACAATAAGGAACAAAACGGATCTATGTGTTTTTCAATTTAGCAATTCTTTCAGACAAAATGTAAAGGGACCATTTCATTTGCCAGTAGTAGCTCCTTCCCTTTTATTTTATAAAAAATATTCAAATTATATATATTTATATATACTTTCTTCTTGCCTTGGCTGTGAGTTGATTAAATCGAATCGAAGCCTTATCAGTTTCCTTCTAGACCCGTTTCTTATTGTTCAAATGAGGGATTCCAACTGCTGACATCAGCACACTGCAACCCTCAGTTCTAGTTTTAACAGTTCATTATCATTAAATAACATTTTCACTTAAACTAGTTTCGGTATACCCTCTTATGTATTCGGTGTATCTGGAGCTGGAAAGAAACATTTACCACCTACGTGTCTATTTCAAAATTTTTTACTCAGCGTTTTATTCATCCCCGGCAATTAATGGAGGTCTGCATATAAAAGAAGTTAATAGCCACAAAAAAATATTTTCAAAAGCCACTTTGGAAGTATTATTTCAATGCTCAGGTTTTCATTATGAACAAGCACTGCATCGATAACCATTTTTGTCAAGAACCGATCTGACTCATCGGCATCAGCTGATTAAGGTCACTGTTAGTTAATAGGTAATAGTTTTACTTTTACCTGTTAATTACAACAACGTTTGTTTCATTATTTCTTTTTAAACCTGTTGCAAGATTAAGCTGAAATATACAACCCCTATACCATTATAGTAAAAATGGGAAGTTATTCAAGAATAAATATTAAAAATAAAGTACACGCAGCACCGTAATATTTGCAAGTAGTGTTTGAGGTTGAACAAACCATTAACTAACAGCGGCCTTAGCATTTGCTGATCTTTTGCTTAACTCACAAACAGCTGTTGGCAGTAAGCTTTCATATTTGGAACATGAAATTTCGATTAGAAATCTTAACCCAGCATTTATTTGAGACCGTCACGTTTATTGGAGGTCCGACTTTTATTCGAGGAATTACAGTATATGTATTGATATTTGTTGACTGCTTACAATACAAATCCACCTTGAATACTTGCTTATTGTGACGTTCACATGGCGTGGTATTTGTTAGTATGAGTTGCCAATTTTTTTAGCATTTCCGCATTTCCTTGTTCATTTGGCGTTGATTTAATATGGCCAACTGATTTAATTTGGCGTGCATTTATTTTGGCGATAATGGAAAAAATACATTATTTTGTTTTTTCTAAAACTTTGACTTAAAAAAACATCACAAATGCCCCTTTTGGTATGAAATTTGATATGTAGGCTAAGAAAGGCATCTTATTGTCAAATTTAATGTTCGTTTTAATTATTTCTCCCCAATTGGGCACAATTAGTCCAAAAATGTCAAATGCTCTGTTTGCGAAGAAATTTGGCTAGTAAAGTAATTCGAGTATGCTGATGTCAAATTTAAGGCTCATTTTAATTGTTTCAACCCTAAAAATACCCTTTTTGTGTACAATTGGTCCAAAAATGTAAAATGTAATTGTATTATTTCGTTAGGGCAGCACCATATTTTCTTGAATAAACGCCTTCCCTCGAATAAATGCCACCCTCAAATAAATGAACCCTTGAATAAGCACACCTGGAATTCTGATTTTTAAATGAGCGCCCTGGACGCTAACATGCAAGAAAAAACGGTACTTGTCGGAAATTTAAACTTCAAATTTAATTTGAAATCCTCCATAAACCTGCGCATTTTAAATGTTCTCTGAAATTGTAATGTTTCTCTCATTTATTTTTAGGAATCAACAACTGTCTGGCAAAGTATTCTACCTTTTTTTATGGGCCACCTAATTTTGGTGGAAACCAAGTTTCACCGAGGCGAACGTCGAAGCTCTAAACTTCCAAGGTCTAAACAATTTTTTAAAAATTACCAGAAGCAAGCCTCCTCCCCCCCCCCCCCCCCCTCCCTCATCAACCCGAATTGAAAAATAATCTGATAAAATTACTGCTTAAGGTCATAGTTGTTAACACCAGCCTATAGTATGATCTCAATTGAAGCCTATCGCTTTGCAATCGGTAGTTTCTAGGCCACTAGAAATTTCTTGGTACTTTCTAAAACAGAGACCTTAATTGATTATAAGGGCACCACAAGTGCGGCTTACTGTTAAGTAATTCACGCATACGGTACACACTGCTTCTATGTGTTAGTATGATTTTGAAGTCAACCCCGGGCCCTTTTTTTCCTGACCAAGCAGTTTGCAGTTCATTTAATCAAGGGGAAATCCGTTTTCGTAAATCTGTAGGAAAACAATGCGCGTACAGTGCAGTGCGTTATGGCCTGTCTGCTATTCAGACATTAAAAATTATCGTTTTTGGACACAATGGTATTAACATTAGGGAATCAGTTGTAATAATGTTAATAATGTTATTGAGTTGATATTTCCGTAAAACAATTTTAGCATATGGAAAATACTTTCGGCACCGCTTTTAAAAACTCGCGCCATTTTAACGTGTTCAGTATTATAAAAAAATATTCATTTAAAATCTGAATTTTGATGTGCAATAATAACTAAACAGATGCGTATATCGAAAAAAAAACAATGTTAATGACACGTCACTACATTGTTTTAAAAAGTTTGGAATATATAGCAGAGGAGTTTGTTGAAAAGATATCGTGTAGGAAGCAAATAAGAGCAAATCGTTGAAATCGGAATGTTTCTTTTTTGTTTACAAAGATACATAACTGTTCTTCATCATAACATTCTGGAAATGATGCCATGTTGCTCTTTAGCAGAAATTAAATAATGGTCGTTTCTGCAGGTAAACGTGCTGAGTTGTCAGAATTTTGGCAGTTGTGAAACATTTAGGGAGGGTAGATGACTGCATGAATAACTATGAAAGAAAAATAATAATAAAATGATTGTGAACATTCGAAACAAACAATCTGAAGAGCTAAACATCATTTTTATTATGGAAAAACATTTGATAAGAACAGGTAAACAACTTATTATTATTATTTTTTTTATTATTATTTTTATTTTCATGTATATTTCATTTTGAAATTCTATATATATATATAATACATGTAATATAACAAAGTTTTCCTTCTATTAAATAGATAAACTACACTTTGTGGACATAAGCTTAAAGCTAAGGCGCCACTAGAGCTTTTTTCGTGTGCGTGCAATGGAACATTTGCTCCATTGCACGCGCATGAAAATTTTTTGTGTTTCGCCACCCATAAATATTTAAGATTTTTCGGCACATTTTTTGAAAGATAAAAGTTGTGTCTGTGATCTTTTTTGTGAATACTTATGTAGTATTCGTCATGGCTGCAAGCATACAAGACGAGGTTGTGTTGGCTCTTTTATTACTTGACGAAGACGAAGAAGAACAGAAAAGTGCTCCAAAGAGACAATGTTGGATTCAACCATGGTTAGAGAAAAGAGAGACTTATGGGGCGTTTCATACAATATTTCAGGACGTCAGAATGGACCCTAAAAAATGTCAAGCATATATTCGAATGAATAATACCCAATTTCTGTATCTCGTTGATTTGCTTTCTGACGACCTCCAGAAACAAGATACTCAAATGAGAAAGTGCATTTCCCCAGAAGAAATGGTTTGCTTGACACTGCGATGCTTAGCAACTGGTGAAACGTTCCGGTCATTTGAGTTTCAATTCCGAATTTCAAGAAAGAAAATTTCTAATGCTATAATCTGCACCGCAAATGCCTTGGTAAAAAGATTGGGTAAAGTCAGTGGAAAAGAAATATCTAATAATATTAGCTGTTCCTAATAATATAATTTTCTGGGCTTCTCTTACATCAACATTGATCCCCAGTTTTTCCATGATCAATTTTTCAAAGTTGAATTATTCCAGTCGCACCTATCACTATTGGAATTATTTTCACCTCTCTAACGTTCCACACCTCTTTCAATTCTATTCTTTGGATGTTGTTATCGTTAGGGACATCAATATCGATGATGTGTAACAACTTATTCGCTTTTTCGAGAACAAGAATATTAGCTTTGTTGTGACAAATTGTTCTATCAGTCTGGACGGGAAAGTTCCATAAGATCTTGGTTGTTTCATTTTCGAGGTATGGTTCCGGGTCGTATCTATACCATGGTGTTTTTCGTGCAGAAGGTCGTATTTTTCTGCCAACTTGATATGTACATATTTGCAGAGGTTGTCATGTCTTTCAATATACTTGGTTGGAGCCAGTGTCGGACATCCAGATATGACATGGTGGATTGTCTCCTTTCCCCTTTTACATGCTCGGCAGGTATCATCGTTTCTGGTCTTGTGTATATGCGTTTTTATGTAATTGGTGGTAATCGCTTGTTCTTGTATGGCACATATCGTTGATTTCGTTGCTCGTTTCAAAGTCAAGGATCTCATCCATGCTAACGAAGATCGCTTATCTACATGTGGTTGCTTAAGGGTCTGCTGGTATTGCCCGTGCATTTTCTTGCTTTCTATGGTGGTTTTCCGTATCTTTATTCTGTTTATTTTGATCGTTTTCCTTAATTTAATCTTTGGGTTTATTGATCGTTTCTATTTTCAACTGTTGCATATATTCACTCGCCCTTCTATGTATTGACTTGTCTGCCAGGTTGAAGCAAGGTTGAGTAGTTCATCTTCTGTGTTTATCAGGTAGTTGCTGTACATAATTTTTTGACTTTTAAACAGGTCAGTGATGTTTAGTAGACCGCGTCCACCTTCTGATCGTGGGAGATAAAGTCGTTCAATATTACTGTTTTCGTGGAGCATGTGGTTTGTTCTCAACCACTTCTCGCTTCTCTGTCAAATTCTTCTAAATCCGTAATTAGCCAGTCTAACACATTGATCCCGTAAGTGACTGCAGGTGTTGCATTCGTGTTGATAGCGCTGATGGTGTTTTTGCTGTTGAGGCTTGTTTTCGTGATCTTTTTAAGTCTGGTGAAGAATTCGTTCTTTAATTTTTTTTCATTTGATTCGTTTTGGTCTCGCTTGATTGTATCATCCCCAGGTATTTGTACACGCCTGTGTTATCCAACTCTTTGATGGTTTCTGCGTTAGATAGTGTTGTGTCATTTGTGGTGGTAATCTTTCCTTTTTTCATTGTGATTGTGTTGCATTTAGAAAAATCAAATTTCATCTTGATATCAGCCAAATTTCATCTTGATATCAGCACTGAATCGTGAAACTATTTCCAACAAACTTTCTAGTTGGTTCTTGCTGTTGGCATATAGTTTTATATCGTCCATAAACATGAGATGGTTTATGGTCTTGCGTTCGTTTATTGTTCCCATTGCGTAACCAATTGTTGAGCGTTTGAGAAGCCATGATAATGGTAGTAGGCATATGATGAAATGTAGTCCTGATGGGCAATCACCTTGGAATATACCGGTATTGATATTGATATATGGTTTCAGTTTCTATACGTTGGTCGTTAGTAGTTAGCGTTAGCTTGGTTTTCCAATTTGACATCAGGGTTTCAAAATGTCGGATGATCTTGACAGGGAATTTATGTATTTGGAGGGATTTAATAAGCCAGTCATGAGGGATGGAATCGAATGCTTTTTGATAGTCAATCCATGCGGTTGATAAGTTTCGTTTTGTTTCTTTTGCGTTACCAAGCACCATTTTATCAATCAGCAGTTGATCAATTGTTCCTTGTTTGTTGGCTACGCATCCGTTTTGTTCTTCTGGAATTAGGTGGTGAATTTCCAGGTGTTGTTTCATACATTTTGTTATTATGGATGACATCATTTTACACACTATCGGCAAACAGGTGATAGGACGGTAGTTCGATGGTTGTTCCGTTGGAGCTTTCTTTGGTATAAGAGTTGTTCTTCCAGTTGTGAACCAGTCAGGTGATGTTGTTGGATCGTCCATAATGTTATTGTATTGTTTCGATAGTTCGCCGTGCGTTTTTGGAAATTTATTCCACCAGAAGTTTTGCAAGTTGTCAGTTCCTGGGCTTTTCCCATTAGCAGTTTTGTTGGTTGCTTGTAGTACTTTGGTTGATGTTATTTGCTCGAATGTGTAATTATCGATATCTATGCTGTTCTCGTATTCCGGTAACCAGATTGCGTTTTTGTTGTAGTTTCTTGTTTCACCAAGAATCGGTTTCCAGAAGTTTTCTATTTTCTATTTTTCTATTCTAATATTAGTTTCTCTAAGCTTTTTGTAGAATTTATCTGGCGTGTTTATAAAGCTGTTATTTTGATGATATTGGTTAGTTCGTTTTTTGTATCTTCGCAGCCGATTTGTTTTTACCAGGAGTTTTTGTTTTAGTTTTTCAGTGGTATTCTTTCGTTCACGTTCGTTGCTCAAACGGTATTTTCGCCTCATGCATTCGCTGTTGCTTTTTATTTTCTTGGATGGATTAACTTTCGTCATTTGTTCTAATTTGCTGATATCTTTTCGCATATCTCCAATTTGGTTTTGTATTTTAATGATCCACTTTGCTTCGGTTCTTTTTGGAGTCGTTTTTTCTTTAACGATGCATTTTTGGTTTAGTTCGGCGATTTCAATAGACGTCAGTGCAAAGGCGTAAACCAGGTCGTTCAATTCAGTGATGTCATTGCATTGATATCGAGTGACATCAATTAAATCGTTGATATAACTGCAACTGTTTTCCAATCTCTTCTGCTGCAGATTCCCCGGTCTTTTGAAGCGTTTTCTTCTGGTAAACGGCGTTAGTTTGCGTTTTCAAAGTTCTCATCAAATAGTGCGATTGTTCTTTCGTCATTACGTCTTTCTTGCAATTCATTGGGGTTGGTTTCGTTATTTCCATCACCTTGTCTTTCAATTTCAGCTACCTCTGGCTCTTTATTTTCAACGTTGAGATCGTGTTTGTCGTGTATTTCATTAACCTCTACCTGTTGTTGGTTTTGTTCTAGTTCTTCTTGTACTTCATTAATCTCGTTTTTGATATCTTCAATCTCAATAATTGTTAACCAATTACCTTTGAGTTGTTGATTGGCACTGTTCTGTGCTTTTTGAAATATTATTCGTTTTTGGTCGCAGATGCGTCGTTCTGGCATTGCTGGAGCATATTGATCTTTCCATAAGTTGTGTAAAGCTTTTCTGTATGTTTGTGGAGTGAGTTTTTTAGCGATGTAGTAGCATTGAACAATATGAGCGTTCATTTCTTTTGTCCGTTTTGTTCTCCGCCTGTTGTTTTCTGCCCGATGTGTTTCTTCAATAGTTGCAGGAGACGGTTCGGTGTTATCGCGTATAACTTCACCCAGATGACCCAGATTTTCTCCTATGTCTTCAGAGACGTAAGTACCGTTAGAAGAAGACATTGCATTATAAATATATATTATTATTATTATTATTATTATTATTATTATTATTATTATTATTATTATTATTATTATTATTATTATTATTATTATTATTATTATTATTATTATTATTATTATTATTATTATTATTATTATTATTATTATTATTATTATTATTATTATTATTATTATTATTATTATTATTATTATTATTATTATTATCAATAACAATTGTCTCACAATTGTCAGTGTTCGATAAGAACAGGTAAATAAATTAAGCAGTCTCAAAGATCATCATTAAAAGATTATCTTGCCCCTTTCTTACAAAAGAATTTCTACAGAATTCACAAAAGTGAAGACGGCTTGAAAATTGTTCTCATATGTGTAACTTTTTAATATCAGATATATATATTTATAATGCTCAAAAAACTTACCCACAATCGTTTTTGTGGTGGATGTTCAACTCTTTTACTTTTTATATCAGCAAACGATGTGAAGCCAAAACCATTCAAAACGTTTGAGTTATAAAGCAAAAAGAACGGGAAGGCATCATCACACGACATGTCGTTACTGACGTCATACCAGTAATGTTGTCCTGAAAATAACATGAGATGACGTTATAACCAATCTTTGATTTGTTTACCAATCATCCATACGGATATTGTATTTATTTAGGTACTTTACCCATGGTGTAAAAACATTTTCCTTTAATCCACTTCGGAAAATTCTTTATATCGGATTCCTTCAAAGGGATTTTCATGAACTTGTCGTTTGGGCCAGTGACAAGAAACAAATTATCTCCAACATAATCTGAATCGCGTTTCGTCGCTTTACAAACTGTCTTCGGCTGAATGAAGTAAGCTGTGACGTAATAGTTTGTTCCATCATCGTAAATAGTTTTGCCAATCTGGTTCTTTGGAACAACATTGTTTTTCGAATACTGTAAAAAAAAGTTATCTTTATCAAAAAAAGGCCAGACTATGAGAATATAAAAACCTGTTTTTTCGAATGATTACTTACAGCAAATTGAGTACCAGCTATTTGTCCGTTTACATCAAACAGCAACATGGTAGATATATCGTTGTTTTGGATGTAGCGCTTTCCATAAAAGAATGTGGCCTCTAAAAATTATTTAAACGATTGATTACGTTACAATGAATATAAACAATTAAAATGACGAAGAAAAGTGGTACAGGAATCATCAAATGCAAACTATCATGTGTTAAATGGTTTATTTTTGTTATAGATTAGTATGTACCTTTACAAGCATCTTTAGATAACTTCCAGCCTTGTTTTATCGCATCATTTTCATTCATGGGCATTGTGTTAAATTTACCAAACGTCATGGATAATTTGTTCCATGGTGGATAAACTGAAATAAAAAAAATTAAAAATTGCAAAAAGAATTACAAAAAAGAACTTCAGGGAAATCTCTCCCTACAGTGGACATCTGGAACTCCACATATTTCTATTTTTACGGATACCTTCTTATAGCGAACACATGTATTTGGTTCCGATTGATGTCCGCTGTAGCAAAGTTTGACTGTAACTTAACTGCAGCCTGACGCTATGTTGAGATGCGATGTTTTAACGTACCATTTTTTCAAAAGATGGATGTGTCGATCAATTTCAGTCTCGTTCAGTTGATGAATCTATTCAGTAGTGGCCCTACATGATTTTCTTACAAAAGGATAAACGAGCAAAGTCAATGAAGGAGACTCTGAAATAATTTTACTTTTTCATTTAAAGCTCTACTTATTTCATATTGAACATAGAACATTCAGTAAAAATACTCCAAATATGCTGAAACGGAATAATAACCAGAACTTGCCTTTTGGACCAAAAAAGAAAGCATTACTCCTTGAGAAACTTGAAATAAACAATAATGCTATTACAAGTAACGACATCTTTCCTTATTTGCAATTTTCTTCCACAATCACGAAGAAGTATTATTAAACTCTAATTTCTCTTCGACTTTGTGATGTTTATCAAAACTGTCACCAACCCTAGAGTTCACAGCAGTTATTACGTCATATAACTGTGTGTATTGTCAGCTTATTTATTTATGTTCTATCAGTAATTGGAGAAGCTGAAATTTGATTATTCATATAACAAAATGCTATTATTATCTTTGGAGAATCTTGTAACTTGAGGAAACTCGTCAGGGTGGATTTAAAAACAAATTAAATGTTTAAGCAGAAAATGTTGGATTGTATTTCCCCCCAACCACCCCCCTTCCCCACACACTCCACCCATTTAGAAAATTTACAATCGATAATTTGTTCCATGGGGGATAAACTGAAATAAGAAAAATAAATAATTGACTCTCAAAATTGTAGTGAACTGTAGTGGTGATTTGTGACAGTTGACCTAGTTAAAATTACATTGACATTATGCCTTAGTTATGGTTAGAACATATCTTTAGATAAAAGAAAATGGTAGATATGCTGGTAGATATTTCTGGGAAAATTGAAAGAAATGAAACCTATCGTGTTTTTTTTTTAGTAAAAACTCTATTGACTGAGTTCATATTGGAAATACTGGTAAAATACTGAAATCTGGATATCTGGAAGAAGAAAGGAAAGTATAACTCTTTGAGAAACTTGGAAATAACAAAAACGCTGCTAAAAGAAACGTCATCTTTCCTGTTTTACAATTTTCTTTCCTTTTTTGGTCAGCGCGGAAAGCAGCTGATCTTTCATTAGCGTTTGTACGTCCTTCCGTCCGTACGTCTGTACGTCTGTACGTCCGTCCGTAATTCCAACATTTTTTGTCCACAGTTGTAGGCTGATTCCGCAAAACATTGGAATAGAGGCTGTCCACAAACCGTGGTTAATGTATGAATGTTACACTACAAGTTATATAAAGTAATTTAATTATTGTGAGTGCGGCCTAAAATACAGAAAACGTGCAATCCTAATTTGTGTTCGAGAGAACGACACAGTGCAGCACTCAAGGTTAGAAAATTCTTACTGTTTTTTTTTATATAATGACATTGATTTTGTGAGAAACTGTTCTATCCCATTTTCGATTTTTATTCCCTCCTCTTCTGTCCCTCCTTTCCCTTTTTTGTGGCCTTTTAAAATTTCACAAATTTCCTGTTGATGAAAATACAAAAATACACAAAATATTTCCTGGGTGTCTAAAAACAGGTTGCTATATAGCGTTCTCTTAGCTATATAAATTCACTTCACACCCACACCACACACATAATCTGGAGTATAGAGAGACCCTGGTTGTAGTGGCAGTTTATGTACTTTTAAAAATTGTTGGGTAGAGTGGGTGTCCGGTCTTGTGTTAACTTAAGACGTGTTTACTCTCCTAATTTTATTTTAAAAACAACACAAAAAACATGAATGAAAATTTACATAGTGGATAATGATGGTTGTTGGGGGATGACAAAAATTAAACTTAAATAGCAGCACCCCTATACACAATTTGGACTAGTATTAACAGTCAAATAAATCAAAGAAAATAATTGATATTGATATGAAACTTGATATTTGGGTAATCTCTTTCCTGTGAAGGAGCGTTATCTTTTTTGTTTCTTTTAAGGTTCTTGTTGTTTTGACTATATCGGTGTATTAACCGATTCCTTTATGCACTAAAAATTCTATTTTTTCCTAATACACTCTTATAAATTTCACCAAAAATATAACACTGTGATGGAGTTTCTATTGAACTTTTCAGAGCAATTTAGAACTTCTTATCGGCCTTATCTGAACTTAACCAGATTTTGTACTCTAAGATATTTCTAAAAAATGATTTCCATTGTTCAATTTTGCATAGCTATCTTTGTCGCGTGAGAAGTATATATTCTTCAGCTTTTTACTTTGGCACATATTTTGTTACATTGTACTTAACATTTTTTTATAATAGATTGAGTTCATAATACATGAATAATTGTATTCAATACTCCAGTATAAGGACTTCAGGTTGAAAGTCTACAGTTATAAAGGATATCAAATTCGGAATAGAATGTAGTTCTTGCCGCCGCAGGAGAAAGGTTGCGAAATTTAGTAAATACATGCGGCGCGGAATGCTATCTGTGGTATAAGTTTTCTAGTAATGTAGTTCTAGTAATAGTCCTTCGTAATGTGTACTACTTTTCTGGTATGCCCAACCGCGCTGACCTTCAGGCCCCAGGGCCTCTTGTTTTCTTTTACAAACCTCGGAGGTCTAAAAATATTTTCTTTATTTCGATTAGGTTATCTGTAAGAATAATAATTATACAAAAACCCGAGCCAAAACATCACGCATCCAAAGTTTTGTGCAGGAGGTTTCGTGAGATAATGAGATATATGTACTATGACATCATTAACCATTATTAGCGTTCATTAGCGTTCATTAACGTTTATAGCTATTGTCTATGTTTACGCACCACACCAGGTTTCAACGCTAAATATGCTTAAAAATATGCTTAAAAATTGTTTTGATATAAAACGTTAACTAAACGTTGATATCAAGGTGCTGAGATTTCTGATGTAGCAAAAGAACAATACTTTGGGAATGTTCAAAGACGGATTCTCCGGTTGATATAATCTATTGTATTTTGCAAGAGAAAACAGTGTTTTCAGATATTTTCTTTAAAAGCATGTGTCACAAAACTTTTTTTCCTGTCTAACGTTTAAGTTTGAGACACTAAATGAATGCTACAGATAAATGTTTAGTAAACGGTAAGTTAACGCCTAGTGGAAGCAGTGCTTTAACCGTACTCAAAATTCATTACTGGCATTCTATAAATGACTTTCAAATATTTAAATGGTTTATAAACACCATGTACATTTTACTTTCTCGATTGATATCCTCATCATTGATCGAAAGGGTACAGAAAACGGTTATGTACGGTTGTGTACAAGAAAAGGTTCGGTTAAATACGGGATTGTATAACAATACTGGACCCTGTCTGAAACGTGAAAGTGAAAGCGCTGCTAATTTCATACTGAACATAGAACATTCGGTGAGGGTAATGGGGAAAATAACTCAAAACATTCTGAAACGGAATTGAAATTTTGAGAAGATAACCAGATCCTTACCTTTTGGACCAAACAAGTAAGTATAACTCCCTGAGAAACTTGAAATAAACAATAATGCTATTAAAAGTAACGACATCTTTCTTGATTCACAATTGCCTTCCAAAAACCCGAAGAAGTATTGTTAGAGTTCTTGACTTCGTGATGTCTGTTAGAACTGTTACCAACCGAGAGTTCACAATAGTCATTTTATTGCATGTTACTGTATGTACCATCTGCTTGTTTATTTACCAAAATAATACATCTGTTAAGGTTCTGTCAATAGTTGGACAAGCTGAAATTTGAGAACTAGAACAACAAAATGATATTTTTTTCTTTGGAGAAACACGTGACTTGACGAAACTCGCCAGGGAAGATTTGAAATCAAACAAAACGTTTAAAAAGAAAATTGGACTGTATTTTTCCCCTAAAAGTGATTTTATTGTAGTTGGTCCACGTTATGCCTTAGGAAATCGAAATTTTTAAGCGAAAGTTTTATAAATATTTATTACTTAGAAGGTATTACGAAAGGTACTGGCTCAGCTCGTCTCAGTTCGGTTCAGATCGTCTCAGGTGGTTCCGTTGTTTAGTCAGTACCATTACGAAATGTATGGCGGGAAATGGGAGACTATGATCAGTTTTTACGGATCCATTCTGCCCGCTAAAAATGGATAACAAAATTTCCAAGCAAGTTCCATGTCGAAATGGGGGGTGGGGTGGGGGAGGACAGTAACAAACGGGGCACAAAACGGAGCTGAGTATTTGTGTTTTCGATTAAGCAATTCTTACAGTCAAAATGTGAAGAGACCATAGCATTTGACAGTAGTAGCTCATCCCATGTATTTTATAAAAAAATTCAAATTATTTATAATATATATAGTATAAAACATACAATTAATTCCAAAAACACCATTTCATATGTACACCCAAATATGTATGCAATGGCTGTCATTATCATATACATATATATATATATATATATATCAGTACGTATTTCTTTGAGAATACGAGGCTATACCCAGATGTGCATAAAAACCATATCGATGCGATCCATATATATAACTAACCTTGTGCTTTTCTTGAAAAAAAACCCCAAAGAAAACAGTGTCCTAAGAAAACCCATTCGATCTATAGGGTACGCATCTACAGATTTCTAACCAGTTATAACATCTTAGTGAGATACCTTTCAAAAAAGTATTTGACAGCTTAAGGTATAACCCGACAGGTACCCTCACTAAGCCAAGCAATATTACAAGATAAACACATGGAATTGGCTGACTGGAAGTTGGTAGAGGTTTTCAGAAGCAAAACCAAAATCACGACATATGCTTCTGAAAAAAGACAAAAATAAACACATAAACAAATATGGAAAGGATTGGGATAAATTGGGGGCGATTTCACCCAACCTCAACGCAACAACACCATGAATTTATTTTGATAAGTAGATTTTTGAATTATTCCAAAATGGCTGTATTTCCCTACTTATTGTAAAACTCGGTCCAACATTGGGAAAAAAACGAGGACTCTTTTGTCGGTCGGAAATGATCGTCCAACAAAATGT
Source organism: Turritopsis rubra (assembly GCA_039566895.2). Lineage (NCBI taxonomy): Eukaryota > Metazoa > Cnidaria > Hydrozoa > Anthoathecata > Oceaniidae > Turritopsis > Turritopsis rubra. The sequence continues at coordinate 6,520,457 of CM077623.1, forward strand.
TATGAAAATAACACTTGTAGAGGCGTCCACATTTACATTCTTGTGTACGGGTATCTCGACAAACTAGTAGATGATGGTACACCAAATATATTCCAACTCGTACCCATTCCGTTATCACTCATGTTTACTTCGTTTTTTGTGCTACCACTTCTAAAGAGATCCATAATAAATTGAATTGATACATTTTTAAACGACTATCTTCGTAATTTAATAAGTACCTCCTCTCTGAACTACACTGCAGACGTGAAAAGCTTCACGTTCACTTAAGAATGCTCAACTGTCACTCTTCACTTAACAGGTAAAAGCCTAGTGAAAGGTGAAAGCCTCTTCACTTAACAGGTAAAAGCCTGGTGAAAGGTGAAAGACTCTTCACTTAACAGGTAAAAGCCTGGTGAAAGGTGAAAGCCTCTTCACTTAACAGGTAACAATTGATTTTCACGTCAGAGGTTGGATTGAAACAAGTTCAACAAGATTGTTCAAAGTAAGTAACTCTACTCTCCTGTTATCCAACCTTCCTGGATTTCGATTCTAATTCATATTGCGTGGTCATTTCAAGCAGTAACTGGCGGGTTAAGGGTTCGTTAACATAGAATCTAATAATTTCTTTAATCATTTTTTGAACATATATACGCAACCATGTAATAATAGTGATTAAAAAAGGATGAGGTGGAGAAAGGACTTGCCTGCAATCATGATTTGATCTCCTGTTAGAAGAGAATGGATTGTCCAAGGAAGTGATATTTCTGTTCGATGTATCCGGTAGTATGGTATGCGTTCTCGTGTTATGTGTATGCAAAGGTCTACAAGGGTGGTCTCTGCTTTTTACTGTGGTTGGTAGCGAAGCGGAACTATCTTTTGTTGCATGGCGACTATACGAACTGAAATAAAAGAGAAAGATATCCAACATTCAATATTTACCTGTATTCATCTGTTGCAACGACCACAAGGAGTGGGACAAACACTCTACCTTAAGTTAATATCATTTGGAGTAACATGAGTTTTCCGCGTATTGTGATGTCCGACACTACGTGTTGATGTCAACAAGGAATTAACATCACTCGATTGGATATCGTTGCCATTTCCAGAGCAGTCAGTTCGAGCGATCGGTGGAATGAGTTGAAATTTCGACAATTGATTGGTGATGTTATTGCCATGTTGTGCCGTTCTGTTCGTTCTGGCAGGCGAGTTTGTTGCACTTTGTACATTTCTCGAGTCTGTGAATGAAAAAACAACATACGAAGATGAATAGGGAGAGGATGAATAATGATTTGGATAGTGGAGACAAGCATCGAGTCATGCACATCGTCGCATCAATGATTTTACCTGCAAATTTTAAATACATATTTCTTCGTCCTGGGGCACTGCGTCTCCTGTTAACATCAATAATAACACCAACAGCTAAAAGAAGACAACAGGATGATGAAAGGATAAGGGAGCATCAAAACGAAGACACGAAATCTTATCACTGCCAATGCGAGATACTGATAGTAAAAACAGAACAAAAATGGAAAATTAATATTTAAACAATGCTCTACCTGATAGATCTTTGAAGAATGCTCTGAAAACAACATATTTGTTCATCTACAAAACACAACAACATATATTTTTGACCATATTTTTAAACGTTTTATATGTAACATTTCTTTCCATATATTTTCACGAAGAAAGAAAAGAAAGGAAAGGAAAGGAAAGAAAGGAAAGAAAAATAATAAAAAAAACAATGGATATGTTAAAGCAATCACAGTCGTTATCGAAGTTTTATTAATAATTTATTATGAGGAATCTGAAAGCTGAAGCTGATGTTCCTTTTTCTTATCTGATCTCGAATTGATACTAAAAAGAAATGTAAACATTCTACCAACCTGTTGTATAGGCTGTTCCAGTTTATAATGCTTTTGTAAAAAGTTAACGAACTTCATCGAAGGGCGGTCAATTGCCAAATGTTCCGGTCGCACATTTTCAGTCTGAAAAGTAAAGAATCTTTTTGAATTATATAAAGTTTCGGTGACCTTTAAATAAGTGCCATAGGAAAATCTGACCACGTGACGATCGAACACCAATAGTGGACAGTTTGAAGTAATATCCAAGAGCACAAAAAATAACCACACCTCAATCATGTGCTCAAACAGTTGCTTTCCATAACCGTGTCTCTGTTTACTTTCATGAATATAAAAGTCCAAAACACAAAGTGGTTGACACTCGTGTAGTTGTCCAGTAACATCCTGAAGAACAAGAAAAAAAAAAAAGATTGTAAGTCAGAAAATACAAAGAAGTGTTCTGACAGACGAGCTGAAAAGAAAAACTTGGAATCGAGAGACATCACACATCTCGTCAAACGTGGTAATGATGTATAAAATAATTCTTTTCCTAATTCAAATTGCTGACTCTTTCCTTTCCTCTGCTGCGCATCTACATTACCTACATTCAATTCGAAATCGTTACTTGCTGTTGTTTGGAAAAGATTTTTCGTGCCGATTCAAAATCGTGGAAAACAAGAAAGTTAGGTCACAGTTACGATTTTTGAAAACACGTGATGCGTTTTAAAGCGTTACGTGAAATTTCAGATAAATATGACAAGTGAATTAACACCACGCCATTGGGAAGGAAAAGAGAATAAACGGTTTGATCTATTATTTTGAATGCTAACTTTTTCTCATATTTTCACAGCACATGTGGCACAAATTGCAGGAGATTGAAACCAATCAGATCGGAATACCTACAGCAAGAAAGAGTCGCTTGCGACCGACTTTTATAATACCAATAACAGAACCAAAATCACTAAAAGCAAAGAAGACAAAAACAACTTAAAGACAGGAAAAACAAGGATAATGTGAAAACCGAAAACTCCATAATTTTATAAGGAAGGAAAGAATATAACCGAGAAAACAGGTTTTTAGGATTACTTATTCTCCACAGCAGCTTTCAAAATATATAAATGGTGATCGGAATTTTTCAGTCTCAATGCACTTGTAATGGCAACTTGTAAGTCTTGAGCCTTCAAAAACAAAACGATGAAAAGTGTTATTGATGTAAACAAACAAAGAAAGTACATCTGTACACAGAGTCAACAACAACAACAACAACAAAAACAACAACAACAACGAAGATTTTGCTAATGTTGTATCTTTGTATCTATCTTCACCAAACTTTTATGTGATCTGGTTGAAGGAAGATTTCTATTGAAATTTTTAAAAAAAGATTTCTGTTGAAATTTTTAAGAAAAAGATTTCAGTTTTAGTGAAAATATGAAGAAAAAGTAAAAAAGTAAATACAAACAAAGTGAAAAGATTGTATTACACGTGCAGAGGCTTCACCAACAGCATCAATTACTTTGGCCAAGTTTTTCTTTGCTTGAGCATTCCTATAAATTCAAAGATGTAATCGAATTCTTGCAAAACAAACATGTTTTAACTATTGCAGCACACACACTGTTCCAACAATTGTTCCTACAATTTGATTAACGAAAATTGAATATCTACTCTAGAAGTACTGTTGAACTTCCAAAGTTGTCAAAATTACACAAAGGTAAAACATAATATGATTTACAGTTTTGCCCTCCACCACAAATTTCAACATTATACAGCATGTCAAAAATGTGAATACTTATGTCACATCAATGAATTTTGTTTCAATACTAGTCCCCTGTGTAAATCGTAAACATTCACGAAAAATTCACAAACAACCGATAAACTCAAACAGTGTTGCATTATTACAAACAGGATCTGTCCCCGTATTCAATTCCAATAGTAAACACATATAGAACAAAATTAACATTAAATATTTAACAAAAAATCAAACCTTACTACAAAAATTACGTCGCTATAACAACATTGTTATACAGGTAAAGCATTTTTAATATTTTCCCAAATATAATATAATATAATATTTTATCAAACACAAAAAAACATCGGAAAAGAACAATGTGCAATACTTCTCTGTATGTGAAGTAAAGTGAAAGTTCTGTGTGTGGATAGCAATATCTTTGGTTGATATCAAGGATATTTGGTCTGGTATGATAGTATTGACATCAAAAGAGAACTCCATGTTGACATGATCTCCACATAACAAAAACTATGAAGCTGTTCAGTTGTTTTTCAGGAGGTATTTTCATTTCTCGATATTTATTATAATAATACATGCATGTTGTTCTAGAAATAATATTAATGTAATTAGGTTCATCGAAGATTTATGAGATTATACTAACGAATGATATTAAGATAATTTTCCCTGAATGACTTAACTTAAGTTCAGTTATATACACTAAACAAACCTGGAAACAAACACAATGATACTAAATAGTGAGAAATCCCCAGTTCATGTTTTTTATGTCGCATTTTGACAAGGTTATCATCACAGACCTCATTTCTCTGTTGATAATCACTTAAAATTGTTCCACAGCAATTTGCAGTTAATCAACTTAATTATTAGTGTGAAACAATGTAATGCATGGAAACAAGGTTGTACTGACAACCAAGTCAAAATACAACATAAAAAACATGATCTATTACAGGATATACCACGACCAAAAATGAGTTATTATGAAAACTGATAATACTTCGATGTATTTTGTCCCTAATATTATAAGATAATAGGTATATAATATATCTATAGAAGTGAACGTAACAAAACACTTAAATGTGTGCTAGATAGAATTGTTTTGAAGAAAGTGTTTCCGAAAGGAGGAAACCAAAAAATTAGTAACAAACACTAACTGGTCATAAATTCACCTAGTATATAATGCTTGATTATTTCGTGAAGGTGTGATTCATAATTTCTTCCTTGGAATTATCATTAAATCATAAATTCATAAACACTTTTAACACCCTCCGTTCCTTCCTGGGTTTCAGTTTATAAAAAACACACAAACCAACAAATATTACTAAATTTCATGAAAGTTTTTTTCTATGAATAATATATATAGTTTGAAAGTATTTTCCATGCCAGTATTAGTTTTTATATCAAAACTGTCTTTTAATGAATATATCGCTTTTATATAAACAATTCATAATGATTCATTGTTAATAATATATAATAGTGCTTTTAATTTCTAACATTTTAAAATTAATTAACTTATAAAAAAAATCTAAAAAATATCATAAACACTTCTGCTCATTGATAAATTAATGCTAGTTTATTTTCATGTTTGGGATGTGCAAAGGGATCTTGATAAACTCATGTCAGCAAAAACTGAATTATAAAAGTTTAATTTAAAAGTTGAGAACACATAATAATAATAAACGATTATAGAAATATAATTATATTAACTATAAACCAATTATCTAAAGATATATATTATAAGATGGAAAATTTGAATGAATATGAAAAATAGACAAAACATTTTACTTAGGGATGGTCCTAACAGCAAATCAACCGTTTCTCATTAAATAATTACAACATAGGAACTTTACAAACCAAAACTCACTTCTTTGAAAATGATATCTAGTTGTAAAACTTTATAGATTTTAAGTTACTTTTATATAAAATTTTAACGTAATAAGTATTTGAAACAAAAGAAAAAAACAGCATGAATTTGAGATAATGTTAAACAAGTAAAAGTGGCTAAAAAAAGCAGAAACTTTTAATTTTTTTTTCATTTGTCACCAGTTCCAGTCCAAAACAACAATCGTTTTTTATGAATTATCTTAAAACCTAAATCAATAAATAAATTTCTTTCTGGTGGATTTTCAATGTACAAGAACACAGGCCATCCAATATCAATAAATTGTCTGGCTAATTCTGAAAGTACAGCCTTGCCAAGACCTTTGCCACAATGATGCTTCTTCGTATTTAAGGCAGATAATGCACCTTCTGAATTAGTAAACACATATGAAGCTAGTTCGCCACTTTCATTGTGAAAAGCACCAATGGTTTGTTTAAAAACAACAGAATGAAGCATTTTTCGAACCGCATTCTTGTGTGGGTAAAATTTCCATTCCTCAAGTGCACGTTTTCCTTCCAAAAGGTTCAGAGGTCTCAAGGTATAACCATCTGGACAAGGAAAGTAGTTCAAATCCTCATTCACATAAGCGATGAAACATGTACCTACATGAGCGGCTTCAGAATAACTTTTTAAATAGTCATTTTGAGAAAGAATGTTGTCACCAATTTCAGAACTATTAGCAACAATATCCGAGTTTGGATCGACACATTCAAATTCTTTTGCAATGATTGAAGTATCAGTTTCAGCAGTTTCATCAATCCAGATAATAAAAGTATCAGAATGATCTTTTAGATATGGTAGTATGCTTTCTTTATCTGTAGTTGGAAACTTATCTAAATCATCAACATCTTTTACAGTTGTAAATTTAACCAAAATTAATGAAACGTGTAATGAATCCTGATTGTCCACATAGACTGATCCGTTATGTCTTTTGGCACTTTGAACAATACCACCGTAGGCAGATATCAAATCAACCTGACCATGTTTAAATATCCTATCTTTTAAGCCACTGGCAAAAGATAGCAATTCAGAAGATAGTAAGCATTGCATCATTCTATTAAAACTGCAACAGAAAACATGAAAATTACAAAATGGAAATTTGATAAAAACTGACAAATCAAGGAGAAGACCTTGGAATGATTGTATATCAACGGAAAGAACTTTCATTAGACAAACTTATATATCAGGTACAACATTAGATGTTGATGGTTTATGAACTGTTACTTTACATATAAATTAATTATTATAATATACTTGTCATTTTCCGATAATGACAGACAGTCAAATAGCAGCAGCAGTAACTGGTAGTAATGGTGTTGCTAATTTGGAAATATTCACGAAAACACGGTCATAAACTACACCAAAATAAAAATGACAACAGACCTTCTAATTAGTCTAAATAGGAGTTGTTAGTCTAAAGAGGAGTTGTTTGTCTAAAGAGGAGCCAACCAGAATAATAGACTAGTTGTACATTTTTAGTACCACTTAGTGAGTGTTTTTATGGGAAAAAGTTGTCCCACTTAACTGGGATAACACCTTCCTATAGCTAAGATCCTGTATTGCCGAGCTAGCTTTTTTCTCACAAGAATACTTGATTAATGTGATGATAACTACAAAACTAGGAACAATTAGGGAAAATTTTTCTCACATAAACACTGAAATAAATTACTTCCTAGAAATCCTGGAGGCTAGATAAACAAATCCTGGAGACTTCATTATAAAATATTAAACATACAGTACAGTCTGAATGAAACTTTATGTGCCCATGATAATTAGCTTTCATGGTGTCTTATGAAGTTAACAGTCTTTCGTTTATTTAATATGCATTTGAAAACAAAAGATTTTAATAATGAATTTACACAACGGATAAAACTATATACACAAAATCTTTTCATTTCTTCTGGTCACCAGTTCTGGTCCAAAACATCAATCACTTCTTATGAATTATCATAAAACCTAAATCAATTGATGATTTAGATAAGTTTTCAACTCCGATATGTTTCATTTCGACCTAAATGTCATAGATTTGAAAAAGATTTCAGGAGATCTTCACCAGAACCTGAGTAACACACTCTTGTTGCGAATAAGTTACTTTAACAAATAAGTGAAAAAAACATGTTGTTATACTACACAACATTAATACACAAAGGGGAACAAATTTGGTCATTCTCATGCTCATAATACAATATTATCATATTGTCACATCTTAGCAAATTAAAGGAAAATAGTTGAGTTTACCAGCTTTTATCCACACAGAATGTTTTTCTTTCCACATGACTGGAAATAAATGAAACACCTAGGCGTTAAATTTAAGAGTTAATTGGAGAAATTTAAAATTTCAAGAGTTTAATTTAGGAGATTTTAGGAGAATTCAGGAGGTAGACAGAAATTTAGGAGTGGTGGCCACCCTGCTGTCTTCATTGAAGTAATATTGCTTCATCTGGAATAAAATAAAAATTGATTGAATAAAATAAAATCAGTTTTTAAATCAGTTTGATTTTATTTAAATCAATTTTAAGCATTGATTTGTGTTTTTTAGTCATTGAATTAACTTTTTCTAACAAAATACATTGAACTAGAAAATTGTAGCGTCTTTTCGAGCCTTAACATTGTAATATTAGATATAAAAGTTATAAAAAATTTCAATAAAAATAAATGAACATTTTCATTTCATGATGAAATTAATACTAATTCTTACGGTTGGGATGTGCAAAGGGATCTTGATAAACTTGTGTAAGCAAAAGCTGAATTCTAACGGTTCAATTTGAAAGTTGAGAACACATAATAATAATAAACGATTATAGAAATATAATTATATTAACTATAAACCAATTATCTAAAGATATCTATTATCTAAGATGGAAAATTTGTAGAACAAATATGAAACAGCCAAAAAATTTACTTTGTGATAATCCTACGAGTAAACATTTTCGCATAAAATATTGCAACTAAAGAACTTACAACCCAAAACCCATGTCTTTGAAAATGATATGTTGTTGTAAAACAGCATGAATTTGAGATTTGTTGAATGAGCAAGAATAGGAGGAATATCAGTGGCTAAATTTTTTTTTTTTTCATTGGTCACCAATTTTGGTCCAAAACAACAGTGGCTTCTCATGAATTATCGTAAAACCTAAATCAATAAATAAATTTCTTTCTGGTGGATTTTCAATGTACAAGAACACAGGCCATCCAATATCAATAAATCGTCTGGCTAATTCTGAAAGTACAGCCTTTCCAAGACCTTTGCCACAATGATGCTTCTTCGTGCATAAGGCACATAATGCACCTTCTGAATTAGTAAACACATACGAAGCTAGTTCGCCACTTTCATTGTGAAAAGCACCAATGGTTTGTTCAAAAACAACAGAATGAAGCATTTTTCGAACCATATTCTTGTGTGGGTAAAATTTCCATTCCTCAAGTGCACGTTTTCCTTCCAAAAGGTTCAGAGGTCTCAAGGTATAACCATCTGGACAAGGAAAGTAGTTCAAATCCCCATTCAAGTAAGCAATGAAACATGTACATACATGAGTGACTTCAGAATTACGTTTCAAATAGTCATTTTGAGAAAGAATGTTGTCACCAATTTCGGAACTATTAGCAAAAATATCCGAGTTTGGATCGACACATTCAAATTCTTTTGCAATGATTGAAGTATCAGTTTCAGCAGTTTCATCAATCCAGATAATAAAAGTATCAGAATTATCTTTTAGATATGGTAGTATACTTTCTTTATCTGTAGTTGGAAACTTATCTAAATCATCAACATCTTTTACAGTTGTAAATTTAACCAAAATTAATGAAACGTGTAATGAATCCTGATTGTCCACATAGACTGATCCGTTGTGTCTTTTGGCACTTTGAACAATACCACCGTAGGCAGATATCAAATCAACCTGACCATGTTTAAATATCCGTTCTTTTAAGCCACTGGCAAAAGATAGCAATTCAGAAGGTAGTAAGCATTGCATCATTCTATTAAAACTGTAATAAAAAAACAAAATAACAACAAAATTGGAAACATCTGGCAAATCAGAATGAAATGAGTTTTCTGTTATCGGAATGATTGCATACATTTTTTTCCCTGATTCACCTAACCCTAAAGCGATCAATTTTTAAGAGTCTGCAATGCTCGTAGATGTACAGTCGAACCTAGCTTATCCGAACTCTGTCACTGGACCGAGCTCATTAGTTTGAATAACTGGGGTTTCGAATAAGACTATTACTTAAGCGAAGTTGAAGAGACCAAGTTCGAAGAACCGGGGAATTCGGGTAACCAGTAGTAGTTTTAATTGTAGTACCTAAAAATTCAAAGAGAATCAAAAAAGAATTGATAAACCAAGGATCGAGACATCGATCAAAGAAGGCATTACAGGAAATAATTACAACTATTTCTAAATATAACTATATTTTTGGAAAGTTTAGAAAAAACTCAATAAAGCAACTTTACGTGTTCGCAAAGGAATGAATTTATTATGTTTTATTATTATGTTTTCTAACAAACATTTTGGTTTCTTATAATATTTTTGATAACCTGGTGCCAAATTTGGATCACATTGAACATGGTTGTATTATTGGAAGAAAATGTCCAGGCCTGAGGGTCCCTGAGTAAAATAACTGTCGAGCTAAAAAACATTGTGAATATTGTCATACAAGTGGTATTACTCACCCCTTTTTAAACTCTTCAACACATCTTAGCCAAGCTTATTATTTTTGTGGAATCTCAGTGCAATTTAAAGCCCATTGTTTTGGGGAAAAAACTTTGTTTAAATCCTAGTTAATTCAACAAGGAACAAACTGTATATTTTTTAATTCATTTTTCTTCTTCTGTTTTATAATTAACTTACATGCAAGAATAAAAAAATGTTGCTCAATATTGGAACCTCAAAGCCATGCTAAGGAACAGTTCATTTTCCCAAGTTCAACGTGAGCACGATCGATCGCTCTGGATTCATGACAAGGTCTGATATCATCATCACATAGGACATGACAGTTTTAGATGAAGAGCACCTACATTATTTAATTCTATATCCCTAAAGCTCTGAAAATTAGCTGGGTGATCAAACAATGTCTTCAAAAAAAGAATCAATTCCTGATCAACCACAGGTTCCTGTATATGCAATCATGAGAAGAGCTCATTCAAACAGTATTGTAGAAATGAAGAAATTTTGATGATCTAGTTAAACCACAGTAAAAAAGTTGAAATAGTTTTCTGATATTAGTATAAACTGCACCAACAGAATGAAAATCAATGAGTAAAAAATTCTTTTTAACTGTAACTAATGGGTTATATACATTACGTTTATAGTAAAGATGTCAGTTTTCACAGAACTTCACCATAAAGAGGATAGAATGAATAGTATTATTATCTGTTTTATAGAGATTCCACTGTTTTGAACTCGTTCAGAAAGTGAATAATGTAGGAAATCATACAAAAAAACATATTCATACATTTTTTTATGCCTGAAAACATACAATTTGTATTTGTTTTAAGCTTGGTGAAGCTATAAATTAACAAAGCATCTTCTATTTGATATAAAAGACCAAATTAATTATCATTTTAAATTTAACAAATTTGTTTTGCACCTTAAAAATAAATCATTGTATACCTATAAAGAGAAGAAACATCTGTGAGAAAATGCAATAAACAAGGGGAATTCTCTATGAATATCATTGAGAAAAATAGTTCCCATCCAATCCAAGTCAGGTACTGGTGATTAATCTTTCCCAGGAGTAAAAAAATGAAACATGTAATTTTTGATATTTACTAAGAGATGTTACATGTACCAGATATTCTTTATGTTTTAGCTAAATATGTATTATTTATTTTGTTTTTAGATAATACAACATTCTCAACTAGAAAAAATAGACTAGGAATAACAAAGCTTGTTCGGTACCTACAACCTACTTTAGGATCCTAGGGTCATTGAGAGTATTAGGTCAAATTCATGTTTTAAAGCATAACTTCTCAAGTAGTCGGTTTTTATTTGATGGATGATAGCAGATAGGAAAATCCTGTGTATAAAGCTACCGTAATTTCACACTTGGATTATACTTTTGGCTCTGGGCTAATTTAATGGACCCAATGGTTTTAAATTTCAATTTGACACTGGTGTGAAATTTCAGATGATATTATATAGTATAGTATATATATAATATATAACTTATAATATCATATATTATTAAGTGTTTTGCTCCCGGGGGTACTTTGTTCATAAAATTAAAATTTTCAACAAAAAAATCTTGCTTTTCTGCAATAGCATAACAAAAAAAGTTTCAATAAGTTTAAAAAAATCTAAAAATCTACCTGCTCCATAATATATATTTAAGTATTTTTCAAGGATAAAAAAGTTATTCATTTCTGCAACCTAAAATGTTTTTTCATGAAATTAACTTTTTCTATCTAACTTCTTTTCTAAACATAAACAAAAGACATCAAAGCATGCTGACTTGTAATACAATAAAGCCCAGATATTTGATATTTTTACACAAGGGAATGACATCCTTGCAACTATTTCAAACTCAATATTTCCTCAGTATACATTTAAATGTTGTATATATAATTGTTTTTTACATTACAGCATTGTTTGGCAGTGTCGTAGTTACAGCTAAGGGAATAGTTACTATAATCCGCAAGCAACAAGAAAAACAAAGATTTTTGACATGTCTGAATACTTATAATACACATTTATTTCCTAAATCCACTTTTATGGGGCATATTCTAAAATAAATGCTGTCATTGCCTATTGACCTTTTCATGATGTCAAAAAACAAGAAACTCTATCGCAGGTGTAATCTTTTACTGGGTGATACTTTATTAAAGAGTATGAGGAAAAAGATTGAGTTTTAGAGGATAAAATTTATCTTGTCGCATATTATTTTCAATTACGATAATGGATACATTGATAGATTTTCAGCAAATTCTTTTATGATGAAAGTTCAGATAATTTAAAAAAAATGTTTTCTCCTAACAAACTCCTTATATTTATCACCTACTCACATGCCTAAATTAACAATGGAAAGCAGATAAAAAGATTCAAGGTCTGTGCAACAGGTAGGTGCAATATTTTATTGGAGGGTGGTGTTTGCTAGAGGAATCAATGAAAGACTGATAAAAAAAGGCTGCAACATTGGAAGGTTAATTTCATTAATTTCTATTACAGTAGAACTGTGTAATTTGAAAAATCATCTAGATCGAAAAATTTTTGTAATATGAATTTTGGCGAAAAATGAGTCCTTTTGTATATATATATATATTATACTGTAATCCTCTTCGCTTTTCTCTGAATGAAACCCATCTCAGTGAAAAAAGAACCAGGTTTGTTGATAAACGGACATTTGATTTTGCTTATAAGGAAGTGTTTATCAGGGGTTTTTTTTACGCAAAATCAGCTAAAAAAGAAGTTTCACTTTCTGTTTGCCCTCTTATGGTAAAATAAAGACATTCGCATTATCAGATTATCAAGCGTCATTTCTTTTCAATCACCACAACCATTTTTATGAAAAAAGTTCAAAAAACCTAAGATCCTGATTCAATAGCTCATGTAATTCAAACAATTGTTTTCACCAATCAGAGAGTGAATTACATGAGTTCTCTACCTGTAGTAAAATATTTATTATTATAACAAGATAAAAACACTTTAATACTAATTTGCACATAATATAGCTAAATATGGATCTGTTATAACGATATGAAACAATAATATTGTAAACAATAGTGTTAACAATATTATCTTGATGATTAGATTAGATCAAGTCCTTCTAATGTTATGTGTAGGACAAAGAAAATCTTTTAGATTGATTGGATGAATTTTTAAAGAATTCTATTCTCCCATTCACTTTATGGCTCTCCATCGTTTTTCTAGTTTAGACATCAAAAGGAAACAAACAGATTTCATGATTGTAAACTTTTTCATCATTAACAGAATTTCTTAAAAATGTAAATATACGGTAGCTAGGTAACTATATATCATATATATAGTATCTATCGTCCTCTTGCTGTGAAAAAGATATAGGGCAATTTTATCTTTCAGGGAGAGCACAGTTACAGCAAAAGTTAGCTATATCCACAACACCCTACACTCACACTATCATCATTTGTTACCACACAAAACTTTAACCAATTCAGAGCTGAAATTCATCAAAATATAATATTAACATTTACGTTTCAAAACGTGCTCTATGGTTTTGTAATATCTCGTTGCTATTTTGACAACGTCAACTGCAGCAACACCTATCCTATGTAGCCATTGTTTTGATTTTAACTTCAGAGTAAAGTAAACATCGCGAAGGTTTTTGTGCGTTGCCACTTGATAGTTCTCTTAAGGCCTATTACACACTTAGAACATAAATTTTTTAGCTAAAACATATAATATTGATAGCAAAACTAAAATAATATTGGATTTTTGATTTTAGATTAAATAAATGATTTATATTTATAGTTAAAATTATTTAATCAATCAAGTTTTCTGCAATCACTGTAATGAAATTAAATTGATTTTATCAAACATCGTGTGCACAAGGAAATAAAATTTTCTGGGAATATTTTTCCTTTCTGGTCTGTAAAATTACCTAACAATATCGTTCTGCCCATGCAAGCGGTAAAAACTATACTAATCATGGAGAATTAGTAGGAAGGTGCCTGCTGAACATCAGACCAGTTTCTTTCCAAGGCTTTTTCTGAGAGGTTTGTATCTCACATTGTTCTCATTAACTATTTCATAATTGTTGTAGCTATTGGAAATGTTTCTGCTTTTTGCGGGTTTCATTCACACGTCTCTGAGATTTTTATATCATAATAGGTGATTAATAATATTTGCGGTGCCAAATCAATGTTATTATTTTATTTGACGACTCAACAAATGTATATAGCGTTAGCTATAGTGCGAGTGCATGATTGATTCCTTTCCAAATTTTCTTTCTCTACTTTACATTTTGTCTGTTTTGTTTGGTTATATTATTAACTACCTAAAATCATATCTAATGACGATTTTTTCACAGATTTGATAAACAAAGAAAAGATGTCTACTGATCCTGATGATGTGACTGTGGAGACTGTTGATGATGTTGATGGGGAGAAAAAAGGTCTTGTTGGACAATTTCGTGAGTTAATGAATTTTTTTCATTGTTTGCATATATATATTACATGATTCTCAGATCTCAGAAAAAGTTCCTTCAACGGTGTTAAAAGATAAAAAATGCATGTTTTGTTTTGTCTTTTGATGTGCAAAAGTTTTTCATTCACTTTAATTTTATGATCAAACTAACTCTCAAAATGATTTTCTTATTTTATTATTTACCTCAGAAACTCTATGAGAGTGTTTACAATTACTTTCTCATGAAATGTGAGATCTCGGAATTGTGCATTGATTGAAAATTGAAGGCTTTTAAAATCCTTTATGATATGGCATCAGAAGCATTTTATCAAAATAATTAAGTGATCAGGGGATAAGAAAGTTAATTTGGGCCTTTGAAGCTGGCGGTCTGGGTACATTGTAAGGGTCCAAAGTATTAAAAAAACATGATAGGACCTTATCATAAGCACTCAACAATACACAATGTGATTTCGGAATAACTTTAGTTTCTCACAAATAGTGTATTTTAAAGAAACTAAAATATATATATATATTATATATACCGTTTTACCGATGTTTGCATTATGCTGTATTTAGTCCCTGATGATGGTGATGTTAAAAGAGATCATTATTATTGAAGGCAACTTGTATAGCCACATTTTTGGTCATTACAATTATATAAGATGATCAAACGTGACCAGGCTTAACTTGAATACATTGAACTGCTATTGCTTTTTTTTTAAATTTTATATTTCACCATTTCCTGCAACTTTCAAAATTTCTTGCATCATTATGGATGCAAAATTTGTGAAAGATAATCGGGAAAACTTCATCATGAAAAAGTGACAAAAAATTTCCCCAACAGAACCTTAGGATAAAGCTAATACTCCATCTTCAACTGCCTAGCTTTTCACTTTAAGCCTTTTTTCTTCTGTATTTAAAATTATTTAAAGTTAAAACTCTATCAACAAATATTCTCCTGATAAAATTATTGTCTTTTTTAGGCAAGAAAAAGTTTGACCCAAATTTCAAGGGACCAATTGCAAAAAGGTAAATTAATAAGAAGAGTTTCAAATTTTGATGCTGATTTTAGGAAAGTCCTCAGATAAATATGAAGTCTTGGTTATACTGTTATGTTTAAGAATCTATGTCAATCCATTCTTCTATGACTCATTAGTTTCTCAGTTTTTATAAGATCTATCTTATGTATCGAATTTGAACCTTTGTCTGGATAACCCTATCATTAATAGGTTCAAAAACAATAATAAAACTTTGCTTGTAATGTAATGATGATAACTAGTTTTTATTTTTAGGGGATGTACAGACATTATATGCTGTGTCATCCTTTCAATTTACATGATTGGAATGATAGTTGTTGGAATTATTGGTATATAATAAACTTTTGTTTGCTCACCAAATTATCGTATAATATTAAGATATTTGTTGTGTATGTCCCCATGATACTAATGCAAAAGTCAAGATATATAGCAGGACTTGACGTATGTCACTTTATTTTCAAATAAGGATGAGCAGATTAATTTGTAGTTTGGATTATCAAGTCAATAACAAACTACATTATAGTAGAATAGAAAACTTCATAAAGATAACTTCATATCAAGAGAAATCTGTTTTCATAAGTTCATTTCAATGTTTTTTTATAATTGATGGACATATGTTAAAAAAAGATTAATTAATCTATTAATCTATTAATAACACAGGTTCGTTTCGAGTTCTTTATGAAAAGTATTTCACTCAAGTATACGTTCTAATGTTTTTCTGATTTTGTTGTTTCAACAATGATTTTGCAGTGTGATTAAAAAAATGACTGGTTTTACCAATTTTTGTTGTTTATCAATTCAAAATAGCAGCAACATCCCGGACTGAATCCACAAATTATTTTCTATGTGGGAAAGGGAAAATTGGCGTTCATGCTCGAACGAAAATTTATAAAAAGTTTGTGCGTGATGGAGAGACATTTCTATCATGCAACATTTATGGTGAATGCATGTATTGTACACCATTGGTCATCCCTGGTTTTATTCACAGAAATGCTTATGAGTAATTTAGATTTTTCTAGTCTAGTAAAAAAATAGTTTTGTAAATAGTTTTCTTTTGAATAATTATTGTTTGTTTAGGTTATCTGGAAGGAGATCCTAACAGGCTTCTGTTTGCCACTGATTCTGATGGTATACCATTTTTGCTTAAATAGACTGCATTCACTTTAAATAGGCTACATTCACTTTAAAGTTCGTTCATTGTCAATTTTCTACTGAAAAATAAAATGTGGAATGCTCATTATCATTATTTTGAATACTAAGATCATGATGACGCTTTGCGCAAATTTTATATCTATCTGATTTATCAGATTGGATGAACTTTGACACATGAATGATAGCATCTGTTCATTGCAGACAACCATCACATGTATCTTTCATTAAAAATAGGTTAAAGATAACGAACTGTCATAAATAGAACTTAGAGTTGCAGTGTGCTGATGTCAGGAGTGGGAATCTTTCATTAAAACTATAAGAAATGGGTCTAGATCGAACAACTGACTAATAATATGACTCCCTCATAGAAAACTGCAGACTTAGTTTTCTCCCGACCTTTATAACAGTTCATTATCATTAAACCTTGATGTTTACTTCCTGATAATGAATGCTATTCAGGTATTTTTTTGAAAAGTTGTTTATATGGGTTGCAGACAGGAAATAACAAAGTAAAATGCATTTGTTTACACTGAAAGTGAAAATGTGGCAGATTGCTATGAACAAGCTATGAACCTGCCTTAATTGTTGATTTTTCATTCCTCTATTGTATTTATTTGTTTTTATTTCCCGATCTCGTGCAAACTTTCTTTACAAGTTTTCTTGTTTTTCTCACAGGTAAAGTATGTGGCGTTGATTTGTAAGTCTGTGGGTTTTTTTTTTGAGTTTTACTTCTAATCATTGATATGAGAAATACAGTTCGATTTGTAAATATGAGAAGTTATAATTTTACTGTTGAATAAAAGATCAATTGATACTTTATTGGTTCCTGTATTTTGTGATTTAGTCCTGACAAGAAGTTCCTGCATTTTTTTGATTTGACTGCTTGTGTAACAAAAAATGCAAAAGATCCTTTAACATGGGCTAGACAAGGATTGACTTGTCCTACACCACAGGTATGGTAACAAAATAATTCTATCTAGTAGATCAAGAGGGTGGGTTACAAAGTGAATACATGCATAAAGGAGGACACATCCTTTTGGATAGTCATAATTTTCAGTATGTTGTTGCAGTATGAAAAGATCCCATGACTTTACTTTTCGATGTAAACTGATCATACATACTTGCATTCTTCCTTGGGTTATGGTTTTCTGTTCTTTAGGTGTGTGTTAGTGAGTGTCCAAAAGCCAACAAAATGGGAAAAGATATTTCATGGGAAAAAATGTCTTGTATTCGTGGCGTGAAAGTAGATGTTTCGACAACCAAGGTATGTGATCAGCTCCACATTAAATTATGATTTTGGAAGTGGTTATTAGGTAATTACCGAGGAAATTCTGGTGATCTGTGATACTGACAAAGTTTGATTTGTTTTGTAAAATACCAGAATTTTGCAGCAATTATCAGAGACAGAACATGTTAGGTCGCTGTTAATAGTTTGTTCATCCTCAAACACAGGAAATATTGTGGAGCAGTGTACACTTTATGTTTATTTATTTGTTATTGAACAACAATATTTAGTATAATTTGGGTTGCATATTTCACTTAAATCTTGCTTAAACATGTTTTTCCAAAACATAAAACAAGCGTTGCTGTAATTAACAGGTAAAATTAACATTTTTATATTTTTTGCGGAAAAAAGTCTTGATAATAAACTTTGTGTTAAAGCACTTATTGTGAACATGCATTTGAGGATGAACAAACTGTTAACTAACAGTGACCGAATGCACAATAATAATCTTAAAATTTAAGTAACCAATCAAAATGCACAATAATAATCTTAAAATTTAAGTAACCAATCAATATAATCATGTGGAATTATATAAATCACTTATGTTTGACAAATCATAAATCTAATATACTCTCTCTTTTTTTATAAGAAACAATTTTTTTATATATATAACCAACATGATGCTAAAATCTGTCAAAAAACAAAGAAATTGCTAAGCAACAGCTGACCTTGCTCTTCAAAAGTAAACTTGAAATAGAAATTCAAATGAAAATAAAAAAGATATATATGATATATATGGTTTTCTAACCTGATAACAATCTTCACAACACTGATTGGTGATATTTTTCTTTAATTTCTTCTCATGAACTTTTTGGTTTTAGTAGTTTTTATTTTCTGTTTTTGTTTAGTCTGAAAAGGAAAAATTGGTGAAGGATGGAAAGTGTGCCCCATATTACTTATCAAGTAAACCTGGTCAGTAACCCTCAATTGGTTTGGAACTTAGAACTTTACTGATGACGTTACTGGGCTCCTAATTAAATGATTTTCGTTATTTTATGTATTACATTTTTTTATAGTATTCTATAGATGTCTTCCAACTGCGGTGTCAAACACTATATCAGCACTTGGTTTTATTAAGCCCAATGGTGAAAATGTCAATGGTTCAGACATCCAACTTGGAGAAGTGTTAGTAAACTTTTAATCAATGTCACCAGTCTTTAGATGATTGGCAATCATCTTTATCAAACTTTATATCTAATTTATATCTATGAGAAAGATTGTTTCATGAGGTTTTTAAATGTAAGAATTTGGTCTCCTTTGGCTGTATTGAAAGTTGAATGTTCCTTTAAAACTTGCGTTATTGGATCTGTGTATTGAAAAGAAAAAAGTGGACTGAGAATTGGATGATAAAATTCATGTAGTTGTGGTGCATTTTATTTTATATTATTGTATTTCCCTACTACTTGCATTTTGTAGAGAACTGCTTTTAGTTTCATATTAATTTTTCCAGGTCTGTGCAAATCCTGTTGAATCTGGAGAATTTATCAATGCAGGTTTTAAAGTTACTCCCTTGTTCGTTAAAAGCCAAAATATTTGAGCTGCTACTGAAATATTATTAATTTAATAAAAATTAATGAAATAATAAAAATTACTTATTTCATTGCATTTCTGTTTTGCTTATTTTAAGATTTTTGATGAGTTAAAAGCAGTCTGGGTATGGATATTGATGTAAGTAAAAGCATTTTGTAAGATTATTATGTTATTTATAAATCAAATTTTGATTGTTAAACAGTGAGCAACTTTCTGAGAAACGCTTACTGACTGGTGGCCTTGTGATAGAGTGCTTGCCTTCAGTGCGGGAGATCAGGGTTCATATTCTGGCCGAGTCTTGAATCGATCCACTCAGCTTAGCGGGATTGATATCTAAGGGGGTTGTCCGGTTGAGCGGTTGAAGCATACTTGGGTCTTCCGTAGCCCAAATAGGGGCTTTAAATGCTCTGGGACCTCCTGCGCAGGACCCTCATTGATAACAGTTCTATCAGAACTGAAGAGGCTATCCTGGGTAAACATTAATAATATTAATAGTAATTGTTTTGTGATAACAATTTCCATTTTAGTGGGTTTATCGTATCAATGTTGGTTTCAATCCTATACATAGTATTAGCCAGGTAAGGGATTTCATTAATTCTGTTTACATTTGTATTTTATGTATCCATGGTTTATGGTGCTAACATTTGAATTTTCAGTAGTGGAAATTTCTCAACGAAATGTTTTCGTTCGCTTACCTTTCAATATATTTAAATTAAGAACACAACTTCAACATTTGAATTTTTATAAGGAGCCAAAAAGGTTCTGTCGCCATCATGAGTTGACATTTTATTTTATTTTAGATGGATAACGTTTCCATTGGTCATATTCACACAGTTGGGAGTGCTCGGTCTTCTGATATACGGTTAGTTAACGTAACTTGTTTTCTGTGGTGGATGTTTGTGTACAACAGATTTTCTTTAATATTAAAGTTTTGCTCTCGCTTTATTTTTTTCGGCTGTAAATGGATGGTTTGTATGTCGCTTCGTATATGTCTATTTTACTACCATAATGGTCCAAATGTTTTAACCGACCCTCTTGATTAAGCCCCCATCAAAGAAGGAAATATCTTTAATAGCACTTAAGAATGGGTAATTTTTTTAAACAACTTTTGAATGTTTTTTTAATATTTTTAAAAGAAAAGATTTAGGAGATTTTTTAGCTTGTTTTTGGTGTCTTCAAATAGCATGAAAAATCAAGAAAACACCATAAATGAAATAATTTTGATCAATAAATGTACTCTTGATTTTTGATTCTACATTATTTTTTCATTGTACTACATTTAAGTCTTTCCATAGGAATTTACTACATGTTTGCGAAATACAAAGATTTGGTGGATAACAAAACAAGTAAAGATATTGTATGGAGAATATCGATTTCATTTGATGACTTTTCCCGAAACAAAACAACTTGGCTTGTGTTAGGTAAGTGATAGAAAAAATTTAATGATGCTTACATTCCTTTTAGTCTTTACATAATTCTGTTTTGCCATTTTTTCACCTATAGTAACCATTTTTAGCATTAATAATCATGACTTATCGTAGCCTTTCTGGAGTTCTTTAAGTTAGTTAAGGAATTACCTTGTGACAAGTAAAATGCTTCAAGGCAAGCTTTAAATCCTGTTCTTTT
Source organism: Turritopsis rubra (assembly GCA_039566895.2). NCBI lineage: Eukaryota > Metazoa > Cnidaria > Hydrozoa > Anthoathecata > Oceaniidae > Turritopsis > Turritopsis rubra. The sequence goes on from CM077623.1 coordinate 6,541,625, forward strand.
TTACAGTATTTTGTTAGTATTTTGTTAGCTGTACCAATAAGAATGAACAAAGTGGACACAAGTCGAATATATATATTTGTCTTTTTAAAGTAGAAGATTTGTCTGCATGGTTTCTTCTTATCTTATCTGAGGAGCACATAATTGTTTTCCATAAAATATGTGTTTAAAAGTGTTTTTGTTGAATTTTTCATTCTGCTTAGGATTCACATTTATAGTGTTTCCCTTGTGTATGAGTTGCATTTTCTTGGTAATATTTGTTTCAAATATATATATAATAAAAACCCACCTAATCTATAAAATATAAACAGAAGAACATATTATGTTAACAGGTATTTTGTTCAAATGGCTGTCATCATTGTGGGACTTGTTGTTGGACTCTGTTGTAGTTGTAGCTTTCAATAGGTTTTATTAGAAGTCACTTTTTATACGTTCTCACATCAGAAGAAGGTATATGGCTGGGTGTTTTTTCCCGATTTTAGGTATCTTCTTGTGTATATTAACTGCCATCCTGTTCTTTATCGTTATCTTTCTATTACATCGTGTCCGTATCGCTTCTGCGCTAATTGCTGAATCAAGTAGGTAAGTGATATTTATTGTCCATAAAAAATCTATGCATGGATTTGTGTACTTGGACTGAAAAGTGATATTGTACCATAAAAACTCAAGAAAGATTCCATGTTTGTTTCAGTTTCAGAGTGATAATCCTAGAAATGGAACGCATGACTATATTTTTAGAGCTGTCTGTTCCATGTTATCAACACTGTTCTTCCCATTGTTTCCATGGATTCTACAGCTTGCCTGGTTTTCCTGGTTTATTGGTGTTTTATTGTATCCTTTTGAAACCAACAATAAGAATTTCAAAATTTTAGAAATGTTCTTTGGAAGCTTCTGCTCAAGGGCGTTTCCATTTTTTTAAATTATTAATTACATTTTTTCTACCTTTGTTGGTATTGCATTCAGACAATTTTTTCTTTAATAAGAAAATTTCAGATTTCTAATGTCCAATGGAACTAAGCAATATCAAGTATCGAAGAATGACACTGTATATAATTTGACCATTGGTGGTTCCTGCAACCACGAAACATTCGAAGCAGCATATCCAAACGCAAGTGCAAAGTGTCTATTTGCAAAATACAAAGAAAATCCTAACCTCCTGAGAATGCAAGTTTTTCACTTGTTTGGCTGGCTGTGGGGATCGCAATTTCTCATTGCTTTTGCTGAATGCAGTTTAGCTGGTGCATTTGCATCGTATTACTGGACATTCAATAAATCCAAGGTTAGAAATCTGAATATATTAAAGATGTGCATAATTTTACAATCCTTCATTCTAAGTAAACATATTAACTTTCGTATCTTATCTCCAATAGTATCACTCAATCCATTTAAAATTATTTTTTCCTTCCTAAAGAGTTTTTTACATCTGGATATTACATTTTTTTCCATGCTGTTAGATGTTTGTCGTTTATATTTCGAATTGTTTTGATGATCGTTTCAGGATGTCCCTACTTTTCCAGTATTTTCCAGTATGTGGAGAGCTCTTAGGTATGTGTTTTATCGGTTTTACTAGAAATGCAGACTGAAAATATTTTTCTATTTGGATTTAGGTATCTCTTGTGTCTAAATTAATAATAGCCATGTATTTGTTATGCAGCAAGTTGAATCGTTTCCAAACTTATAGCCACTAGGGTTATTTTTTTATACATATCATTGCTTTTCAGTTATCACACGGGATCATTAGCACTTGGTGCAGCTATCATAGCAATTGTTAAACTCATCCGCATAACATTAGAATACATACACAAAAAACTGAAAGGTTTGTTCAAATTTCTTTTTTTTAAAAGGTAGGTAATGCTGTGTACTTTTGGGTCTCCATTAATGGCATTACTGTTTGTAGACACTTATCAATCCACAATGTTTGACGTACTGCTAGATCTGTGTTTTCACTTTAACACCTGTATGATTTCTTTACCCAGGTTTGGTAAAGAAATCATACAATCATACAGTTTTTCCAGCCAATCCTTTAATTTTTTTGTTATAGAAAATACTGATAACCCTGTGGCTAATTTCATAATGAAGTAAGTTTGCTGCCAATTTGGCTGTTTAGTTTTATCAAGGAATGTGTTTAATTCTGTAGCTGTCTAATCTAGGTGTTTTGTATTACCCTCAACTTTGCTAGATATGATACCAACGCTTGTTCTTTAGGTGCCTGAAATGCTGTTTCTGGTGTCTTGAAAAATGTTTAAGGTTTTTGAACAAGAATACATACATCATGGTATATATACCTCATTTGATGTTTGAATTTATAACGATCTTTCTGTTTCAGTAGGCATTAGTCATTCTAATTATGATAATTATGATAATTTGGTATCTGTACAGGTTATCCTAACAAGTTTTGAGGTTTGTCAGTGAACTAAATTCGCAAAATTTTGGTAAAATACACACTTAATAATTGCGGTCAAACGCCCAAAAATAATACCTGAAAATAATACCTATAGGTCGCAACACACTAATAACTTCTGCACATAGACTTCCATTCAGGCTCGTGTAAACATTTTCCTTCAGATTTCTCATTAATTTATTCCGCAATCTTCTTTTCGCACTTTTTTTATTCCGTCATAATTGATTAAAGGTAATTGATGGAGTACATGGAAGATGGATATAAACTCATGTTGTCCTTTACTTTCCCTGTGTTTTCACTTTTCTAGATAGCCATATATGGCAAGAATTTCTGCAGTTCTGCGAAAGAAGCTTTCTTTCTACTAGTTCGAAACCCTGCCCGGTACGTAGTCAAATACGTTGGTGTGGAGTTTTTTGTACAGTATAGACATAGGCCTCAGTTATTTTGCCCTCGAATTTGGATTTTCCTCGATTTTAGTACATTTATTCAGGAACATTTTTTCGCCTTTTCGTCTGAAGAGAACTGCTAACGTTAAATTCATATTTAACGAGGGGCTAATGTTAGGAACTAAAACTTTTGGAAATTGTATCACCTTCAAGTTATTGTCAACTGCAACTAGCTGTGTATATTTAACACCGTAGGTAAAATGTATAATTATTGTTGGGTGTTTTAGAACCATTGCGATCAATGGTGTGACTGGTTTCATTTTATTCCTGGGAAAATTATTAGTAACTGGAGGTGTTGGTATGTATAATACCTTTTATATGTTCCTTCTTTTTGTCGGGAAACCACGGAGTACCAGAATATTATGCTTAAAGATATGTTTTCCATCGATTGTTGTTTGATTTGAAGAGGTTCTACTACTACCTGTACAAGTTAAGTTACACACAGGTATACAGGATCACTGACTTCAATTGTTTTGCCTGCTTCCGAGTGACGGCGTGGTGTATGAAAACATGCACTACAATTCCGTTTAAATACCGCATTATGACCAAGTCGATGTTCTGGCTAGTTTATAATGGATTTGATTGTTTTACTGATCATTCATTGTTGTATACTGGTCACAAAACATAAACATAACCCATCTGTTTTATTTCAGGTGTGGCTAGTTTCTTTTGGTTTTCCAAATACAACGCCTTCCTTCCTGATAAACTGAATTATTCAGTTGTACCTATTCTGGTGAGTTGTTGTATTTTGTTGCAAAAAAATAAAAGCAGCACTGTGTAGTGGGAAAATCTTGTCGTTGGGTTTTATTTCGTGTTGTGTCTGCACTTTGATCATATAGAAGTTCAATAAATCACAGCAAATGAAAATAAAGGATAGAGACATTTCTTTATTTTGGTTACTTATATTGATGAAGGTTTTGAAAGGAGAATGTGGTAATATTTGAAATAATACTCTGTTTTGCTGAGCTATGGATAAGTAAATCTCACGTTGTTTTTATAAGCATCCCACTTTCAAAAGTTTTAAGTTGGGTCCTCAAATTGGGTCAACAATGATTAAACAATTTGCCCAGGAACCATAAGGGCGCTACTTGATCGACTGGAGGATTTTCGGATTGCAAACTCCCCTTTCTTCTCCATTCCACCGAAAATCGGGATTACAATTTATTTGATAAACTTTCTTTTTTTTCCAATTTTTAGATTTGTACGATTGGTGCATATTTAGTGACAGTGTTATTTTTCAATGTTTATGATATGGGCATTGACACTTTGTTCTTATGTTTCTGTAAGTAGTTTTGCATTTGCGCATTTGGTTAGCATGGAGTGAAAGTGTCACTCATTAAGTCTAGATACAAAGACAAATTATATCTAGGGTGGTTGTCTATTTATGCCAGAAATGAAGAGGCCTTTCCTTTTGACAGAATTCACAAACCTTCGTTTTCATTGCTTAAAGATAATGAACTGTTATAAGTAGAACTGAGGGTTGTGCAGTATGCTGATGTCAGCAGTTGGAATCCCTCATTTGAACAATAAGAAATGGGTTGCTCGGCCTTTCCTTTTGACAGAATTCGCAAGTCTTTATTTTGTTTTTATTTCGTTCGAGGCCTTTCTCATCTACACTTTAAATCTGTACATCTATGCATTCCTTACTAACGCCTGAATGTTCAATACGAATCCATCATTTGCCTATCTCTTCAACCAATTGTTGGTATGCGTGTATGTTCTTGTTATTTTATAGTGGAAGATTTGGAACGTAATGATGGATCGCCAGAAAAGCCTTACTACATGACGAAAGAATTAAAGTCGATCATGGATAAACAAAACCGCATACCGAAAGAGAAAAAGGAAGAGGTTCCACTCCAGTAAAGCGCGGATCTCAAAACCACTGATAGCAACAATTTCCTTAAAATGGAAGGCTTCCACAAGGCAACAAGACGTCCGTGTTGATATGACAACTATATAACATTCAGTGATCCAACGAAATGACATATTTAAGCTATGTTATGATTCAGTGATAGACCTTTTCATAAATTCACCAAAAATTAATGGTTTTTAAAATTTAATTTCGTAGAAAATGACAAATATGGCGAAGGTCTAATTGCCTTTTATTCATTTAACGAGTGTTATAAAGTCTTTACACCCTTCACACTAAATCATTGTATGAAAGTGAAATTCCGATGTACTTACGCTTTTTACCTTCTGCGCACCCCTTGCCTCGTTTCAAATCAGAATAATAATGACGTCATTATTCGTGATAAGGAATGACGTCATTATTTTGAAACGAGGCTAGGGCTACAAAATGGTTAGTATTCCACTACGAGGGTGTTCAAGGTGAAATCTTGCATCAGAAACTTTTCGGTGAGAACTCTTATAAAAGTGTTTGAAAGAACGAGGCAACAGTTGTTTATAAACTCAATTACCCAAACAAATTCTACAAGGTTTTCACCATGAACTTTACTGATACGAGATTTTCCCTTGAACTATATGGTACGGTGTACCAACAATAAATAACGAAAATAAATAAATACGCAGAACAAAAATGGCGTAGTTTATGAAAAAGTTTAGCTTGCACAACATTTTGTAAACACACTCAGACTGTCAGTATTTATAAGAGTTTTTGTTCTTTGATGTTCTTCAAGGTTTCCTTTTCAATTTTATTTTTTTCATTTGTATTATATGCATTGTTTTTGAATGTGTTTTGTACATTAACATGTATTTTTAACTAATATTAAAAATATTTTCTTACATGTGGGGTTAAATAAAATTTAGTAGCAGTTCCTAGAATTAAATCTTATTGGCTCTTTACGCCGGCCCTTAAAAACGAGTCACAGGGCTCCCACATTTCCTGTATTTCCTCTATTTGAGAAAAAATGGGAAATTGTCCTGTTTTATCCTGGGTTTTTTTTATATAGTTGCTTGCCAAAGAAAAACTGTTCATCTTATTAGTTGGAAAGTGAATTATTGATTGAAAACGTTGATTAACAATGTTTTTTTCTAGATATAATATAGAATTGGAAGCTTTTTTTTAGAGATTTAATTGATATAAAGTTCTTGTTTATTTATAGCTCTTTCGTTCATAAGCAGTTACTTTTTTGGTGTTTTAGTATTTTAGTTGTTTTTTTCTATTTTTAGTTCGTCTATTGATTTCATTTTAAGTTAAAGAGACGATGAAAAGTATTACGTTTAGATACTTTTACGTCTGCAATATTTTGCAGCATTTGTTTTAAACTATTTATTAACCAGTGATTCCATATTTTTTTAGAATAGAACTAATAGAAATGAGTTAGAGAAAAATGAAATTCAATGCAAGTTGGAGTGGGCAGTATTCATAGGTTAGTAAAGACAAAAGCTCTATACACTCTGCCAGATGTACCCTTTGTTCAAAGTCGTTCAGCATAAGGAATGTGGGCATAAAGTATAAATTGTATCAGAAATACTAGACCCACTCGATTTCTTCTTGAATGTTTAAAAACTGACCTCAAGGGCCAAAATATGAATATGAAGATCCTACGTCTTCTTCTTTTTATCAATGATTTCGATTCTAGGTATCAGAGGATAGTTTTCGTTCTCTCTGGCTCCTTACTCCCTGTGTTCTTTCATTACCTCATGCGAATGTTGAACTGGAGCGTGACTTTTCAATTAACAAAAGTTTGCTGAGCATTCACGGATATTCTACCAAGGATGAAACCATTGTAGCACTTCGGCTTGTCAAAGCTTACATCATTGAGAGAGGAGGCATTGAAGTAATTAAAGTCACCATGGAAATGTTGAGATCGTGTGAAAGGGCGAGAGAGATATGTGAACAGCAGAGGAAACTAGAAGAACAAATTAAGCTTGCCAGAGAGAAAGAAGAGTTAGGCAAGCAAACAAAAGATGAAGTTGAGAACGTCGAGAACGAGATGGGGTTTGTAAAGAAGGGTATTGAGGTTGCAGAGAAAAGTATCGAAGAAGGTAATCACGAATTAGGAGAGGCAATGAAAAGAAAGACTTTGAATCGTGACAAAATAGTTTTATGCCAAAGCAAAATTACCATGGGACTTAAAAGGAAGACAGAGTTAAATGAGGACCTAAGAAAATTAGAGAAAAAGATAAAGAAACTTTGTAACAAGTGTATTTGTTCTTTCGTAGTATTTTACGGTTTCATGTTACTTGTTGCGTTTTCAGAAAAATTAAATTCTATCTTAAGTAGAACAAATTCAATGTAAGTTTCTGATTTATTGAACAATTTATTGCATAAAATATTAAAGCTAACGTATTTGATACGCTTCACTGCCAGAAAATAAATTCCTCAATATGTTGTTTTATGATACTGAAATATCGAGACTTCCTCCACCCGCGAAAGTCAATATCATTTGGTGTAACGTTTCTTGTGTTATTATATATAAATTTTATTGGAGAAAGTTCTCATTTTCTTTTGTTATCTTGTTAAGTCATTTTAAAAAAAGGTCATTTTTGTCCTGTTTTTCTTAACTTTTTACTGTATCTTGGAGATATTTGTCCTGTTTTTCCATGAAATTTTGTACTGTATTCCTGTATTATTTCAAAAAATTGCTGTGGGAGGTCTGAAGTCAGTAAAATAGCGGTATTCAGAAGTAGAAACGGGAATTTGTCTGCAGATTAAAGTATCTCGCGATGCACGTCATGAACTTGATTGACATGCAGTGAAACCTCTGTATTATGGGATACCATCGGGATAAGAAAAATACGTCTGCTATAAGGAGGTGAACGCTTATGGGACTTCATTCTGATTACGAGATGACTCAGCTCCGTAAACTTAATATTCTCAAAAACTTCGCTTAAAGGGGCTACGACACGTGATCTTAAGAGTAATGGTGCAGTACCTAAAGTCGATGAGGCAAGAGACGGTAAAAAAGTGAACAAACACGTGATTCATGTCGTAGCCCTTTTCACAGTTGACAGCTTAAAGCTATATGTATGATTATTTCTTTATTTTGACATGTGAATTACGATCTTTACCTCACTGTAGAGGACTCCGCATAGTGTCTACTTAGAGGTTTGACAATATGTTAATTATAACCATAGTTTTACTGGCATGTAAATTCTTAGTTTAAATATATACAATAATAATGAACTTGTATGCAGGCAATACCGCAAGAGTACTGTATCTGTATCGGGTGAACATTAACCCCACGACCTTTCGCTTTCCCGGACGATCGCTCGACTGTGAGTTTGGTAAAAAAAAAGAAGCACGATGGGAAGAGATATTAAAGTAGGGACATGACATTAGTTCGTGTTTGACGATTTTCTTGCATTCCAAACATAGGACCCGGAACTACACCTCCTAGTGTCTTTAAAAAACGTTTGAAGTATTTTTACATGAAAAAGAAAACTGACAAAATTGTTGCAAGCGTTCAAAACTAATTCTGTCTTGTGAAGCTACCACTGAAAACCTTAGTAAAATATGGCTTATGTAAACAGCAGTCCTTTTTTTTTCAAATCACCAAAACTAGTCAATTGTCACTGTCACAAACAAAAATCATGGTCCCCTGCTAAGCGTTTCTTCTTAAGCATAGCTCCCGTTATCTCGAACACTTCACTCGGTCCCCTCTACAGTAAGCGATGGCGCGAGTTGACTAATGGGCAAACTTTTCTCCGCGTATTATGTAAACGCCGCCTAAAACAAAATCGACACATCGCTTCATATAAAAAAGAAATCTAGATTCCTATACAGTTAATATTAAAAACACAGAGTTAGCCAAAAACAATCAAAAATCAAAATTCGTCCATATTTAGTTCCAAAACTGAATCCAAATGCCTTAAAATATTGAAGCAGAGCACGTGTACTAAGTACAATGCATTGCAATTAACAAAATGCTCATTCAACAGCGCCTTCGTATCGAAGCAGCCATTTTTTGACTTCATTTCGACAGCCTTTTGCATAGTTTCCAAGGTTACCATCACTTTTAATGACACGGTGACACGGAACAATAATTTGAATTGGATTGTTTGCCATCGCCGAGCCGACAGCGCGTGACGCACCTGTATTGATATAAAAACAACAATTCAACCACTATATGATGGAGATTATATGATGAAGACTTGTTCAGACAGGAAGAATGTTCAAACCTCCGCAAAATATAGGGATGGCGGAAGGGGAAAACAGTTCAGGGTCCAAATCACAATCGATGACAAAACAATAACACTTCATTACCTGGTTTACCGATTAACTTCGCCAGTCCACCATACGATATTGTTGAACCGGCTTTGACATTCTCTGCTAGTGCTAACCAAACCTTTTCACGAAATGAACCTAACAAAAACGCACGTTTAAAAAAAAAAAATTATTCAAAACCAGGAAAATCTAGCTCAAGGTGTGTTTTGTATCAGAACCTTGAAGCAGTCTTTAACGTCCTATACTTACTCTAGACTTTCAAACGCATTTCCCTCGTTAACAGTAAATTAAGAACTTACAGCTAAGAATGTAAGTCTGAGAAAGTCCAAGCAAGATAAAGTAACTGAAAACCTAGTAAAAATGACGTCGATACAAGTCTTTTGGAGATAAGGACGTATTGATTTGACAAGAAACGTCGTAAAGACGTTTTTATCTGGTCGAAAGACTTCCGAACCAGTGGGAGACGAGAAAAGACGTCCTTCTGTTCTCTGGAATTGTCTTAAGTCTGAATATAGCCATACCATCTCCAGCTACCACACAAATATCTGGAACAGACAGTTGTATCGTTTGTGCGACGTCTGTAAAATATACCTCAAACCAATGCAAGGTTTCCTTCAAAACTGGATCCTGAGAAGTGGCATCGAATTCCACCAGAGCGACTTTTGTACTGTAACAAAAAAAAAAAGGTAAAAAATAAACATTCCTGATCAATAAATATCAAATATGTAACAGAGGACCTCCGCCCAATTGTGACTTGTGGCATCCTTCTGGAACTACTGTTAACCTCCATCCTGATACAAAAAGATAATTGAAGAACCACAATTATTCAAACTAGGGAGAATATTGCTGTTTACCTTTTATCAGGTTTAAAAAGTTGATCAGTGATGTATTCCACTTGCTTTACATGATGTAAACCTTGTGCACAATATTCCACCAGCATTTTACCGATAGGCGAAGAAAACGTAAATTGCTTCACTGTGCAACTGTCCATTCTTTGGATCACCATATCACACTTTTGATGTTGATGGACTGTCAGTCAAACTGTAATGTCAGCAACAAAGTGTAATGATCGAGGGACTCCCTGATACTTTGGGAATGAGTATATGGCTTGAGAGCAAACGAGAGGAGGTTCTACTTTTACGACATAGGCATGTACCCGATTGTTATTTGAATTAGAACAAGAGTACTGTTCAGACACTTGATTCATGTTTTTAAACCGGGTACATACTTCTTCTTAACAGATTACCATTATCCAAGAGTTTTCGGGGCATAAAAAAGTGACTTTCCAGGAGTATTTTCAAGATTCTTGCCTGACATAAGTCACAGAATGTGCATTAGAAACAGCATTAAGAACAGAACTGAAGTCAAAATCTAATGAAAATGAATATAACATTTGCTGCACTTAATGACAAATTCATTGAATATAGAACGTTAAATGGTTATGCAAATAAAAGCGTCATGCAACAAAATTCCAGATTCCAGGAGTTCAAACAAGATTCCAGGAGATTCCAGGAGATTCCAGGAGTTCAGAGAAGATTCCAAGTCCCGGAAAAAGAAAATGGGGAATCAAGGAGTTTCCAGGAGGCGTATGCACCCTGTTAAACTGATGTTTGAAACAACATTTTGAGCTGGAAGTAACACAAATGTTTAAATCCAATGATTCATTCAAATTTTTCCTTGCAAACATTTCTTCATCTCACGAGTATACCTAAAGGGGAAGTTCAGACAGAAAATAAACTTCGATTTTTTTGTCCTCTTTGAAAGACCTTCAAAAAGCCAGGTTTTTAATTTTCACAGAAGCATTCGTTCGGTCCAGAGATCGCAGACGTCATAGAGAGTTTAAGAAGAAAATGCTGACACAGAAAATCTGCAAATAATACTGGCAATATATGATCATTTTGCATATATGGTGAGAAAATATTCTTATTTGCGAAAAACCTTAAAAAAGATTTATGGTTACTCTGTTTGGGTTTGGGTTGCCACTTATCGCTGACTTGCGAGCTTCCCCTTCAATAGTCAAAATTAAACAAGAAATGAAATTAACGCATAATTTTGATAATTTTCTAGGTTAATTTCGTCTCGAACTTTTTACTACGAAGGTAATAATACTTCAACCGTGAAACACACGGCATAAACAGTGGACAAAATCTTCAGAAAGTATCTTTGGAGGAGTTCTTTTATTGATACAGTCGGTGATATTGCTTGCCATTCCTATTCAAAACACTCCTCCTCATATACTTTTAAAGATTTTTCCCACTGGCATATACAGTAAAATCCCGGCAACTCGAAGCCTCGGTTACTCGAACTGTTTTAGCATTCCCCTTGAACAAATACTCTCTCATAGAAGACTCTCGATAACTCGAACATTCGGTAACTCGAACAATGTTCATCGGTCCCATACAGGTTCCAGTTATCGGGAGATTACCGTACTAAAATACCTTATTGAAAACATTAAAAAATTAAAGGGTGAACGAAACTCCCTTATTAAGTTTACCAGAATGACACATTTACTGTCAAAACAACACATATTAGTATATGAGACAGACTTTTAGTGTCGCTGTTGACCCGGGGTCTATTCAATTTGGATCCTGTTATAAAGACATTGATGATGATGTATTGGTATTGCATTTCACTGATTTGGATATTTTTCAAGGATACTTTTGCTAACTGCACAGATGTCCTTGAAATTTTGTACCAGATTTTAATCTTACATTTTATGACTTATCATCGTAAATTACAACGTATAAAATTGTGAACGCATACGCCTACAAATAGCAATTCCAAAAAAGCTCTCCCTGAGATAGCAATTATGTAGACAATGTAAACAGAACCTTAACATCTATTTGATATTCTGTGCTAGGTATCTTCATCATCTTCTGTATCCAATTCGTCAGTACAACCTCCTAGTAAAGCCTCATAGTCCGGCACAGCGATAAGTCTGTGATTCACATGTCCTAAACTAATCATTTCGGATGGCTCTTTCTCCGTGTGTACAGAGATTAAGTCCTGTAGAAAACCACACGGTGTGCCCAGGGACACATCCAATATGACATTGCCAAGACGCATAGTCACTTTTCCTGAAGAGTGGATTTGTAACTTGCCAATATGGCCTTCTGACACATTCTGAAAAGTGAATTTTTTCAACAGCTCTTCTGACTCGTCGACAGTTTTTGTTGTAGTCGATGACTCAGCCGGCTCGATTTCAACGTCATCATCCTCATGTGACAAAGCTTGAACAGGCAACGTATCAGGTAACTGGAGAAAAAACAACTGTCCATTTGCACCATCGCCAACAAATAAATCCGCAATGTTTAAGCTGGGTTGGTAAGATTCTTGATTTTTCTGTATGGGTTTCTTTAGAGTCTTCACTTTAGGAGTTTCATCTTCATCTTGAGTGAGTTCACTATCCGTCTTCAAATCGTGTTTTATCTTCTGCATTAATTTCGAGGCTAAGGGCAAAGTGATGGGGATCAAGTTTCCTGATTTTATTTCGTTTTCATCAAGTTCAATCTTTCCTTCATCGTTTAACGTTTCGAAAATCTTATCTGAATCCAATTCCTCCTCTTTTTCGCCTTTCACAGAGTGAATAAACGTTCGAGAGCTACTACTACTATTGTCATTATCACGAGAACTTCCGCCCATGAATCCGCCACCAGTTAAAGCCTTGGCAAGCGTTTGCTGTGCAGCAGGTCCTTGAGAGAATATACCAGACGATGAAATAATATCACCACGACCTCGTCCACCTCGACCACGGCCTCTTTCTTTGCCTCGATGGTTCCGCACATGTCTTGCACGCGAACCATCTTCAGTTTTTATATCATTTTCCTTTTTGATACTTCTTGCAACAATATTAGGAGTAAACGTCCTTTTCGGTGTACCGCCCAATGTTAAGTCACGTGCAGGCTTTATCGATGGTAATCTGGACGGGCCAGCGCCAGCACGCCCACGCCCTCTTAAACCAAACCGAGTCAATGACGACAATTTTCTGTCAACATTCTTGTTGTCGTCGTTGCTCATTTTGATAAAAGCAGCCCTCTGACTGATCTCCACATTAAAATCTATTCATTTCACTTGTTCGTTTCTTTTATATATCTATATATCTAAGAAATAAAAAAGAAATGTTTTTCATTCATATAAACGCATTATTTCGAGGTTTTTTTTTTCTTTTCTGGTTAGATGAGTTAGGATGGTTTGGATGGTTAGGATAGTTAAGATGAGTGGTTGAAGTATCATTTCCATATCATTTGATATGGAAATACTTGAAGCAAGTATACACACAATCAATAGGTAAATAATAAAAACAGTGATGTTAAAAATAATAAGAGGAAGTGAAAAACTTGAATCGTGATAGAAATGAATTACGAAGATGACAAGGAAGTTATATATTTAAAGGGGCTACGACACGAACCATGTGATTGTTGTGTTTTACTTTTTTTACCGTCAGTCATAATTATTATCGCATCTCTTGCTTTAAATTGATTTTGGTGCCTGCACCATAAATCTTAAGATCACATGATTCGTGTCGTAGCCCCTTAAAAAAAATATTTACTTTAAATTCAAAATATCTTCATCTAAAAGGTTGTTGTTGTTTTTCGCACGGATGATGAAAGTCATACCGATGGCTGAAATGTTTTTTAAATGTAAACTACTGTTGTTTTGTATTATACATTTTGAATGAAGAAAAGAAAAGAGAAACTATCTTTCATATTGCCAATCTTTCACCATAACGTCTTCATGCAAACATGACGACAATCAATGTTGCTGATTTAGTCATTATCAGTTCACCATCACAGGTCGTATCACCAACCACATTGTCGTCGCCATAGATGCATAATTCCCATATAATAGAAATTACAATTATGCAGTGCAGATTGCAGCAAATAATCAGCATTTTAGTACTAACTATATTAACGAAGAGGGTAAAAAGACAAAACATCCAACATTATGTCTTTGGATATATTACACCCCAATAAAAGAATTGATCTCTCTTACACACAAACCCAAGTTTTGTAAATAATGCATCAGAATAACCTTCCACTGCTTCAATATAAACAAATGGAGATATACCATGACTATCATAAATTTCACACATTTTACCTACAACTACTTTAGCAAGTCCTTTTCTTTGGTGCTCCTTAACTGTTGAAAGTGCTGACATGGATCCATCCCAGTTTCCAAAGATCCACGAAACCAGAGCTCCACTTTGGTTATGAACAACACCAACTGCAAGTCCTTGAATTGATGATAAAAACAAACGATTATAAGCTGATCCAGCAGACCTGAATTTCCAAGTTGACAGAGCCTTTTCAGCTTCCACCATTGACAACAATTTCACAGAATACCCATCAGGACATACATAAGAAATTGGCTTGCTATCTGTCTTGTATGCGATATATGCTTTTGCTCCACATTTAAATGCTAAGGTTGTATCTAAATGCTCAAATGAACTTAAAACTTCACCAGAGCTTGCTAGAACACTCATGTCTGCTTTTAGCGTAATGTTATCCTTAAGAAATTTAAGATTACTGTCTACAGATGTGCGAAACCAACAAAAAACATCATTGCTGTTGTCAATGCCTTCTTGCTTATCCATAGTTTCCATCCATGTTTCAAATATTTCTTTTGGGTTCTTTGAGAGAGCAACATCAATATGCAATTTAGCTCCAGTACAAGACCTGATAATTATAGCAGTCACTTGATCTGGATCTTTACTATTTACGAAAATGTACGAGAAGCTTGTTCGACCAATAGAACATAAACAACCATATACAGATAGCAGGTCTGTTTCACCTTCACTAAATATCCTTTTCCTAATTCCCACTCGAAAAGCAGATGTTTCATGTGATTTCAGAATCACCATTCTTGGTTTACACAATTACGTTGAAGAACCACAAGTTTTAGAATTTTTGATGTCCCTATGACCAACTTTATTGTGAATCTTAAAGGCTAAAGGTAACAAAAAAAAATTAAGCAGTGTAATGTCATGAATTTCATTGAAATAAACATGAACATAGAATACATTTATACATTGTGGTTAAAAAATAATAATTTGAACTTATGTTAACATGTTCATAAATTGCCCAGATGCTTTGTTATTTTATTGGCCCTTATGCAAAACAGAAAATCAATTTATTCTGGCCTAAATTTGACATTGTCAAGAAAACTAGGCAAAACAAATTGGCCTTGATAATAGAACACATTAATGGATAGTACTAACCTCTGCAAACACCCTCTCAATCCTGCTGCTATATAAGCAGGAGATTCCCACAATTTAAGATAACCTCCCACTCTTCCGACAAAAAAATAATCTCGCTATCAAAAAAATAAAACAAAATCAACGATCAATCAAGTTTTTTGTTGACGACCCCTTCTTAGGTACTGTCATATGCCTAATTCTGAACAGCCTTCCTAATTCCGAATGCAAAAATATACAGTCTGTAAAATACAAACCACATCAATAATAATGCCATACTGCGTTGTCAATCAAACTAAATCCAAAACCTAACAAACACAAAACTTCTGCCTTCAATAAATTGACTGTCCCCTTGAGACTTGGGCATAATTTTACGATCTCTACGTAATTGTCGTTTCGACCCTCATATAAGGTAGTTTCATCTATGCTCGATAAAACAACTTTAGCATCCAATAAATGAAAAAGGAAATCTAATTTACATTAAAAAGGATGTAAGATATGAAATACAATATCAAAGCAACATTAGTAATAAAAATATAGAGACTTGAGACTTGGGCATAATTTTACGATCTCTGCGTAATTGTCGTTTCGACCCTCATATAAGGTAGTTTCATCTATGCTTGATAAAACAACTTTAGCATCCAATAAATGAAAAAGGAAATCTAATTTACATTAAAAAGGATGTAAGATATGAAATACAATATCAAAGCAACATTAGTAATCAAAATATAAAAACATTTCTGTCCTTTGAAGATTAGATAAACGGAGGAGAAAGGGAAGGGAGAACACGTCCGTGTTCAACCTTATTATTATTTTCTTGACTTGCAAAATTTTCAAAACAATTTAGAGATAAAACACGGAACATTTGAATAACAAAGTAGATACCGTCCAAACCACGTTCCGTAAAAGTCCCAAAGGAAACACTAGAGACAATATTTCTTTTCTTTACCACTAATTACCCTTAAAGCTGTTTTTAGTGTTTGCATTTAAAGAGGTTTCAGACTCATCTTGAATTTACCCCCAATAATTAAGCGATATTTCAAATTTAAACTATTGGGTCAAAAGTACTTACTGTAAGCTTCCTTTCAAAATCTTTTTGTTTTTTTTCGTTAATTAATCACTTCAATATTAACATGTCGAGAATAGAAGCATATCGAGCATAGATGAAAATGCCACCTTATTCAGAGATATTGAAATAATAATGGTGTAGGCCATTATTACTGCATGAGTGATTCTTCACATTGATAATTGGTGTTCAAAGTCTCTTCCTGCTTCATAAAGATTTTAATATTTGTAGCGATTTTGTTGAGAATGGATGTATATTTTGTTAACCAGACAGGTCTCTGTTTATATATCCGTGTTCTGGGGAATATGGAAGGATGTTTAGAATTTAGGCACATTGACAGTAGTAATTTGAAGTTGTCCCTGTGACGACTGGGCATCATATATTGATGTGAAAATTATTGCACAGATTGTATATAACATAACATTACTGAGTGTGTTAAATAACTCATACTTCTCCATTATCTATCCCACAATAAAATGCCTGATGCAATTCAAGCTACTTTCGCCCATAACCCCTTACATGGCAAACTACTCGTCCATATGAATCTGGCTTTTTAAAACTCCCCCTTGTCAACACAACTAGTTTTGGCAAAAATTCGATCAGATACAATGCGCTTTGTTCTTGGAATCACATCCAGTCCCTATTACCTACTAAGCTAACTAATTTCCACAACTTTAAAAGTAACCTAAAAAAATGCCTCTTAGCTTCTTACTAATTCCACTCCCACTATCCACACTCCTGATCTACCGTTTGTCCTGTGTTTTGTGTGTCGTCTGGTGTGTCCTGTTTCTTGTCCACCTGTATTTGTCCCAAGGAAAGGGTGGCCTAGTAGTTGTCTTAGTTTTTGCTAGTAGCAATGATCTCCCTCCTTTAGCATATATATATTTTATTTCATTTTATTTTTTCTGATCTGATTAAATGTATATATTATGCTATTGGTAAATAAATTGATTGATTGATTGATTGTCACACCCCAGCTAAAAAAACACATATAGCATATGCATGGTGTCCAATGTGTTTTTGCCAGAGAAATCTAGCTATACAACAACCATCAACCAACTGCAAAAGAACGAATGAATCAAATTTTCACTAATCGCATGGTTTGGCCCATCGAAGACATATATAATCATCAGAGAAACTTAAAAACAAAAGTGTACAACGGAATCCATCCAACATAACCGAATATTCCATCCGCATGCAGTGAGTTTGTGCTTATGACCAATAATGTCAGAAAAGTGAACGAAATAGATTATGCAAAAACAAAATAGACAAAATAGATTTAACAGATAACAAAACAAGACAAGTTGTGTAACTAACCGGTGTACCGTCGCAGTGAGACGAACACCCCTCGTTGTGGCTAGAATAGAAGCACTGAATGGTTTTTGTTTTGTTATATTGTTTATTTTAACGAAGCTCAGGAGAGAGCACGAGCGTTGCGCGAAGGCTGATGTGTTTGCAAAGTGTCTGCATGGCGCCAGCAGTGTCGTTCTTTAGAGAGCAAGAATAAAAAGGTAAACAAGAAAAACAAAAGACCCTCCCCCATGCAGACCAGCGTGATTTAAAGATACTCTGAATAACAGGAGGGGAAATAAGAGTGCAATTACACCATTCCGATATTTCTTGGAAAAATGTGTGCTCCTTTCTCACTCTCTCACTCACGGTTTTGGATAAAGCCTAGCAGCTAAACAAGCATGTTTTATGAAGGTTTATCACACACTGTGAAAAAGGATTGAAAAACTGTTTTGGTGTGCAAAACCTGTTTCTTTTGACTTTGTTATGGTAGCAGCAGCCGCGAAAGCATATTAATACCGTATTAAAACACCATTGGACTACTACTACCTAATCCTCTCTGTCCGAAATGGCGCAGCAGTTTAGTCTACACTTAAGACTCTTTGAAATTTCCTTTACAAAACTATGTAAATTGTAGTGAACAAACGCAGGCTAGGAATTTTCAAAAGCTTATCAAAACATTGAATATGATTTTTTTCGTATTTTACCATTTATTCATGAAAAGATGGATCTTATTCCCATGAAATACAAAATAGAGAATTTCAGCAGACCTACCAACTGTCATGGTTTTGCCGTGAGACTCACGGTTTTTCGTCAAATCTCACGCTCTCATGGTTTTAAAAAGCAATCTCACGCCTTTCTTGAACTTGCTGTATACTCACAACAAAGAAAAAAAGGTTAAAGTTAAGTTTGCTCCGTTTTGGCACTAATCTTTAAACTACCATTATCTTCTTACAAGTCTAATTTGATGCCAACAAAGTCCGAGAATGATTTTGATTACGTTATTGGGGTCAGATATGGCGCTTTGTGAACTATGTTACTTTTAGAAACTCACAAAACCAGGTAAAATACATAATCTCACGTTTTCTCTCACTTTTCATGATATTTTTAGGTCCAAAATCATATAACTCACTATTTTGATAGCTCCAAAGTTGGCAAGTCTGTTTCAGTTACTTCCAACTCGAAGAATCACTTGAAATTAAAGTATTATTGTTGTAAGTAATACCTCATGCTTCGAAGCTCACAGCTACAGTTAATAATAAGAAGCTTCATCAGAAGCGGTTCTTACTTTAACTCTATTTAACCTTCTTATAAACTATTCTTGTTTGTTATTTGAACGATTTTGGTTTACTTTGTTTGTCAAAGTTTAAAACATAGTATTTCGGATGGATTTTTCATTTCAAGACATTTTGTTGTTGTTTGTTTTGTTGTTTTTCTCTCTTTTTGGCTCTTATACATTTTTTTAAAAAAAATATTTTAAAATAAGATATGTATCTATGGTTACAACTCACGCATGTATCAACAAAACAAAATCAGAGTTTGTGTTTAGCTGCAACATTTCGAAACAATACTACATGATCTACATGCGATCCTAGCCCTCTACTCACCACAATCATTCCAAAAGCAAATAAGCATAAATATAACTAGGGTTTGTGTTGGCACCCTTTGCCCTTTGCCTCTTTGTCGAGATGGCATAAAGGCGTGTTCGGGTGCAATGCTGAATCGGTATTTTTATGTCACGCTTCAAAACCAGTAAAATTTCTTGAATTCTTTGTTTTTGTTGTTGTTGCTGCCATTTATTTCGTTTCGCTTTGTTATTGTTTTGTTTTTAAACTTACTTTTGACAAAACAGCCGAATATCCCATTCCTGGTGCAGATATCGTAAGAAATGATTTGCATTATACAGTTATTACTGGCTCACTTGTCTCCACAACTTGACTGAAGTATTTGGCAAGACTCGACTATACAGTACCATTAAAGCACGTGGATAAAATTCAATTAGTTTCCATGACAAACATTGTCTACCCTCACATTCTCATAGATTAAAATGATCTTTTAACTCAAAATAATTTAATTTAATTCTTTTGAAATCGGCAATTAAGAATTCCCAAGTGATTGAGCATCTATCATAGACGATTTATTTCAGTAGACATCTACTGAATATCAATTCAAAATAAAATATATCTTTTCAACATGAATTCCCTTTACTGTTCTATGCTAGTTTCTCACACTTATTTAAATTCTGACCCTGGGACACTTCTTCGGCAGGGGAAGCTATTTGACAGGGGCTCTTATTAAATTTTGTTCGGTACAGATAAAAGGAACAAAAATCTGTAATGAGTTAATATGTTTTCCTTTTAACTTTTAACCAAATCATGAAGCAAAATACTAAAATCTTAAAATAACTGCCCCTGCATGATTATCATCAGTTCAAATAAGTTCAAATAAGCGCTCCTTCTTGTTTAAACACATGGGTATAATCAGGCATTGGCTCTTATTAAAATATTTACTCTTAACACTTAACACTTATCTGGCAGGGGCGGCTATTCGGTCATTTTTGGTACATAGCATCTGTTAACTGAAAAATTTAGTTCATATTTCTCATTTCATTTTTAAGGATGGAGAAAAAAAGGATAAATTCTTGGAAAAATTATGATAGTTCTATATATGATGGCTTGGAAGTCATTCCAACTTCTCCTCGCAAGTCCAAATCTCTAACAACTTCCATTTCCAGTGTAGACTCAATAGAAGGCTTGTCTGTTGTTCGGGGTAAACATGGTTCACGTATGGAGCAGGAAATAAAGGAACAACCGGAGAGCTTGAGGCAGACAATGAATGGCAGGGTTGATTTTGATGAAGGCATTGTAACTTTGCATGGTATAGAAGATTTCAAAAGTGACATCGATCGTTGCCGAAGAATCCTTATCATTGGTGCAGCTTCCAGTTATCATGTGGCACTGGCATGTCGGCAAATCATCGAAGAATTACTTGATGTACCTGTTTTTGTTGAGTTGGCAAGCGATTTTCTTGATCGAGAAATACCTATATTTAGGGATGATGTTTGCATTCTTGTGAGTCAGTCTGGGGAGACCAGCTCAGTTCTCAGTGCCTGTAAATACTGTAAGAACCGTGATGCTCTAGTGATGGGTATAACCAATGAAGAAAATAGCAATTTGTTTGATGAAACATATTTCGGCATTAATGTAAATGCTGGTGTTGAATATGGAGTTACGAGTACGAAAACATACACGAGCCAGTTTCTTGCTCTTGTTATGTTCGCCCTCGTGATGGCTGGTGATAAGAAATCGAAGAAAGACCGTGTGAAACAAATTATCAGTGAAATGAAGATTCTTCCCGAAAAAGTTCAAAAGGTGCTGGCGCTTGATCAATCTTTGAAGGAGTTGGCAAAAGGGATGGCTAAAAACGAAAGTATATTGGTGCTTGGACGTGGTTATCACCAAGCAACAAGTTTAGAAGGCTCCTTTAAATTCATCGAAATTGTGAACATCCATTCGGAAGGAATTCACGCTGGGGAACTGAAGCATGGCCCATTGGCGTTAATATGTGAGGATATGCCGATAATTATGATAATTGTTCGAGATGCGATCTACGATAAGTGTGTGAACGCTATTGAGCAGGTTCGAGCACGAGGTGGAAAGCCGATAGTCATTTGTGAAGAGGATGATGAGGAGACCAAAGAAATGGCTCACACCGCTATATGTATTCCCAAAACTGTTGACTGTCTATCTGGTATATTGGCAGTCATACCTTTTCAATTACTAGCAATGCATTTAGCGATCTTGCATGGGAAAAGTGTTGACTCACCAAGACTGTTACAGAAGACAGTTATTGAAGAGTGCTGAACAATAATTGAAAAACATTTTTGGAGAAAAAAAACGTTAAAGAAAATAAAAATGAAAAAAAGTTGCTAATATTTATATGCCATGCATTTTTAAGTTTTTGTAATGAATTTAGGAGTTGGATAATTTTATTTTATCTTGTATCATTTTATTTACAATCATTTTCACTCATTCAACCATATATGGATGAGCTAATAAACCATTTTTCGTATCGTAAAGGGAGAAATTATTTGCCGGAGCAATTTTCGCAACAAAAAAAAACACGGAGGATTGACTCGCTAAAATAAATCCAAGCCAAATATATGTATGTCATTTTTTATTCAGACATCTATCTAAGAGTTCCGTGACTAATGGACCAATTGAACGTCCCACCCTCTCTCTGGTGAATTTGTCCAAAGAGGGTTGAAATAAAGAAATTGGCCGAAATGGGTTTAATGGCAAAACCAAAATGTATAAAAAATTTATAAAAAAAGTAAATTTAGCAAAATTTCAAAACAAAAAAAAACGCGAAAATTTCTCTCTATAAGTTACCTTGGTCACTAAAGGGTGTATGTAATGAATGTTTGGGTCCTCTTTTACCCTCAAAACTCTTATTAGTTAACCAGTAGACCTTTTTCATCCATGGCGTCACTTTCCAGCAGTGATGTGCAGACTTTGCACAACGAAATGAAATGAAGCAGTGTGGATATGTTATGAATTTCTTGAAAATTAAAAGAAACCCATTCCTTAGTGTATTTTTATTTATTAAATTCTATAAAATTGTGAATGGTGAAAGATTTTATAGAGATTTTATGTGTTAGTTAAATTTTCGAAAATTTCCATTTTTGTTGTGTAATCTTTAATTCCGCAATATGCCTCTACTTAGTAGGTCTTAGTTTCCAATAATGTGGAAGGGAACGATTGACCACAGAGGCGTAGCCACAGCTCAGTCAAAATTTGCGAAGGAGAGTTTAGTCATTTAAAGTAAAAAAGGAAAACGTGCAAATAACCTAATCGACACTTAAGACTGAAAAGAATTATCATAACGTTGGACCCTCCACTTTTTTTTACTGTCCTTGAATACGCCTGTGGACCATCAACGATTGGTTGAAACATTTCCACGGTTAAATGGAGAATTCGATCGATCAAAATCGGTTCAATAGATCTTTTCATAAATTACGTCATAACATCCATCCCCTTCGTTCCTAATCTTTATAATTACTCCGTACTTAAGCGTAATAAAAGAACAACGTGAAAAATTTTCCCTGAGGTACGTTTCTCTGTAAACCACCCAAGCATCGTTAATGTTGAGGGCGAAGGAAACGAGGCGATGGATATAACAACTTTTCAACCCGATTTTTTACATTAACTACCTCAAGGGTATTAAATTTCGAGATTTTGGCAAAATTCGCGAAATTAAGTACCCACAAAAAGTTTTGAAAGTATAAAATTGGTTGCTATGACGTCTTCTCTTAACTGATGATTTCTTTAGGGAAAAAATAGGTTCCAATTTTTTCTTGGTGTTATGTCCATCCACCATACCATTGTATAAGTTGTAAAAAAATCTTATGGAGGGAAGCCCAAAAAATGTTTTGGAGCTTTACACGCTATAACTAGTATCATTAGTATTTCAATAACGGCGAAATGCTCAATTTTGGGTAAGTGATGACGTCATCAAAGTATTTTGCCACCATGTTGCTTATTTTAATACACTTTGTAATAATGTCAAGTTTCATCATTATAGGCTAAGTGGTTCAACAATAAGAATCTTGCTCACTTCACCTTCATAAGTGTTCTTGAAAAAAATAATGTTGGAATTACCGCCAGATTTCGTACAAACGCCCCTGTCGTTTCTTTCTAAACTATGGCTGTGTTTATCTGCCAATTTGAGACCACCAATTTTACCAGTGGAAACTCTTATAAAAGTGTTTGGAAGAACGAGACATAACCTGACCCTAACTCTCTCTTATCCAAACAAATTAAACAAGGAATTTGTGATGGTCTCAACTTGGCAGATTAACTAGAAACAAGAGCCTTACGGCTTGAAGGTCAGCGCTTACTTAGAATTTTTCCATACATGATTTGAAATTGGATAAACCTTCACACTGAGGACATTTTTGTGGTAACATAAATTTGCAATGCATTCATAGACTCGTGGCACAACAGTTCTAAACAAGTAGATTTTTTTTTTCTAATGCACTTTACAAGAACAATACAGGGAACGATGGATGTTTTCAGTAATATTAGTATTGCTATTTACTTTTTGAAGTAAATCTAAAATTACCTACATGATGTTTTATCATTAAGCATCCCTTTCTATAGTTTCTTGGCCATGTCAACATCCACAGTTGTGTCTATTGTTTTCATTTTTTTTATATACACGTCAGCTGACTTTTTTTTCCTCTTTTTTTAAAGAATGATAAAATTCACAAAAAACTGCTTGGCATGGGTTTTCTTAATTTCAAATCAACCTGAATATTAGAGGCCATTTACATGAGACCCGAAGTGAACTCAAACCGGTTTGAAATGAAAAACTTCACTCCGATGCATGATGCAATTCTTATTACTGTTTACATGACTTAGGGCGAAGTGAAACTCACTTTGGGTGTAGTTTCAAAGATCATGGAACGTCGAATTCAAGGTCTCTTTTCGATATGCAGCTGCCGCAGTCTGTTTATCGATACAGCGGCCTTGTTTTTCTATATGGCACATTTGTTTTCATGCACATGCACAAATCTTGTTTACATCATTGTGATTTTGGCTAGTTTGTGAGATGTCCGACTCTGAAAGGATTTTCCGACATATGTTCAAATTTTATTAGAAATAATCCACTGATTCAGCAAAAAAGGGTTACCCAAAGTGAAATGTTTCATGTGAACAGCTCTATATTTCAAACCGGTTTGAATTCAATTCGGGATGTAAACGACCTAACCCTAACCCTAACCTTAACATCTGAAATTGTCCGGCGTAAAAACAGTATATATTTGTCAGACAAAAGAACCGTATCAACAGACATATTTGGCTGGCGAAGAATATCAAGTGTGGTGCAACGTAAATAAAATACCAAAGGCAATCAGTATCGTTATGTTTGGGGTTCACAGGTTAAATCGTCCCTCACTTTACTGTTCGTACCGCTTCATATATATACAGAGAAAACACTGTGATGATGTTAATGTCGGGACCGGGTTTACAGTTCTACCGGTGGACATCTTGTCCTACATGGAAAAATTA
The DNA here is from genome assembly GCA_039566895.2 of Turritopsis rubra. Lineage (NCBI taxonomy): Eukaryota > Metazoa > Cnidaria > Hydrozoa > Anthoathecata > Oceaniidae > Turritopsis > Turritopsis rubra. The sequence goes on from CM077623.1 coordinate 6,566,218, forward strand.
TGTTCAGGTCTGCACAATATCATCCCACAAAATTAAATCCACACAAAAATTAATTCACATATAGTTTAAGTATAAAGTATGCAAATTTCTAAGATTAAGAGTTTTGATGCATGAATCAATTATATATAGTATAATAGTAGTACTGCTATTATACGAATGCATACCCAGATCTAGAGAAGGTAGTCGAAATTTGTGGAGGAGAATGTTAGCTATTAAAGTATAAAAGAAAAGCGTTCAAAGTCCATTGGTGATACAGACTGAAAACAGAAATTATGTTAATGTGCTCCTCCACAAATTGCGACTACCCTCTAGATCTGCCGCTGAAGGCAGTATATATGAGACGCCTATCTGCATGACCGGTAGTTTCTTTTGTTTTCTTAGCCTTAAATGACTGGCAGTTAACTTGGTCTTTTTTATTTTTATTGTAAAGAATAATAAAAATGATTGCATATCTATATATACATTGTGTACACTGGAATGTCTTGTGGCTGCGCTGTCAGCTACAAAAATCTGCCATCCATGCAAAAGAGATAGAAACTGCAGCCAGAAAATTGTTGAGCTATTTGGAATAAAAATAAAGTTTTAAAAATTGGAGCTGGTGGTTAAGAAGCTGTGCTACACTTTCACTCTCAAACATCTATCCCCATCATCATTACAAAGTATACACACAAAACTTAGTGCTGCAATGTATTACAAACTGTATAAATACACTACTTATTTTGAAGTAAAGTTTCTTCACCCACGTTCGAGAATCGTTATCAACAAACCATATACTTTACGCCACTTTTATAACCCGTTTTCTTAGCAAACCAATTAGAGATCCAATTGATGAGTAGGCGTTGAAGAAACGGGCAATAACGGATTCCGATACTCGGGAGGGTGTTTTGAAAGGGAGGAATTAACTGCGACATTTTAGCTTCGAAATATCGAGATATATATATGTAAAAAAAAAACAACTTAACTGCGACATTACACACTGACTGACTGACTGACTGACTGACTGACTGACTGACTGACTGACTGACTGACTGACAGACACGGGGAAATGAAAGATTAGCTGCCTCGCGGCGCAGACCAATTATGCTAGAAAACTCAACCCGCGTGTCTATTAGAGAAATATGAAGAAACGTCAATCTGTTGTTATATGCACACACAACCCAATGGGTAAGATCTTCAAAATGTCTATGAGAAATTAGAAAAATTAGAACTACTCGTGTTTTCTATAGGGGAATGGCAAGCATTATTGGTTGCTGTTTCAATAATAAAAAACACTCCTCCGCAGAGCCGTTTTGAAGATTTTGCCCACTGGGAACTTAATGTATTAAAAATAATGCTCACAACACGTTTTGCATTTTCCTTAATACACGTAAGATAATGAATAAGAAAGTAAACAAATCACAAACTAAATTTTTCTTTTAGCATGAACAACACCCAATGTTTGTACATTTGTTTCAACAGAAATACTCTCCATCAGTATGAGTAAAGATAAAAAATAATTATAGTTTAGTAATTGACTGAACAAAATGAGAAAACTAAAAACTCTTTATATAGAGGGATTATTCTGTTTCTCAAAAATGTCTCCAAATAACTATCGTAAACGCACAGCATTCCCAAAACGTTTCATGTTTATAGTCGCAATGTGGGAAGTATCTGGAAAAGCATTGCGAAGGAGTGTTGTTATAGCCATTTCTATCAATCGATTTCCCCTTATGCGTAGCTTTTGAGAAATCACTTTTTTATGAAATCGATTTCAACATGCCGTATTTTCTCTATATAAGCTTACTGTTGACATGTTTCTTCTTGACGTTCACATACACGCATGAAGATCATCAGCATGGTATTTCGGAGAGCCAGCACTATGAAACAGGAGAACAACACAACACAGATTACGACCACGATGCGTTCCTTGGCAAAGGACATGGACATGACTTCGATAGTCTGGAACCTGAGGAAGCAAAGAGAAGACTCGGAATAATGATTTTAAAGGTAGAGTGGCTAAGGGGTGCCTCACTTATCGTTATTCCCACAGTTAGCGACATTCCGACGCTATTGGGTAAATAAGTCAACTACAGTGACGTTAATCCTTCATATCGCTAACTCATAGACGACACTTTCAATTTTCCTACGCTTGTCTTATCCAACTATCCAATTATTATATTGTCTTATCTTATCCAATCAGATCTTGAAAATGTTTGTAACGTCATCATTTTTTATTATCTCATCCGGCATATTTGTTTACATGTCTCGCCGGTCATGCCACGGATTTTGTGCCGCTAGATAAAAAAGGCTACTATCGAATTTTGCAACTGACGCTTACTATGGGTAAGTAGGTAGGTTACGAAATTAGCGCTGGAATGACGTTAACTGTGGAAAAATTAGTAAGTGAGGCACCCCTACAGCGGGTCTGGAAAAGCTGGGAAAAGGGGCTTTTTGAAGAAAGGGACTGGAAAAGCTGGCAAAAAAACTTTTTCACATTCTGTCGGATTTGTTACATTGAAGAATTAATATTTACATATTTCGTTTCATTGAATTTGGTTATTGTTATGCCAATATTCCAATTATTGTTTTGAGTTTATTTTTTGCTTGGTTTCTTTTCTAACGAATAATTCAAATTTGCTGCTCATCATTTGAACGGTCTCTGTTTTTTTTTTGGTTCTCAACCCTGTGTATTCTCGGATATAGGGGGCTGGAATTAACTAAATTCGTAATGAGGCTGGAAAATCTTTTTCACACCAGAAAGGATGGAAAATTAGTTACCTTTTTAATGTGAAAGGCTGGATTTTTATGATGAGGATTTGTTAGCAACATCCTGCTGGAAGAAGGTTTACTTTTTTTAATAATAATTTTGGCGGTCTGAGAAGCGGGGAGCTTTCATTAAAGCATGGTTTACATTATTCGATTAATTGATCGAATTGCGAAAAAAAGAAACCTCGATTGAATTCTCTGTTTACACTATACGATTTGTAGTAAAAAATCAAAAAGGGGATTTCTTGCCCCAGGTTACTTATAACGTCTGTTTAAAGGAGATATAATATATAAAATCTTCAGGCGTTCCTTAAAAGCCCTGAAAAGTGTGGGCTTCTACAAGGGCGCACAGACAGATAAGTTATTTGATACGCCCAATTTTTAATTTCCACACATTTCAGGTGGACACCAATGGTGATGGATTTGTTACTTTTGACGAGTTAAGAATTTGGATCGATCATCAACGAACTGCATATATGTGGGAAAACATTGATATGGTCCTAAGGAGAGACGATGAAGATAAAGATACAGAAATCTCTTGGCAAGAATACAAAGATGCTCATTATGGCAAGTGGGACGACGAAAACTCAATTGACCAGGTCTGAGATGCTTGATATATTTTGAATCGCCAAAAAAACATCATTTTTCTCTACTTCTGTTTAATTGGTCCAAAAGTTAAACTTTGTCCGTTCAGCATGACACACTGCAGGGGTTTTGTGGCGATGGTATTGTGGTTTGTACTTTCGTGTGCTGCGACTGAGTCCAGTGTTCGAGTAACGCTTTAAAAGTAACGTATCAGTGTATTTGGAGCCATTTTCCGACTGTACGCTGGCTTTTCGGCTAGTTTAGGCAATGCGATACTTGTTTGTGGCAGAAACCTAGTTGCAACTGGCGGGTAGAAGGACTCCGGGTTATTAACTTAGTTGTCTTCTGATTTGAAGAAGAATCTTCTATGTTCTTATGTACAGATCGTTTGGGAGGAATGGAATACATTTCAATACTATTCCTACTGCCCAAACAAAATTTACAAAGTTTTCAACGAAATTTCACAGTGACTTAGGGATGAGTAATGTATCCATTTTTTTTCAGAGGTTACGCGAAAAAATTGAAAATGCTAAACGTAAGTTCGAATTAGCCGACGCAAATCAAAATGGTAAACTAAGCCGTGACGAATACGTATATTTCCGGCATCCTGAGGAGAGTAACAAAGCCGCCCTAAATGAAATAGCCGTTGATGAAGTCATAGAAGAAATGGACCAAGACAAAAATAAGTAAGCTTCCTGGGTTCCTTATAAAAAATGTTTCAAAAAATTTTAATTCTTGGGATCGATTATTTGAATGAAAAATCTTTCGATTTATAATGACTGGATGTTTTAGTGGTGTTAAGTGTACGAAGACAATCTGAATGTCTGATCAAATTTTGCCGATGCTTTGAATCGATTCTTTTGTTAATTTTCATGAAATTTATGGCGTGTACTATTTAACACCCTCAAATCGCCTTCATTCACATCTCCCCCGTGGTACATATATTTACAACAATTCCTCATTCCTTCAAATATTTTATGTTGCGTAAGACTTTTCATAGGGAGGTTGTGGTGGCTGGAAATTATTACATGAATACTCTCGTTGTTACAAAAGAACATCTTTAACCATAGGAAGTTAATTTTGACAAACTGTCGATTTTAGATTGGTTGATTTGGACGAATTTCTTGGTCAATATGTGGACGATGATGGTAACCCACCAACTTGGATTATTGAGGATCGAAAACATTTCGCTGACACACTCGATCACGACAAAAGTGGATTTCTTGAACGGAATGAAATGCGTGAATGGGTTCTCCCTAATAAAAACGAAACACGAACAGAAGCTGAACACTTACTAAATGATGTAGACGATGATGGAGATAAAAAGTTAAGCGTGCAGGAAATATTGGATCATTACGAATTATTTGTTGGCAGCACAGCTACAGATCATGGAAGGGCGTTGAGGGAGGAACTGTAGTTTGGAAACGCATTCTAGCGCCATGGAACAATCACTATAATACTATTGTTTATTTACCTTTAAACCTTTCTACACCCACCCAAATCTAACACACGCCCCTTTTTACGCCGGTCTTTTTATTGGTGTTCTTTTTGAAAAGTCCACCGACAAACCTTCACAGACGAACATCTAACGCGCACCCTTTTAACACCAAGTCATGAATATTAACGGCATTAACGGCGAGCCGGTGTGAAAAGGAAAAGTATTTTAGGATGTGTAAGGATAGAGTAGTTTTTTCATTGAATGTTTTATTTAAAGAGGCTACGACACAATTCTTAAGATCACGTGATTCATGTTGTAGCTCCTTTAAGGTTTCTCTCAAATCTGAAAAAGATAAGAACTTATGGGGAACAGCATGAAACTTCTATTTTCTGCCTATTTTTAGTAATTAGGTTTGAAAACAACCTGTGCATGTTCTTTTTAAACTTCTACTATTCTTTATTTCAAAAAATAACGTTATAAAGTTTGTTTGCAGATCCTGAAGAATCGTTTTCCGTGACTTTTCCTCGTTAGAAGGTAATACATGCGATTCGTAATCACATGACTTTTTTCCTTTCCATCCGGTTTTGCTTATCCATGATCGACTTCAATTTTTTAGTCATGTAGTAAGGCTTATCTGGCGATCCGTCATTACGTTCCAAATCTTCCACTAAGAAATAAAAGAGCTTGTAAGGTGAATTTACTGACCGGTTCGGTTTGTAGAAAAAAAATTCCTCTCTATCTACTGTGTATTTCAGTTTTATTTAATCTTGTTCTTCGACGACATATGCCAGTGGGCAAAATCTTCAAAAAGACTCTGTAGAGGAGTGTTTTTTATTGAAACAGCAGGTCATTTCCTATAGAAAACACTCCTTCTCATAGACTTTTTGAAGATTTTTCCCACTGGGATGGTTACTATTTTTGATAGTCACATTCTGTGATTTGTGTGAGGTATGCATGCTTTTATTTTAAGCACCAGAAACTCAAATTCACTAAAAGGACAAATGCCATCTAAGAACAAATCCCCAGTCCCTTACACTTTCTCTGCCTCAAAGAGACAGGTAGTCCATTTCTCTTATGTCAAGGTAGTCCCTCTCTCTTAGTTAAGGTCTAGGTAGTAGGTGGTTTTTGAAGTTTTGAGGATATTATACTCTGATTTCTTGATATATGATGCCTTATATAAAAACAGGATTAAGGCTCAAACCAAGCGAAAACAAGAGGAATATTAAAACGAATGACAATCCTATATTTTTGCTTGAATTTTTTATAACACCTGTGTTTGTATTTTCTTCCTGGACACACCAAAGATTGATAAAAATGAAGTTTCGCGGGCCTGCTCAGTTTTCATGGAGTCGAAATCTGCCAAGAGACTGCATAGTAAAAGATGTGAAATAAGGACAATCACTTACGAAAACACAAGAACAATGTATCAATTCCCATGTCGTACACTTTGAAAAACATGGAAGCTATAAGATATGATCCAACGGTACAAATCTAGAGAAAGAAAGTGTAGGAATTTGTATTGTTTGCATACCGTCATATTCACACCCAGAGGTAAGCGTTCCATATGCTCTTAAAAACGAACAGTCTTCGGAACAATATATTTTTATATATATGCAATGTTGTAAATATATATCGACTTCCTCTCTTTTTCTCTCCCTTCTTTGTAGCAAAGTTAGTTCGTACGTTTTATATTCAACCTATCCAATTCCCCAAAACGTGTTTGGATCAACGAAGTATATATAGTATGTATGTATATGAACTAGGGTGAAGCATTTAATTATTGATTTCGTATGCGAAAGCTGAACCCCACGGTCCTCCTTTTGCCTCGGTAGGCAGTGGGAATCCAACCAGGTTTGCACGCATACTGGCCCGGAACGACACCCACTACACTACATCAACGGTTATATATACGTATGTATAGTTAAGTTGATTCAAATGTTTTGTAAATGTTGTCGCTGCGAGTTTTTGATAGCCTGGTATGGTTAGGTAATCCAAACTTTAAAGATAAGAACGAACTTTGTTTTAAAGGGGAGAAAAAAGGAAACATTATAACATATAGAACACATATCTCAATTTGTATGTATCAAAGCTTTCAAAGATTTTACACTTGTACTTTTAAACGAGTTAATAAATGAAACTGCACTAAGTTCAACCTGGCTGGTCCGCTTTTTGTTCATATTTACATATTCTTTAAAATAACCCCCGTGTTTTATACTTTGATACTACTTAATAAAAATGGTTTCTAGATTTGAGAACTTTCAGATAATTATGATGATTTGGATGAACTGAAGTATGAACTAAGAAGGTGTTGTATCACAAATTTTTCGGTGAGGCAAATTTTTCGAACGAGGCAAAAGTTGTTTATGAACTCAATCACCCAAACAAATTCTACAAGGTTTATACCATGAACAAAGTCAACATATGAGTAATACATTTTGCTTACCAAAATCGGCACGAAACTGTAATTCAAATCGTTACTCTGAAATGCATTGTATTGGTCAAACAGGTAGAAACTAGCAACGCCTACAAACACAAGATACATATCTTGGTAAGTGTGGAAAAGTCCTATCGGGGAGAAGTTGGTAATAATTAGAACTTTAGGAATGTACAGGATTTTAGCACTACAATACTGCATACATGTTCCAAGTTAGGTGATCCTTTTTTGGAAAAGATAGTTAAGCATGTTTATGGAACTGTCCTATACTAGATTTTGTCTTAATGATAAAGCGTTAGAATTTTCGAGTAACGAGAGTAAGCCAATGTGGTAATTTGCTGTGGATAAGCTTGTAGTGGTTCGTACCTTCCGATCCAAACAATGAGACTCGTATTCGAGCCTCAGTCCTGTTATATTTCGATACTCCATTCTGATGCGCTTTAAAAGCAGCATATCATCCCATTTGGAGCAGTTGACTGACTACACACTAGTCTTCGTGCAAATTAGAGCAATGTTTTACATATCTCTGGCGGTAAGTCTACTACCTAGTTGCAAGTGGGCGAGAGAAACAACCAACCAGTTGCAAGTGGGCGGGAGAAACAACCAATCGTACGGATGGAAGCCCAACCCGGTTACTAATTACTTAATTAATTAATATTTGACGAGCTCAAGGTGATATCTCGATATACGTTATTTTATATGATGATCTGTAATGGGGATTGGTAGTGCTAACGTATTAGGGAGTGATGAGAATTTTTGAGGTGAATGCGACGTTAAATTGGACTGTGGAAAATGTGTCATACATTATGGAGAACTATAGTTAAAACTTACCAATTCCTCCGGCTATTAACAATTTTCCAAGGAATAACATGAAAATACTTATTCCATTTACAGCAAGAGTTCTATATAAAAAAAAAAACGCCCGCATATATACAGTCAGTATGGGGAAGGAAGAATCGACCCTTCCATGAAGCTTGTTTTTTTTTACTGGGCGTCTTAACGTTTAAGACACATTTTGTCAATTTCCTAATGAAAAACATGAATGGCAAGTAATATCGCCTGCTGTTCCAATAAAAAACACTCCTCTACAGAGACATTTTGAAGATTTTGCACATTGGGTTAAGACAGGCATCGTTTTTGATAATCATAAGATTGTCTTAAGGCCAATCTTAAGTGTCTTGTGTTAAGACGATGTGAAGTGAAAAAGAAAATCTTTGTTATCTTCTGCAGGTCTTTAATTGTAGGTGATCATTGATATATATAAACCATTTAATTATTAAAGCTAATTTACCGAACAGGATTACGAAGTAGAAGATGAAATGCTTCTTTTGCAGACCAACAAAAACTTTTTCCATACACTGCAATCTGAAATGAAAACAACAATCAACCAAAACGTCTATACTGATCTCTCTCCATCGTAAATTTAATTTGGTTGAAGGGTTGTAACTTTTATTTGGACAAGCAGGGATTTATTGAAAAGTACGTCGTTTGCGACGGGAAAAAAGTGTGGACTTGATTCAAAAATTAAAGAAATAACGTAAAGCATTACCAGATAGCAAATAAATGGCAAAAATATGTTTCCATCACACTTTTCTTAAAGGGGCTACGACATGAATCACCCGATTGTTGTGCTTGTTTACTTTTTTTTACCGTCGGCCGTAATATTAGTAATATTAATATTAGGGCATCTCTCGCCTCAAATCGCTCTTGATGCTGCACCAAATATCGTGAAACCTGATTCAGGTCGTATCTCCTTTAACGAGTATCAATGGAGACGCTTTTGTAAATTTGATAAAAAAAGAAAAATTAAAACAACGACAGTACCCGATGATGTTAAGGTAAAATAGAGTTTTTGGAACAAAACTGCGTAGAATAGAGAAATTATGAGAAATAATCCAACGATCATTAAAAAAAACATCATTCAAACCCCAAATTGGTATGAACTAAGCATCACTGCGAGTACAACCTAAATTTTCCTGATGCTTTTAAAAATAATCTGTATATTCCACTATCATGAGATGGCAACCATGGCAACTATTTATGAGAACTTACACAACGTATTATCCTGTTTATAACTAATGCTCTTACCAAAATGTAAGCATTTTTGTTGATGAACTTCAGACAAACTTCCAGGAACCAAAAACAACATTTCAAACATCTGTAATCAGAAGTTGGGAAACAAATACTTATATATAAAAAAACTGGTAAATCGTTGTCAATTATTTTATCTACAAAACATTATCCCTTACATGGAGACAGCCTTGAAGAATGAACTTGCCGGATGAGCTAACAACAAAAAAGTCAACCTCGTCCCCAGGGCTTCTTGTCTTTTCGACATAATGGATGGCAGCGAAGAAAGTGTTCACCGCCATTCAGTATGTTGGTAAAGGAAGAAGCCCTGGGGACGAGATTGCAAAAAATTCAATTAAAAACTACATGTTGTATTGAAATTTTTGTTTGAGTTTTTTGACGTTTTCTAATCTATGTTGTTATGATATCGGAACCTCGAAAGATTAACATGACAAACACTAACCATTGACTCTGTTCCGAACAAATTCCAGTATAAACCGTATAAAGCGAACCACACTCAAGATGGCGGAACCAAGAGCTAATGACCCAGTGTGATATCTAAAATATTCTCAGCAGAATGATGAGGTTTACGCGGGCCCAAATTTAATGCTAGTCCAATAAAGATCGTCCACTGTTAAATTCACAGGCAAACTTTTTTACACCCACCCCTTTAACGCCAAGTTATGAAAATTAACGCCATTAAGGCCCGCATATAGAGGACCAATAAGGTATGCGAAAATTGTGCTAACCTGTGCATGTTTTCATGTCTGAAAATATTTAAAAGAAATCTTAGAGCGTAATAATGATCAATAGATCAGGAGGAAAAAGTCTTAGTGGAGGAATGTTTTTTATTGAAACAGCAGGCGATATTGCTTGTCATTTCTATGGAAAACACTCCTCCTCATAGACTTTGTGAAGATTTTGTACACTGGGAGCATTTATCCGCCTACTTCAAACACTTCCAGAAGTTTAACGATTATTGATAAGGAATGTTTAAAGTAAAGTTGTACCTGATAGCCTTTCGCATGGCTGATAGAACAGGAAATCTTGGTATATCCTGAAATGATAACAACGAAATAACAGCTCAAACAAAAGATAAGGCGACATTTACATGGATTCTCCCGATATGAACTTTCAAACCGGTTTTATGTTTTGTGTGTTTACATGATATTTCATAATTGAAGCTATTTCGAAATACGCATGCGCAGTAGAGTCGTATTGGCCAGATTCCTCTTACATAAACAGTATTTGGGCGATAAAAAGCTCATAATTACGTAAACGGCTTTGGAAGTTTTTTTTTGCAGGTGATATCAAAATCATCAATGGTCTCATGTAGGTTAAATCTCATGACCGGGGTCGGTGTAAACGCCGCCTAAGTAAATTTACAAATTGGAAGGAAAATTCATTTTAGATGATTTATCTAAGGACTTAGTGATTATTGCTGTTCCTTAATATTAAGCTATTTCTCTGTTCTTCCCGTGTAAAGTATAGTCTCGATAAGTTTAAACCGTTCTCAAATAATACAGAGTTTGTTGAAGAAAGTTGATGAAAGAGTTACTTAAAAAAACCCGTTTGAATAACCAGTGAATCGGTCTGCAAAATAGACATGTTTATTAATAATATATTTATTTTTGCATCATTTCCAGACAAAATAACTTCTCCTTTGAAAACCCTTATCAAGGTGTTTGATAGAACGAGGTATAGCCTGACCCAAACAAATTACCTTGTTGATCCCAACTTATTTCACAAGGATTACACCCCGAGCTTTGATGGTGTGAAAATTATACATTATAACTGTATATTTAGTACAATCGAATTCTTCAACGAATTCAAACTTACTTGCGGCTTGCGTGGTGACCAATAATATGAAGCAAATGCACCTGCCAGGCTAATGTCAGTAAAAGCAGCAACGAATTTACAGCCCCAAAGCCAACCAAACGCAACGACGACACTCATTTCTATCACATACGATTTGGAAAGATATTTCGAAAAGACGCAAGTGGCAGTTGTGTTTGGATATGAATCTGAGAATGTTTCCTGGTTGCATAAGTCTCCAGCTGTAAGATTGTATGAAGAATCAGTAAGAGACACCTGATAATCTGAAGTAACGCTTGATATCAAATATCTAGAGAGTCTGTTAAAGCAAATCATATATGTAGTAACTTTTAACATTAAAATATAGTTTGGATTTACCTGGTCATAAATCTAAAATGTGGATTGTTGGAAGTTCCTATGTTCAAAACAAATTTACAAACCCAGTATAGTAAAAATAACTCGCCATCAGGACCAAAATAATGTTTTCTCTTAAAGGAGGGATCCTTTAAGTAGAGATTTGAAATTCAAGGAAACAAAATACATTTATATGAGATGTCTGTGTTATAGGGGATGTCATTTATATAGAGAAGTTTGACGTAGATATATATTTGGTCACTTTGACGTTCGAATGTAAGAAGGATTTAAGGCACTTTTTGTAGGCAAAAAAACTTTATTTGGTTCAATTTTTACAATGATATTTCGAAGGGATTTCCGCACCTGCACAGAAGTTTTTCCAAACACAATAGCCTCGTTTTTATCATTTCAAAAAGTTCCAGAAAAAATCAGCAATCAGTTGTAATTTTGATATTGTAAACGAAACTTAACTCAACAGCGCCTCCACAGTATACCATATAGTTCGTGCACTTTTTAAGACGCTTGTATACATAAAAAAGCAGATTGCAATCTGGTTGGTCAGTTGGTATGAAACCATAGTGAGAGAGAATAATTAAAGTGAAAGGTGATAACCTAACTCACACCTAAACCTAAACCACAACACCTAAACCACAATGATGTCGCCATGGGAACGAGAGTACAGTTACAAAAGGATACAGTAATACAGTAACACATAATCCAAACCATATTAATTGAAGTAACCATGGTAACAACGGAAAGAAAAGTGTAGAAGGCATTTGACAAACGGCTCTAAAAATAGATACAAACAAAGTGAGGTGGGAATGAAAACAACCTGTCACTATGGAAACCTGCATCCGACTGAATTATAACATTCAAAATCAGAAATTGATCGAGGAATACATTTCGGCATGTTTTCATTAATGTGCTCCTCCACTTTACTTTATTTTGCACTCATTTTGATCACATGACAGTAAATAATTACTTTGCTTTTGATTGTAACATGTCATGTGATCAAAGTGAGTGTAAGATAAACTGTGAGTGTCCAGGACAGTTCAGATGACTATGATAAAATCACTCTCTAACAAAAATGCTTCTTGTGTGGTTCCTCGCGAAATCATAAAACATTGCTGGAAATATTGTTAACTCTCTCTTATTGAATTCTAAATTCATATACAAAGGGTTTATTTCGGCAACATTCGATAAAATTTCAAACCTGCGTAGAAGTGATTATAATTACCTGCTAGCTTCAGCAATAAGTGCGCACGCGATACGGACACGTAACGACAAGTAAACCACAATTAAGAATAAGATCAGAAACACAACACTCAGTATGATACCTATACGAAAACACACCAGCATTCAGAATAATGTCCGCACACGCAAATGTTCCTCCTACACGTTGCTCTTACTTGTGTGAGGTTTTAGAGAGGGGGAGGGTGAAAATGGTTTCTGCTGAAAAAGGTTTCTGCTTCACCGTATATCGTAAAGGCAAGACACGCCTGGGTTCGAAGTTGGAGACCGACACGAAAACGGATTTTAAGCTTGAATGTATGTTTCATCATGTTATACGTTGAAAATTTCATGTAACGAACAATAACGCTCCCTGTATTTAAAATTAAATCAGCCCACTTTTCGATAATGCAACAAGCCTTATGAAGCGTCAGTAGAAAAATTAATTTCAGATTTGAACAACCTTACATAGGACCAACCAAGTCATTTTGTTATTGGCGAATTCATCGTACGACCAATTCCAAGTAATATCAACACTCGTGCCAGTGTCGTTGAGATATTTGTACTTGGTACCCATGTAATATATTCCTAAGAGAAATTGTCAAGATGTATTCAGGACAGTTATGCTGAATTTATATCATAAAGTGTTTGTAGAGAGGGAGAAAATTTCCAAATTTCTGTTAAAAGAAACAGGCTAGTCGCTAATATTAGCCTCGTTTTAATACAATTTCGTAGTTTACAATTGATAAGATTTATTGCAGCCTTAAGATCAAGGAGAGGGAAGTCATACCGTATCCAAGGACACCAAGAATACTGAACTCTGTTAAAATGATCAGAAGGAAGGTCACCCATCTAAAAAATGAATGAATCGTATGCCATATTATTTTAGGGAAGGTTTTTCTGTACACTGCAAAAAGCATAATCAGTGTTTTAACCCAGAAAGGGAAAAGCAATGGAGAGAATCATTCTTTTTACCTTGCTAGCACGATATAAAAGATGGAAATGAAGACTGCTGCTAAGAGACACCTAAAAGCAGATTTGACAAGTCAGTAGAAAAAAAGCAGATTACGTGACGTCATTACTTTGTTCGAAAATAATTAAAGATTTTGAGGGGAATTAAAAAATAGGAAAATATTATTTGGAAGAAATCGGTTTGTTAATCTACATACACTATAATCCACATCCAAGTCACATTCAGATCATCTAAAATCTAAACATAAATTTGTAAACACAAACATGTCACATAAATAAAAAAATTCTCCATATTGATTTTGAAAAGGCTGTTACAAAAAGTTTCTGATCTGCAAGACCTTTCCTTACCTCCATTGATATATTTTGTGTGTGAACTAAAAGTTCAATGGCGCTGAAACGACAGAAAAAAACCAACAGGGTTACTGTTATTGCAGGTGGTTTGTATTTTTAATTTGTTTTTATCTTTTAATGAACCTATATACCAGTTCCCCTAAATACATTTTAGTATGGGCAATGCAAACTTGTTAAGTTTGAGTAAGCAGAAAGATCTGGTGACATGAAAAGGTTTCGATGAAAATCTTTTGTCCAGAAAAAGCATTCATCTTTGTGCAATCCAATTATGAATGTTAGAAAACAATTACACACACCAACGTGTTAGCACAGAATATTGAATATGGATTACTGTGTATCTGAGTTAAGCTGTATCCCCAAAAACTCGTCTTTTATCATGAGTGTAAATACACCTTTTTGTGGAATTCTGTTTAGACGTCATATTTTGGCTTGGTTTTCCTTATATGCCTTAAAGGTTTTTCTTTATCACTCAATATTTCATTAAATCTTGTAAAAATGTGTAGAAACTAAACATTATGTTGAGTTTCAAAGATGAGCTTTCTGTAAAATTGTTGTTATTTACTTCTTTATCCACTCTTTTTCACTAATAGAGATTTTTTCCAGATTAACAAATTATTACATGTGAAAATTAAAAGGAAGGTGCACACTATGTTCAAAAACCAAAAATTTTGAGTTTTTTCTATTTTTTTCTTTACAGTAACCTTCATGCAAATTTTTCTACAGCAATTCCAGTTAAGCAAAATATATAATTATTTCAATAAAACGCAGAAGACAGTTTAGAAGACAGTTTCGCAAAACATCGACGTTTACCGTATTTACTCGAGTGAGGAAGGCAGTCTTTCGAGGGAGGCGCTCATTAAATATATCAAAAAGAGATTTTAAATACTAGACACCCTTTTTGTAAAACACCACTATTTACAAAAGAAAAATAGCGCTCGAGGGAGGCGCTCATTAAATATTTCACGCCAGGGGGCGCTAATTCGAGGAAGGCGCTCTTTTGAGCATATGTACTTTATTGAGTAAATACGGTAAACGAATTGGGAAGGGTGTATTCAAAACTACATTCAATACTAACTTTTCTCCATTGACAATATTTTCAGAAGTAACATACTCTCCATTGGCGTTGATTAAATAGAAGGATGTGATATTATTTACATTGTCCGGTAAGCATCTATAAAATACTAAGCCATCGAAAAATAAAATAAATACGAAACTCAAAAGAAGTGTGATAAGATAGTATTTGAAGGCGGGGACACGAGAGTCGGTGTACTAACGAATTTTTCATTCATTTTTTGGTGTGTAGACCACTATTGCGTGGCCATTATAACCTCGACTCTCTAGTCTCATTTGATCAAATCTATTTACAAAGATTTCAGGTAAAGATAATTTGAAGTTGAGCAAAGTAAATGGAGAAAATACTTCCATTAATTGTTGAGTTTTGTATGGAAGTCATGTTCTTCCAATACACGAATCGGTGCGAAAATGAATATTTTGTTATGCCATTGCATAGTTACGGTACCATCCATTTGTTGTTATGCCATTGCATAGTTACAGTACCATCCATTTGTTACCTACTTATGAACTTCCCCAAGTTTTCAAACACAAACATAATACAACGCTTGATGAGTGCTAAAAACTATATGTTGAAAGTACCTGAAGAACTATCAAGATAGTATGGTGAACACATTTCCTCCTTGATAAGTCTCTCTTTCTCAGCCTGCAAGCAATTTAATTGACAAATTATTTGTTTTGTAACAATTAAAAAAAGCCAAATAATTATTGTTCATTAGAGATGCAGGGTTCTTGGTCAAAGTTTTCCACTTGAAGAAAAGGAGAAGGTCATTGCTCATGCGCATATAATTCTGTATAATTCGAACATCCAAAGGACTGCACAAAATGGTTCGATTTAATAGAGTTATCGAGGTTCATCATTATACAACGAAACCATATAGGCGAAGCGACCTTTTCAAATTTACACTAATAAGATCAAAATCTTCAAAAAATCTCTATGGAGGAGTGTTTTCTATTGAAATGGCAAGCAATATCGCCTGTGTTTCAATAAAAAACACTCCTCCACACTTTCAATAAAAAACACTCACTGGAAAACAAACAACAGAGATTTGACTGCAATTATAAACCTGTTTGATGTTATTCCTACCGTTGAATTTGTTTCTGGTACGACCACACCTTGCACACAAATCATTTCATTCCATGGCGCGTCTGTCCCATTCATGGTTTCCTTTTTGCATTCAGTCACACATACCTAGAAATCAAAACTAATCTACCGAGCACCGCCACTAGAATAAGCGCCCTCTTAGGGCTAAATTGAACAACCTTTCTCAGTCAAAGGGGTGCTTATTGGAGTTCTCACGATTAAGCGCCCCCTTTTGAAGTTGATTTGTTTTATAAGCGCGCCAGGCGCTAAATCGAGCATTTAGGGGATCCTTTATTATGTATAGCCAATAGATAGGTGTTGCATCATAAAGAGAAATAAATTTTACTTGTGGTGTCGGACAGGTCAAGCCATGTTTTACCCATGCAAATGGATTCTTTGTCTTTTCATTGGTGCACGTTGTCAAATCAAAATAATGGAGGTATTTCCTACTAGGGCTGAAAATATAGAAGTTCAGAACATTAAAGCATGGTTTCCATTGTGCGCTAATGTGATAAATGTTGAACTTGTCAAATGATGTAATTTATTCGGTTTTTAATCAAAACAATGTAACTTGTCAATTACTTACTAATCAATACCACAAACTTGTCCTAAAACAACAAATTGTTAATCTTTTTATGATAGCAGTAATAGCTGGTTGAATAAAAAAGAAACAGCAACAAAAGAAGTACGTTTAAATCATAATGGTCATTAGAAAATTACCTCGTCTGGAAGTTATTATTAATTTATTCTTTGATCTTTTCAATAGGAAAACTTTGTTTTGCACACTTTTTGATCACATGACAAAATTCTAACCAATCCACAGTAGTCATTTACCATCATGTGATCAAAAAGTGTGCAAAACACAAACTACAGTTAGGTAGTTCAAGTTAAAAATACCGACCATAGAACTTCACCATAGATTTTCAGACCCAGGGAATTTTCTAATGGCTATGTTTAGATGTTGAATCAGCACTTTTTCTCAGTTAAGTGCACCGCGATTGCTTTTGTCTTGCAATCATGAAACCTTTATATCTAAGACTTTGTTACATGAGCTGATAAAATGTAAGATCTAAAAAGATACAGTTGATAGTGTGCACCGTGAATGTGAACAAAAACATCAACAGCTGATTTGAAATAATTTCCTAACCAGCAGTTATTAATTTTATTAATTTTGATTTCATGAAATGACAAACTCGTGTAAAACATCTTGACTACGTTCACTGTTGAAATATCTACCACTGGATACAAAGTCAGTGAGTGCAGTACCCAGCTCTCAAAATCCCGGACAGGTATTAAGCATGTCGGACATGACTTGGAGATGACACAAAAAAATTGGGACACTCAAACGGGCAAAACAACCCATTTACCGGGTGACCCACTTAATCAGGGTCCCACTTAACGAGTTTCTACTGTAGTATTTTTCTAGCCGATTTTTAATACTATTTAAACGACCTAAACGTAGGTGTTATTATGAGTTATATTATGAGTGAAACGAATTGTCGGAAATAATATTTCCATTAAATTTCTAATGAATTTACATTTCGTGTCAGTGTTTGTTTGCACAATTAAAATGGTAGTATCGCCAGCGACATGGATTTATTTTACCGACAATCACTACCTGTCAGAAATAAAAGTTTATTACCGTCAGAGTCTGTCGGAAAAATCAATCTGCTCGGATCACCTCCATAAAAAGCTGAAAGGTCAATAAAACAACAACATGAAGTTGCTTATTGTTTCAAGGGGCCTGTTTTAAGTCTATGAATTGAAATGAAATTAAACGTATTGTCAACAGTGTGAAAGGCGTAAGGCGTGTAATACGGAAGGCCCTTTTACTTCTTGAAAATTCAATTTTGACGACGAATGAACGGCTGGAGCGGTCTGTGTAGGCGCACAGATTTTGGGGAAAAATGGAAGAATATCATTTTTATTGAAAAACCAACGGGAAAGAAAGGGTTTACCCATTAGGCCTAGGATTTTTGGGGACTATCCAGGACTGACATTGGGCAGTAACATGAATCCAGTTTTAACATAATTTTAAAGTCAAAATATGAAAGAAAGGGAGGCGTACCTAGTCCACATAGGCCAGCCAATCCAAGCAGATAGATGGAAAATATAACACAACATATTACATCTGTACATTTGCTAAACAAATAAACATAGAATACTGACCCAATATTCATAAGAGAGTGGCAACAATGAAAATTGTGTCAGAGGGTGGTGACCAAATTTTTCCCTAACTAAAAAAAAGCCTCGACTAATAATTTCCGAATAAAAGAGACCTCCTATTAAAAAGTTATGGGTTTTTTTTCTCCTAAAACCCAAATTTAGTCTGGAAAAGTGACTAAATTTAGATATAAGTGACAAAATTTTTCCCGACTTACATTTTCCCCTCCTAATTTCTAAACCCCGTTTCTTTTATCCCCGAAAAGGTATTGCCTTTCAGTATATCGAAAAGGCTAGAAGGCCTGGGAAAGAGGTACTGACTAAATAACGGAACGACTTGAGACGATCTGAACCGAGCTGAGACGATCTGGTACGATCTGAGGCGAACTGAAACCACCAAGAGATGAGCTGAGACGAGTTGAATTCACCACGGAGAAAAAAATCAAATCAAATCAAATCAACGTCTTTTCGGCTGCCGGATATTTTGAGTGTCGGTGGGAATCGTCCTAGCAAAGAAGATATTTATTTAAAAAAAAATTACAAAAAACTATGTTATTCGAGATGTATAATACCGAATATAAAAACAACAACATTTTAATGATCTTTTTGTCACGTAATTGTTGATTGAATTGTGTTTTTATAAACTCAGAATCCAACTACTTAACATAAGTCAACTTTGACCCAGCCATGCCGTTTCACTTTTCAGCCGTTTTAAGACGAAAATTTGGCCACATGACAAGATCTTGCCAAATACATCGACGCATGCGCATTAAAAGCCCTTACATAAACACAGCAAATTTGATGTTGAAAAATCTGTTTGCACGAATAAATTCGTGAGTGGAGAAAAGGCGATAAGAGAGAGGATTCCCATGTACTCCGAAAATCCCCAAATCGGCCGACGTAGTTTAGGAAATATGGTGCGTATATTTTTACAGATGGTCTCAGGACATCTCAGGTTGTCTCAGCTCATCTCTTGGTGGTTTCAGTTCGTCTCGGATCGTCTCAGATCGTCTCAGGTGGTTCCGTTGTTTAGTCAGTACGGTTGACACTCAGTCAATTCTTTTAAATAATGGTGAGGGGACTTGTTTATGCAAACACTATAGATGATGAAGAAAACAAACTTATGTAGACTTGGTACCGGTCGTTGGATGCTCCTTTGAAAGCAGCGTCAAATTTCTTTCGTGTTCGGGGACCTAACGTGTAAGAAAAATATGCCAGTATGCAAAATTCACGCGCTGGGTAAAATATATCAACTCCTTTATTGTCTTGTAAAGTATCAGATATGATGCGGAATTAAATACGAACTGGGGTAAATCGGGCTTCGCATTCTTCAATTAAATTAGCCCGATTTTGATCTTTTAATACCTTTTGTCTTGTTAATTCATATCAGTTTAATTAATTATGTATACAGTGAACTCTCGCTGTCTTGAAAACGCATCTGTTATCTTGAACAAAAATATTGGGCCGTTGAGCATTTGGATGGTTTAGAAAAAACCTCTCGCTTTCTCGAACATATTCATCTGTTCGTTGAGAGTTCGAGATAGCGGGAATTGACTGTATTGCAAACCCCGCTTAAGAATTCAAATATACAATAATATCACACGATATGCTTGGGAAAGAGAGAGCCGTTCCTCGCGTTTAATAAGGAAGGAGAACTTACCCAAGGTCCTTAAAAGTGGAGTCGTTTCTTCGGCATTCTTCATGTTGATAAAATTTTCAAATGTTATAATATAATTTATTGGTCATTTTGTTTCTTTAAGGAGTTAAACATAAAAGTGGGCAAAATCTTCAAAAAGACTCTGTCGAGGAGTGTTTTTTTATTAAAACAGCAGTGCGATGTTGCTTGCCATTCCTATAGAAAGCATTCCTCCTCATAGACTTTTTGAAGATTCTGGCCACTGTACATATTTCTCGAGGTATACCACAATGAAGAATTTCTCAGTACGAGTTAAACCTAATTTTAAGAGTGACCATTTTCGGAAATTGAAAATGTTCTTTTAATCACGTATGTTAGTTTTCAATTTTCCCATTTAAACTGCACGCAAGATACAAAATGAAGTTAAGAAAAAACAACAGGAACTTGTATTTCTTTTGTACACTCACAAAAAATAATAATTTGAAATTCAAAAGGAACAACAGAACATTTTGTCATCAATACCAAAACTGTATATAGAGCTTGTGTGCTTGTTTTTTTTTGTTTTGTTTTTAAATTTAAAATGAATTGCTTTGAATTATTCACGTGGTTGAAGCTAGTGTGGACCGAAAAAGATTTTAGGTTAAGCTCGAACCTCATGTAGATGCCAGATACTCTTCTTGGTGATGCCCGTGAAATAATTATCTCCTTATAGGAATCTCGTCGATAAAAACATCCCTTACTTTCTAATGCTTTGTCTTTCTGTCCTGATTCGTTTAGATATTCTGCAATTTATCAGCAAGAGTGAACTGAACTGACCTGTTCACAGAACATACGCCATGACAAGCGACGGGATTGTGCAGCCACCCTATCCTCAAGTAAGGATTTGATGACGTACTTTATCAGACAAAAGTGACGAATTTTATCTGGAGGTCTAAAGTGTCCAAATCGAAATTATTTCATTTTGTTTTCTTGAAAATGCTAAATAGGAAATCTAAACTTGATATTCTATCATTTATATAATGTCAATGTTCCGAAATTTTCAAATTTTTTTTTTTAAAAGCCAAATGCAATGAATTCCCTTCATCATCTGCGAAAATCCTCAAAGCATTATGAACGTAAACACCATGTGGTGATATCAGACTGGAAAAGCAGATCTCAAATCTTCATAAAACCTCGTCATTTTTTGTATTATCTTAAAAAAGATGTTTATTTATTTTATTGGAAAAGGACAAAAGCTTGATCGAACAAAACTTACGAAAATATACTCGGGTAACGAAAATGTTGTCCGATAAAAATATTATACACGGAATTAACCAAGTTCCAGAAGATTTTCCGAATTGAGGAAATCACAAATTCGACTGTCGGTGAGAACAGAACGAATGAGGAATAGGACCTTCTCATAAATTACGTTATAGCATCTTTCGACTCGTTTCTAAAGTCTGTCTCAAAAGTTTATCAAAAAATAGGTAGGATAGTTCGAATTGGCGTTTAAACTGAAATTCGGGAAAGATGTGTTATAACGATTGGTTCACAGAACCTAAAAAATTAAACCAAGAAATGAGAACTATAAAAATATACAAAACATAAATAAGAGTTCACCTATGCAAGGCGAAATTTTGTGGAAAACAACAACAACAACAACAACAACAACAACAACAACAATTGGGCGACTGGAACACAAAAAGCATGTAGAAAACATAAGCAATTCTTATATGTTAGGCAAGACAGCATTTCATGACATGTTGTCCGTTCGCAAATTTTCTAATCTACACTCTCACTAAGTCAAACGATAGCGAACCACTATCATTAAACGAGGAGATATTTACAATACATAAAAATTGATTTAAAAAGCTATGCGGAACGTTTTTTTATATTATACAAAATTTAAATCGAAAACGTTCCTAGATTATTGTTCCCATGAAATATCAAGGTTTAGATTAATGTGCAACAGGCCCTTGATATTCTACATCATACTGAACCATCATAATAATGAATCATCTCGTTAGAAAATCGTATCTAGCTTTGACCATTACACCGCTGGTCAAGTCACGTCCATCGACATTGAACTCAGTGTTCCCGAAATGTATATCGACAGCCACTTTTCTGTTTTTATTTCCTGACGTGTTAGGCATCGGCACAACCAGAGATCCGACTTTCACAACGCCGACTTGGTCGCAATATTTGATACCTTCAACGTCAGATGCATAAAGAACAATGTTCATCTCCGTTTGTTTATTGTAAACCGGAAAGTAATTTCGGCTAATTACTTGGCCAATGGCAATCTCCTGATTAACGGACACCAATTTATCAAAAATCATTCTGCATTTTGTAATACCTTCGTCATCATCGAACTTCAACCTTGGAGGATCCTCACCTTCCTTATAATCAGACACCATTGAGATACCATACGTTTTCTTACTCCGTCGACTCGTTATAGTATTGGGCTTCCATCCAAATATAACAGCTCCTTTCAAAACGGCTAGTTCGGCGTCTTCAGGAACAATGACTGGTATTGAACCTGCAACTAATTTAATTTGTTCAACAAGAATGGGTGAATTTGAAAAACCACCGACCAAGTTAACAAAATCAATGTCTCTTACTTCTCTTAATTGCAACAAGGATCTGGTGTGAGCTTTCACATATTTTGACGTGTTTTCAATCATTTCGGTGATGACGCCACGGGGGATTTGTAAACGACCTCTTCCACGTAAAGTTGCACCGCGGCTACTGATATTATTCCTGAACGCCTCAACTAAATCAACGCCCATGACCTCTTGATAAGCTTCGCGTACACAAGGAGAGAGCACGAATGCAACAAAGTCATTTGTAGAATCGCGGTTGATGCTCCGTTTAGTCTGTTCGAAATCGCGCATCATGCTCACCCAATCACACGGAAACTCCTTTTGAATTTTATCGATAACTGGTTTTGAGAACATTTTGGTTAAGTAGTCCACAAACAGTCGATCAACTTTGGTGCCGCCCCAGTCACCACCAGTGGCTTTGTGGAGTTCCTTAACTCTACCATCAGCTAAGATTTGATGAACAGTTACATCGATTGTACCACCTGAAATGAAAAAAAATAAATAAAAAATTCAAGCTCCCCGAGACAGGCCGAGATGTATAGATCCAAAGGTTAAAAAATATTACATGGACTACGTAGCCTTCACGTTCAATAAAATATAACTTAATAGTGTATACAAGTCATTTCCATTGGTTCAAAGCAAACGTGAAAAGATTTTTATGTTTTAACTCTGCAAGCAAGCCATATAGCCATTCCCTATTTATATCGTGAAGGTTTATGTAGATTATATTGCATCCTAACTTCGAGCAGGACACATTTCTATAACGAAAATTTCATGAGAACAACTGTATGGTTCATTTCTAGTCTTTAAATCAATGTTAACAAGATTGAAAATACCTCCATTATCAAGAACCAAGTACTTTGCACCAGCTTTGTTTACATTTGCAGCCAGCAATTTTTCATTTGGCAATGATTGGATATGTAATGATGCACATTCTGGCTCAAGTGCAATAACAAGGCATTCACCAGGTATATTGGCCTAAAATTTGAAAGCAATGCATATAATTGCAAAAAAAACAAACTTACCCGCAGATAAAAACTGAGAGGACAAAGGAGTTCCCTCATACCTTCATTGCAGCTTCTCTCATAAACTGTTTAGCTGGATCATTCCAAATGGCAGGAACAGTCAACACCCATTTAATTTTCTCAACAGAAATTCTGTTTCCTGAGTTTCTTACATTTAAGACACCAATCAAATGATCCTTTAGGTATTTGATTGCACTGGAAAAAACATCAATTGCTTTCATCGTTTTCCCATTTGCAGCAGTTAGATGTAAATCACGGGTAATATCCTAAATATCAAAATTAAAAAATAAAAAGTCATAACCATTTGAAACGCTGCCATAATTAACTGGCAACTTTTGGAACATCAAGAATGCAAGTTACCCCAACTATAAAATATCAATGAAAATATAACTTTATGTTTACGAGAAACTCAGGTTAAAAAGAAATATCTGCATTAAATGCAAAGTTGTCAAGCGTGACAAAACGAAGATGTAGATTATAAGAGTTCCCCTATTTTGGTGCTACACCAACATAATTCTTAAGATCACGTGATTCATGCCATAGCTCCTTTAAAAGTCTCCAAATGTCATTTAATGCAAGACTTTGCAAGAAAAGATGGAAGAATTGTTCAAACAGAAGGAAGAAAACCTCAGAGGAATTCTTGAACAATTGAGCTGATTTGAATAAAGTAAACACTGATAGATTACTGTATAGTTATCTCAAAACTTTAACACATGAAGGCACTGTGAGGAAACTGGTAGAGTCAAGGAAAGAAGTTGACAATCAAAAACAAAAGCTTGAAAAACTTGAAAATGGGAAGAGAAGACATCGGCAAGGTGTGGTAGAAAAATTGAGAAAGAGATTTTAAAGATGAAAAACACTGTTCTATTGTCACCAAAACCGAATGACAAAAAGGAGGTAAACCCTGAGAAGTTT
Organism: Turritopsis rubra; assembly: GCA_039566895.2. NCBI lineage: Eukaryota > Metazoa > Cnidaria > Hydrozoa > Anthoathecata > Oceaniidae > Turritopsis > Turritopsis rubra. Next base: position 6,590,688 of record CM077623.1, read on the forward strand.
AAGTTATTTCTCTCATTTGTTCAACATATCATTTACTATGCCTCAAAAAGGAGGAGATACACTCCAAATCACAATGATCACAATGCCAAATAGATTGGAACACAGAATCAGTTACAAAAAAATAATTGGTGGTGATATGCTTGTCTAACAGGTAATTTTCCAGATGTTTACAATGCATTCGTTGAAGGAAGTATTGCAGTACAGTCAAGGTAGATATGCAGATAATAAAAATGACAAAACACGGGTACCGAAAGTGTTACCTTCCCCACAATAAACAAACGGAAGCCCCTTAAAGTGAAAGGCAAAGAAGTTGCACTAAAAAGCACTAAAAATCTATTTTGCTGCAGATCTAAGTAATTATCATGCTCAGAAATGATCATTTTACCTACAGCAGGGCTTCAAGTATCCCTTTGCTCCATTACTGCTTGCACTTGCTGAAACTCATGGTACACTAAAGAAGTTACCTAAATGTGTATTACTATATTAACTTGAGAGTTCTGTGGGGACAGAGGGAGACAAATTGTTATATAAATGTTTATTAGAAAGATGTCTCTCTTTAGTTTCAAAAATGTTAAAATTTAAAAATCTTACCAGTCTCTGAAAAAAGGGGATCAAACAACACCCCTCAACCCCCTGTGAAGGCAGGCAGAAAAAAATACATTCTTGTAAAATAGAATTGTTCTAGCCCAATTAAAAATGTGTACTAAACCCAATTTTAAACGGTTATCGCAGTTCAAAGCACTATGATAAATTCTGACCTGTTTGTAAACGTCCAGATTGAAAAGATTTTTTTTCAAAAAAGCTTATCTTTTACATCCGGGTGTGAAAGTCCAAATTTAATTGTTTTGAGAATTATTTCATCTGAAGGTGGTGAAGAACATATAATAAAGAAAAATAAAAGTGAGTTTTCTGTCTTTTTCTGTGTTACTCAATTTGTACACAAAAATTTGCTAAGCTAAAATATACGATAACCTTACACCATTTCACAAAACCGACGAAATTTGCAAGCTCCATATTATTAGCAGTTTCAGGTCCTAGACAAGTTAAATTTTAAGTCTACAAGACAGATTATCTAGTTTTTTGTAGCAAATGACCTTTTTCGTGAAAAGATACCTTGTTTATAAAAATTATCAATCTACTGTGTCATTTCCTCACCGATGAGAGAATTGGAAGACAAATGAGACAAAAATTAGAAATGAGATTAAATCTAAAAACCTAACCGTTTTCAATCCGGATATATCCAGGAGTATCCTATTACATATTTATATCTTTAAAATGGTATCCCAAGTAAGTTATTATATACGGCTAGCTGCCCGGTTAAAACATTTTTACCGATTAATTTGTCGGTAAGTTGAAGTCTACCCGGACATATTAGAAAAAGAACTTGTGAGTAAAAAACCCTCATCTACATGTCACTACTTCTGGAATAGACTTTGTCATAGAGACAAATCTTAATAATAAAGCAAAATATAATCATACCTCCTTGTTTATTTGTATTTACATTTTCACTCTTTTAAAGTTATTTTTAAACAACTTTTTATCTAATCTATTTTTACTATGCATTTTTGAGTATCTATCTTTTTCTTTTTCCTGTTTCTTTGTCAACAAACGGAAATGTAAAAATTTGAGGCAATGCAATGGTTTTCCCCTATACTAATATTCATACAGATAAAAAACCGTTGCCACATTTGTCTCTTAAACATATTTGAGATTTTTTCGTTTTTTCAATTAGGACTTGCAAAAAGGGTTTACTAAGATATTTAGAAGCTTCAAGACTGAGTTTATACACAGAAAATAATTGAAAAAAGTAAAAAGAAAATGAAGAAAAAATTTGGTACTGTCTTCACTGAATCTATTGACCGATTCACTTTAATGCTCTCCATCGTTTATTTTAAAAACAAAATAGGTGAAAAATATAAGGAGTAACATAGGAGAAAAACAGATTTTTTGAAATACCTAAACTTTCATCACATAGAATTTATAAATATCCATCTATCAACCCATCCTTCCTAAATCGACTATCTTTCATTCTCCTATTGAAAACAAAATGTGGCGATATCGTTAACCCACTAAAACTTAAATTTTTTCCTAATACTCCCTTTTAAAGTTTCATATACAAAAATCAAGACTACAATGGACTTTCTATTGAATTTTGTCAATCGGAGAATACTTTCATTTTCAAAGACGCTTAAAAAAAGACAAAAGAAATTACCGGCTTTTTGTAAAGTGTCATTTTGAAACGATGAAAAAAATAGTATTCATGCTCCTCTTCAGCCTCTGCGAATCCACTATATTGATTTTCAGCATCTTCTCCAAAAGCTAAGAACTTGCCTGAATTATTGAATAATATTGCTGTAGGTACTTTCCAAAGAGAACATCCATTTGACCAGTTGGAATTCACATGTATGGTATCTTTATCGTAACGATATGAATAAGAATATCCACTGTATGTGGTTCCAAAATCAATGGCAGCGGCCATTTCAAATTTCAGATCAACAGGCATTTTGACTAGAAGTAGTGTAAACTAGATTTTGAACCTTTGTTGTGATTCACACACGGTGTAGGGAAAATACCTCTTATAAACTATTTTTAGTTAACATACCGTAAATTAACAGACAAGGTCAACACTTATGCAAGAGTAATTTAAACTATATAATTACTTTTTAAAGTTTTATAAATTAATTTTAAGGGTTCGTGATGAACATTCAGTGATAAAATACATAGTTATCATTGAATACTTCATTTCTTATCCTTTAAAGTCCGATACATAGTAAGGATCTCTAGTCTGTATAATATATAACTTTTAGAAGTAAGTTATACTTCAGGGGTAGTTGAAAATAAGAATTCATCATAAAATTATCTTGTTTAATATTCAAGAATTAAATAGTTATTGTATTTTAGATACATAGATATTTAACTTGTAAAACGCCTGTATTTTTATTTTACTTTCAGATCATTGATAAAATGACTAATACAATGTTGCATATTTACCCCCTGAACGATTCATTTCAGAAATTCTTAGAATTTTTGAGTGCTCTATTGAAACGAGATCGATCAGTTGGTTTTGGAAAGGGAAATAACCAAGAGGAAAGCTACTAAGTATTAATAAAAATTCATCGCTTTCTTTTCTCAAATTTCTGAAACAATGCAGCGTAACGTTTCTGTCTGTGTGTTACACCTAGTTTAATTGATTGAAATAAAACTTGCTAGCTAATCATCATAGAAGAAGAAACATTTTTTATATGATATTTTATATATGTAAGTATTGTTTTTGAAAACGGAGAAGATTGTCTGAAAGCTGTGTTTACACAGGGCTCCAAATCTCTCCCATGTCCTGGCTGTAAAGCTTGTGTGGTATACACTCTTTTCTAAGTACTCATTGATGAATAGTTGGAAAATATGTATGGTTCCAAATGGAAGTTCCGCTGTCCGTTTAAGTCTCATTGTTATACAACAGTCAAGCATAAGAGTGTTAGCGTGAAGTGCTGAAACTGACATAATTTTCCTTGCACAACCTTTCGAAAAGCTATACAGCAATAACATTAATATTCTTATTATCAATTTTCCGTGAGGGTCGCAAACACAATTTATTTCTTATGAGAACTTTTACTTTTAAATTTTCTGGCTTCCCTAACAGAAAAATCATTATCAGGATCGTTTATTTGTACTACATTGCATCTCCATTTAAAAAACATTTAATTATTGAACGCTCTGCACATTCATGATTATAAACATTCAATTTGAACGCTCTTCTATTGAGCCGTATATAGCTCAAAGTTGAGCGCTCATAATTTTTACTGACTATCGTTGGGTGTTCATTTGAATGTTAATTTCTATTGTTCAATTGAATGCTCATAAAGATGTATGCCCTTTCCTCTGGAACTTCACATATTTCATACAAAAGTGTCATATTAAATATTTTGGCATGACCCAGGTAGTGGTTTCACTTTTGTAGGCTTATGTTGTGTATCCACACAAGTTAAGATGGTGACTTGGTTTCTTGCTGACTTAACTTACTAAAGTAAATTTACTTTTCTTTCTTGCTTTATTTTGATATGCGTGGGTATACAGCGTGCGAACACTCACAATTGGTATGAACACAATTATATAAATCAATGTTTCCTATAATGTATTAAACTTAGTTTTCAATACTTGCTTGATTGTAAAATAATCAAAATTCAAACCATTGCCATTTTACCATATTCCTAACTCTAGGTAGGAAAAACATAATTTATTTTTGGGTTAACTAACTCGAGATGGAAAAACATACCTTCCATGAATATTAAATCCATGCGAAATTAATAAATTTGGAGTGAAAACAAAATTTTACCCATGCAAGGTAGTTAGTAACTTGAAAGTGAATTTTATCTTTTTCAAGTTATGACGTACCTAAACCTTAAAAGATGTTAAATCAAAGATTTTAAAATTGATGGCAAAACACAAGCAAAATCTTTTCTTTTTTCATCTCTGAATAAATACAGCCTTAAGAATGAAATGAATGAAAGGATGAAGTTATGTGGAACGTCCATTCAGTTTCTCTTTCTCTCCTAAAGTGATGATAATAAATATATCGGCACATGTTGACTTTATTAATGTAAGATCCACTACAGCCAAAAAAAACTTGTTTTTGCGCAAGAAAATGAACTTTAATGAAGAGGCGATGTCATTAGAAATTAATAGTCTTTTGTTTATTTGTGACTGTCCAAGGGAAAAACTCATAAATTATGAATCATGAATTTATAGATATACCTATATTACCTATAATTTTTACCTATAATCTGTTACAGATAAAGATTACAATTACCTATATCTTTATCTATATTATCTATAATAGGTTTATCTATAAAATAATAGAGCTTTACAGGAGAGCAATTACCTATAATCTGTAATCTATGATCTATAGTTTATTTATTATAGATAAGTTATAGATAAACTTATAGGTGATTCTTTTGTTTTCAGAACTGATTATCAATAATTTCAATTTATAAATTCCATGTTAGTTTTTTACCAGTCACATTTAACATGGCTTTTTCATGTTTAATTCAATCACGTGTCTAAATGAATCGTGTTTAACACAAAAGATTTTAATAATGACTTCATTATAACAGATAAAACTGCACAGAAAAATCTTTTGTGTTTTCATTGAATTACTCATTCCTTCAAGAATGTGTAAAGTTTTTTTATTCGGGCTATACTGTATGGTGATTAGATTCCATGAATTATCTTGCTTTTATAGAAAAAGCTACTTCTTGATAATGTTTTGTCAGGACAGTCTCAAAAGCCGTTGTTATCCTAAAGGCAATGAATCCAAGTTTAAGGAATTAATGCATTCTATAGCAACGAACAGCAAAGAAATGGGTTTCATTTCAACAATACTAAGGAATAATGGTTTTACAGGTGAATCAGAAACATTGGAAAAGTGTATCCATTCTTATTTGTCGATGCAAGCTCTACTTGCTACACAGTTTTCCAAAGACCCTGAACGGTATTATAATTGTAATTTTCATTCATCTTCTCAGAACTCATTAGGAGGACTAATGTTATGTAGTAATACAGGTGATGGCAATGTAAACATTTGTTAATTGAAAATAAGAAAGCACACATGGATTCATGTTTGTAGCAATTTCTTTTGATTACAAGGAAATTCAGCAGGTTTCTTTGTAGTAGATTACGGTTTTTCAATCTGTAGCCATTGTGATGATGAAATGGTAGTTTCCTTTTGTTTATAGAAAGTATAATGAACGTAATGAAGAAGTCGCTTACAAAGACGAAATGTAAGTAGTTGACACATTATCCACATTTTTTACAGAAAAGATGAACACTTAAATTATAGTTTTCATCACTTTATTTATGGCACTAAACTATATTAAGAATAAGTTTCATTTTTCTGATTTTCCAATTCATCAACTTTTCTTTTTTCACTTGTTTCAGGTTAGTTATAACTATTGGGTATTGAGTATTTTTTTTCTATGTCCAAAATATCCAGATATTTTCACTATCTAAAGTTTATATATAAAGTGAAAATGTCTGTGTGAAGTTGCACGTAGTTGAATAAAAAGTGACCACGGAGTGGATTTCTATTAGGAAGAATTGACTATGCAGACGCCCACACTTATGACCGAGATGTCTTTATTAACTTAAAATTACATAAACACATAACACATAAAAAAAGTACAAAACATTCATTTCATAGAGAAGATATTATTCTAGTGGGTAGTTGGTTAAGTGTAATATTATAAATCAGATGCAATATGGGAAGCAAAATGGACATAGGTTTTATTTTTCTGTTCTTGTTGAATACCCATGTCAGCAAATTTCACTGAATGTCCTCGGTCAGCATACAAATGCCCTCCAATTAAGTTGTGGATTATTTTGGATTATAGTAAACTATTCTTAATTGGCAGACATGTTAGTCTCTTTCCCAACTCACTGTGTATGGCTACTAAATTTCAGTGAAATTGTGACATTGCCTCCTGTTCACAGATATCTTTAAGTAATTTTTCCCTTAGAATTCAAAGTTTAAGGAGCCAAAATCAAGAACTTCAAGACAGAAACAATCAGCTTTCACAATCATTGGATGAACTTACAACTAGGTATCTTGGTTATTATAAATTCAATGGGTTTTTTGTCTATTTAAAAAGTTGGGAGTATCACAATGTCTTTGAGCCAAAAACAATTTAGCAAAATAAGATTTAAACTAAGAACCAACCATGAATGATTAATAACTTTTAACTTTCATTTGCAGTATATTTAACAATAATTACGAAACCCAAAATTGCTTAAAAATTGTATATACAGCTACTTTTAAGTTTCGATAATTACTGCTAGAAAGATTTGTTGATACCTATTAATACTTTCTAAATTTTACAATATTTTATTTGTTAGAATTTCCCAAATTATGAGTAGTCAAGAAAAAGATAGAACAGATGCGCATGAAAGCTTAATGGATAAATGTCGTCCAAGCGTAATTGTTGTGAAATTCAGAGCTCTGTATACACAATATTACGGTGAAATTTCTGCTGAGTTACAAGATGTTGGCTATACAGATGATAATATCGCTGAGGTTCTGTTGTCTATATTGATGGTATATAAGCTGATGTTTTCTTTTTATGTTGTGTTATTAGTTGTGTTATTAGAATCTGGTGAATTATTCTGTTCTTTTAATATTATGGTAAAAGGATAGCAGTAATCTGAATGTTTCCCATTCCATTAAAGAAGAATTAACATCAAAAGAAACTGTTGACTTTTGGGCATAATTCGCACATATGTGACCATCCTAGGGAAACAACTAACATGAATTTATAGATATACGTTATATTACTAGTATTATATTATTAGTACCTTATATTATTAGTATTTTGCACCTGTGTAAATATTCTGCTAATAATAATAATAACAATAATAATAATACATATAATTTTTACCTATAATCTATGTATAGATAAAGATAACCTATAATTGCCTATAATTTTATTTATTTATATCATAGGTTTATCTCTAAAATATAAAGCTTCAGGTAATAATAGATAAATTATAGGTAAATTTTATAGGTCATTCTTTTGTTCTCTGAATTGATTATCTATAATTTCAATCTATAAATTCCACAATAATGTTTTCCCTTGGAGAGTCATGTGTATTATGTGTTTAGAAGTCTTTTGCAAGGATAGTTGTTTGAATTTTTCTGTCTGTGACATTATTGCAAAACAAAATTTTCAAAATAATAATCTTAATTAATGCATTAATGACATCATTATCTTTATTATTTGATTTTAGTAAACTTGGATAAAGCAAAAAACGTTAGGAAAAAGCAACGAGCATAGAAAAATCCCTTATAGCTGGTGCTTATTTGACAAAATCAATTATATAAAGGAAACAATGATTTCATAGAAATTCTTATATACCAAGGGCAGCTTTTTTGAGGGGAATCGATTTTGTGCCAATTTTTCGCTGCTTTGATATCCCAAATATGCGGCATATATTGTCTCATTGTTGATGTAATTCTGTCTTAAATTTAAGTGATTTGAGTCTCAATATGTTTTTCTTGATTCGCATTTGTAGCAAGAAATACATTATGTGTCAGCAGTTGGCACAAAATGAAACCACTGCATTGCGTACCTAAAATAACTCCATGTTTGGAGGCACATATCTCGATAACCAATAACTGACATAATGTGGGCACTTAATATGCCATGAGGCATTTAATATTTTGTTAATAGTTCGTCATAGGCGTGTGATCCGATATATATTTTTGATCAGGTTTTAGAGCTCTATCACAAAGTACTATTTTTATTTCATTATTCTTAAACTTTAATTTTCACGGTTATAAGCACAGGTGAATTACATACTTAGTGAAAATTCCATTTCTCCTGCTTCTCTAGACTTTGAATATTTTGCTTGCCAACTAGCTCGTGCTTACGAAAACCTAATAATGGTGATTTTGACATTTTTATAGTTTTTTATTAAAGATAACGAAGTGTTACAAAGGTCATTAGAAAACAGTTTTCTACAAGTGAATCACCAGGAGAGAGCCAATCCTTTCTGGTGTTTCTGATTGATTGATTGATTGATTGATTGATTGATTGATTGATTGATTGATTGATTGATTGATTGATTGATTGATTGATTGATTGATTGATTGATTGATTGATTGATTGATTGATTGATTGATTGATTGATTGATTGATTGATTGATTGATTGATTGATTGATTGATTGATTGATTGATTGATTGATTGATTGATTGATTGATTGATTGATTGATTGATTGATTGATTGATTGATTGATTGATTGATTGATTGATTGATTGATTGATTGATTGATTGATTGATTGATTGATTGATTGATTGATTGATTGATTGATTGATTGATTTGCAGCAAATAATAAAGAAAATACAACATGAAAAATAAAGCAGGAGACTTCTCCAAATAGCTTATCAAGGGAGCAGCCACCAAAAGGGGTGAAATTTCATAACCAATCATAATTTAAATCAGTAAATAAAACGAAACAAAAGTACAACAAAATGAGTCACAATGAAGCAAAACGTTCTACTATTCAACATTATTGTGGGAGTAAAAAGAATTTTACCCAGTATTCCAACTGATGCAACAGGGAACAACATTTGAGGCCTAGTTTATTATTTTGATGTTAATTCCTCTTTATAAGCCATGGTCCACAATATGAGAAATACCTTTTGTGACCTTTCTGGCGGATAGATTTCTTGATTTTAGGGTGTCTTGATGTGTTTGTTTCAAATTAGAAAAGTTCCCAAGCTTCCCACCTGCAGTTTTCAAGAAATTTTATTCCTAGTTGTACTCTTCTTTCTTTTGTACAACCTTCAACATCGTTATTTTCCTTTTCCGAATTAGTGTCGCAAAGTGACATGAATTGATACACTCATTTCAAAACATTTTTCATGTTTCTTTCAAAACATTTAGAAGAATAAATATTATTGAGAGCTTTTTCATGTAAATTGGTTTTATTAAAATCAGAACCCCTAATGTGTATTAATACCTGTTACAGAATGGAATCCAACTAAAGCACCAACGACTACGGTACCAATGAAAGATTTTCCCCAATGACCAGCCACTATGTTAACATACATTATGAATCCTTCTTGTTTTGAGTACCAGTTACCAAAAAACATATCAGCAGTTAACTGTGGGACCACATTCTAGGCAATGACAAATACATAGCTATCTGGACTCCTAATAATAACATTTTCATTTGATGAAACTGCATGAGAGCAGTAAGTTATTAAATGAGTATTAACCTCTTCATGGTCACTTCCAAAATTAAAGAGTCTAGGTGGAATATCATTCTCGATATTGTCAATAGTGAAGTCTGATTATGATGGTGGCCATCCATGTTTAATACCACTAGCATCATTAAGGGCTCCTTTAATTTGCTTGTAAACTTGGTGGAAAACAGAGTGGTTAACAATGAAATCTTTATTGTTTTCTACATCGCTGTATATTTTAAGTTTCTTGAGATGACTGTGACTGTTATGAGTCGTGTGAGTCATGGTCACTATTTTCATTATCTTAAATAACTGCACCACCCTCTTCATTTTCAAGAAATAGCTCACTTTGCCTTCGATCTGGTGGTTCATGAAACAAAAGATCTTGGTAATAAGCCTACTCCGTAACTGAGAACTTATATACTTTCCAGCATTCACATTTTTAGTAATTTTGTTTTCTATAAACGATAATTCATTCATTAAATTACTGATACCAAGGATAACGGTTTAACATACTGATATACATACTATTTGTTCTGGTCTGTTCCCCCCCCCCCCCCAAAAAAACAAAAACAAAAAAAAAACGTAAGTAATGATAGTGTTGCTGCAACTGTCTTATCTTCCTTAAAAGTGCAGATCGCGAATATTATGTTTTTACATTTTAACCTTTTGTTATTTTAGAAGTGCACGGATTTAACAAAAAAATATGTTGAAAGAGCCAAAAGCAAAACAATTAGCAAAGTACAAAAAATATTTGAAGAGGTTTGATTGCCTTTTTATTCATTATCCCTACTCTTGATTGTTTGAAAATTAAAAGAAAGCGCAAATTAAAAAGGATAAATTATGGCAAAAAAAAAGAATTTGTCATTTATGGATTAAGGCAAATAAACGACAAATTCAATGACACATCCATATTTTACTTCAGAACGTTTCGAGCATAACTACGCTCATTATAAAGTAACTTTACAGTTGAAACATGAACATTATATACTATTACAAATGAAAATAATTAAGATGAATCATATAAAAACATTTTGCATGCTCTAGTTATAGTGGTATAATAGTGCAGAACAAATTGTCGCGTAAAATAAAATGCGATTCTTTAAGCTCTAACAAATAGGTACTGTACTGTTGTCATTTATGCTTTTATTTTCTGTTGCACTTTTATGACTCAGAATCTTCAGCAAATTTGAACCTAGTTCTGAGTTAATCTGTGCAAACCATTTAAATCTAAACATTTTATTTTAAATTAGAGTCCATTTGCCCAACAAGAGAAGAGAAGTACATTATCAAAGCATTTATTGGATGAAGTATGCAAAATATTAAGAGAAGCACCTGATAGAAATATTATTATCAACATACAGAAAGTGAGTTGATTTTTGTCTTATTGTATTATCATCACAATTATATTTATTTTCAATGTAAAGTTAAGTTATTTAGCCTAAGTGATGCTTACTAGTTACTTTAAATGTAACCTCTTAATGTTTCATTTGCTAATAATATTCTTTCTATTCAATAATCTGATGAACAACATAACACATTATTTCAAGTTTGGTAATAACTTGATCAAATTTCCTTCTGTCAGGCTATCATTTGTCAATACTATCCGACTGAAACCGTTGGACCTGATTTCAAGATGCATTTTGAAAACTATGTAAATGAATGCGTTGAAGTGACTTGGTTGATGAATGCTTGTAACCCGGCCATGTATTTACACTATGATGAAGGGGACAACATCAATTACAGCCCTAATAGACATACGAAATTTAGTGGCAATGGAGAGAAGATTGACTATTTTCTTTGGCCGTGTGTATATTTCTCTGAAGATGTGTTTCTAAAGAGTGGCAATGTCATGGCTAAAAGTGTTGTTGCTTTAAAAAAATCAAGTAAGACGAAGTGTCCTAAAAGTAAGTTGTCTGGAACAAATTATAAGGCAAGCACAAATCAACTGGAAGATTTTAATAGGAGGTTCGGACAAGGGGTGTTGGGCTCCTCTAAGATAAATGATAATCAAGATGGTGATAAAGGGGCATTAGCAAAACATTATGACCAAGGGACTAGTTTTGGCAATGAGGGGGATGGTGAAAAAGTAAAATATAACATTTCTGTGGCAGCTACCAAGACATCAAATTTAACAGTAACCCAAGCAGGGGCAAACTATACCATTAATCAACCTCAAAGGCTACCTCCCATTTCCAAACAGCCAACCATTTGGACAGGTGTGTTTGCAAGAAATCCTATGTATCCATATAACAATGCTACGCAAGTTTATCCTGAAAGTCCAGCATTGACGAGTTCATACGAATTTATTGAAAACAATCCAGAGGAAATGAGTATGAATCAACATCAATTATTGGACCACTCAGAGGATGATTCCAGTTGGAACGCAAAGCCTACGTGCACAGAGATGGAAATGCGTCACAGAATGGGGAAATCGAGAACAACTGATTGTCCAATACATCAACCACATTTGGTCTTTTTAAGACTATCTAAAGGTCCTATAACATGTACATGTAATTATTAAAAATGGAAAAATGAAAAAAAAAATGTTTACTCGAAAGATATAGAATTGCACCATCAGGAAGTTTGTTTAGAATTAGATGCATTGTTTTAGAGTTATATAACTATTTCGGAACTCAAAAGAACCTGTCAGAATTCTGCCTTGTGCTTTGCTGTTTCTCTTTAATTTGACCAACTTTGGTGGAAGCCACATAACATTCAATATGCTCTAATATAGAAATGAGAGTGGATGGAAGAAGACGTTGTTATTCTCTTTAATGTGTATATTCACACCTTTTTATCTATATTTTCCAACCTCTTATAGTTATATGCAAAGTTTATGGTTAATTTATGTTAATCATGTGTCTTTATTGTTAATTTTTTATAATGGTACTTTTAAAAGGTGTCTCTTAAAGCAGAATTTTTTTGTTAGATGATCAAGATAAATTGTCATTTGAAACCTCTCTTGAAAGGTTAAAAACCTTTAAAATGTGTCTTTCTGAACATGGCATCTTATGCAAGGAGTCAAAGCAGCGAACTTCTCTGGTGAAAAGTCTTCTGTCAATAGTGGCATTTAATGTAATAACAAAGTAACTAAAAAATGTGGTTTTTGTATCATCTTATTCATATTGTTAGTGGGTATTTTATTTCCTGTACATTCTAACACTTATATAGCTGGTTTTAAAGATAATAAACTGTTATAAGTAGAACTAAGGGTTGCAGTGTGCTGATGTCAGAAGTTTGAACAATTAAAAATGGGTCAGCTACTCTTCTTATTCATATCGTTACGATAAACATACCATACATTAATAACATTAATGCCCTTTCCTCTGGAACTTCACATATTTCACACAAAAGTGTCATATTAAATATACACGCTTTTGTTTTGTTTTTTTATATTTAAGATGAAATTGGAGAAAAAATTAAGAATATCCTAAGAATATCGTCATCTTGACTTGGTTATACCAAGTTAAGAATATACATTACATTTAGAATATTCCTGTAAATTCTTTATTTTCAAACTTATTATCTCAAATCTAATTGTTTTTTTCTTCTTTTTTACTCACTTATCTTTTTTTCCGCTTTATAATCCACAGTGGGAATAGGAACATGCTATCTAAGTCTTTTGGTTATTTTTTTATTTAGTTTGTATATTTACAGGATGTTAAAATATTATTTCTTTAGTTGATCGATTTGCAGATTCATTCTTTGTTTTTACTTAATCCAAAATCTGAAATTAAGGCCTCGACATTAGTTTGACTTTAAATCCCGCGATAGTTGTCACTAAGAATATGCTAAGAATATATCAAGATGAATTTTACCCAAAACTTAAGAATATTCATCTTGAAACTAAAATACACTATTCTTATAAAAGAACAAGCATGTATTGGCATGGCCCATGTAGTGGTTTCACTTTTGTAGGCTTATGTTGTGTATCCACACAAGTTAAGATGGTGACTTGGTTTCTTGCTGACTTAACTTACTAAAGTAAATTTACTTTTCTTTCTTGCTTTATTTTGAAATGCGTGGGTACAGCGTGCGAACACTCACAATTGATATGAACACAATTATATAAATCAATGTTTGCTATAATGTATTAAACTTAGTTTTCAATACTTGCTTGATTGTAAAATAATCAAAATTCAAACCATTGCCATTTTACCATATTCCTAACTCTAGGTAGGAAAAACATAATTTATTTTTGGGTTAACTAACTCGAGATGGAAAAACATACCTTCCATGAATATTAAATCCATGCGAAATTAAAAAATTTGGAGTGACAACAAAATTTTTCCCATGCAAAATAGTTAGTAACTTGAAAGTGAATATTATCTTTTTCAAGTTATGACGTACCTAAACCTTAAAAGATGTTAAATCAAAGATTTTAAAATTGATGGCAAAACACAAGCAAAATCGTTTCTTTTTTCATCTCTGAATAAATACAGCCTTAAGAATGAAATGAATGAAAGGATGAAGTTATGTGGAACGTCCATTCAGTTTCTCTTTCTCTCCTAAAGTGATGATAGTAAATATATCGACACATGTTGACTTTATTAATGTAAGATGCAATACAGCCAAAAAAAACTTGTTTTTGCGCAAGAAAATGAACTTTAATGAAGAGGCGATGTCATTAGAAATGAATTGTCTTTTGTTTATTTGTGACTGTCCAAGGGAAAAAACTCATAAATTATGAATCATGAATTTATAGATATACCTATATTACCTATAATTTTTACCTATAATCTGTTATAGATAAAGATTACAATTACCTATAACTTTTTCTATATTATCTATATTAGGTTTATCTATAAAATAATAGAGCTTTACAGGAGAGCAATTACCTATAATCTGTAATCTATAATCTATAGTTTATTTATTATAGATAAGTTATAGATAAACTTATAGGTAATTCTTTTGTTTTCAGAACTGATTATCAATAATTTCAATTTATAAATTCCATGTTAGTTTTTTACCAGTCACATTTAACATGGCTTTTTCATGTTTAGTTCAATCACGTGTCTAAATGAATCGTGTTTAACACAAAAGATTTTAATAATGACTTCATTATAACAGATAAAACTGCACAGAAAAATCTTTTGTGTTTTCATTGAATTACTCATTCCTTCAAGAATGTGTAAAGTTTTTTTATTCGGGCTATACTGTATGGTGATTAGATTCCATGAATTATCTTGCTTTTATAGAAAAAGCTACTTCTTGATAATGTTTTGTCAGGACAGGCTCAAAAGCCGTTGTTATCCTAAAGGCAATGAATCCAAGTTTAAGGAATTAATGCATTCTATAGCAACGAACAGCAAAGAAATGGGTTTCATTTCAACAATACTAAGGAATAATGGTTTTACAGGTGAATCAAAAACATTGGAAAAGTGTATCCATTCTTATTTGTCGATGCAAGCTCTACTTGCTACACAGTTTTCCAAAGACCCTGAACGGTATTATAATTGTAATTTTCATTCATCTTCTCAGAACTCATTAGGAGGACTAATGTTATGTAGTAATACAGGTGATGGCAATGTAAACATTTGTTAATTGAAAATAAGAAAGCACACATGGATTCATGTTTGTAGCAATTTCTTTTGATTACAAGGAAATTTAGCAGGTTTCTTTGTAGTAGATTACGGTTTTTCAATCTGTAGCCATTGTGATGATGAAATGGTAGTTTCCTTTTGTTTATAGAAAGTATAATGAACGTAATGAAGAAGTCGCTTACAAAGACGAAATGTAAGTAGTTGACACATTATCCACATTTTTTACAGAAAAGATGAACACTTAAATTATAGTTTTCATCACTTTATTTATGGCACTAAACTATATTAAGAATAAGTTTCATTTTTCTGATTTTCCAATTCATCAACTTTTCTTTTTTCACTTGTTTCAGGTTAGTTATAACTATTGGGTATTGAGTATTTTTTTTCTATGTCCAAAATATCCAGATATTTTCACTATCTAAAGTTTATATATAAAGTGAAAATGTCTGTGTGAAGTTGCACGTAGTTGAATAAAAAGTGACCACGGAGTGGATTTCTATTAGGAAGAATTGACTATGCAGACGCCCACACTTATGACCGAGATGTCTTTATTAACTTAAAATTACATAAACACATAACACATAAAAAAAGTACAAAACATTCATTTCATAGAGAAGATATTATTCTAGTGGGTAGTTGGTTAAGTGTAATATTATAAATCAGATGCAATATGGGAAGCAAAATGGACATAGGTTTTATTTTTCTGTTCTTGTTGAATACCCATGTCAGCAAATTTCACTGAATGTCCTCGGTCAGCATACAAATGCCCTCCAATTAAGTTGTGGATTATTTTGGATTATAGTAAACTATTCTTAATTGGCAGACATGTTAGTCTCTTTCCCAACTCACTGTGTATGGCTACTAAATTTCAGTGAAATTGTGACATTGCCTCCTGTTCACAGATATCTTTAAGTAATTTTTCCCTTAGAATTCAAAGTTTAAGGAGCCAAAATCAAGAACTTCAAGACAGAAACAATCAGCTTTCACAATCATTGGATGAACTTACAACTAGGTATCTTGGTTATTATAAATTCAATGGGTTTTTTGTCTATTTAAAAAGTTGGGAGTATCACAATGTCTTTGAGCCAAAAACAATTTAGCAAAATAAGATTTAAACTAAGAACCAACCATGAATGATTAATAACTTTTAACTTTCATTTGCAGTATATTTAACAATAATTACGAAACCCAAAATTGCTTAAAAATTGTATATACAGCTACTTTTAAGTTTCGATAATTACTGCTAGAAAGATTTGTTGATACCTATTAATACTTTCAAAATTTTACAATATTTTATTTGTTAGAATTTCCCAAATTATGAGTAGTCAAGAAAAAGATAGAACAGATGCGCATGAAAGCTTAATGGATAAATGTCGTCCAAGCGTAATTGTTGTGAAATTCAGAGCTCTGTATACACAATATTACGGTGAAATTTCTGCTGAGTTACAAGATGTTGGCTATACAGATGATAATATCGCTGAGGTTCTGTTGTCTATATTGATGGTATATAAGCTGATGTTTTCTTTTTATGTTGTGTTATTAGTTGTGTTATTAGAATCTGGTGAATTATTCTGTTCTTTTAATATTATGGTAAAAGGATAGCAGTAATCTGAATGTTTCCCATTCCATTAAAGGAGAATTAACATCAAAAGAAACTGTTGACTTTTGGGCATAATTCGCACATATGTGACCATCCTAGGGAAACAACTAACATGAATTTATAGATATACGTTATATTACTAGTATTATATTATTAGTACCTTATATTATTAGTATTTTGCACCTGTGTAAATATTCTGCTAATAATAATAATAACAATAATAATAATACATATAATTTTTACCTATAATCTATGTATAGATAAAGATAACCTATAATTGCCTATAATTTTATTTATTTATATCATAGGTTTATCTCTAAAATATAAAGCTTCAGGTAATAATAGATAAATTATAGGTAAATTTTATAGGTCATTCTTTTGTTCTCTGAATTGATTATCTATAATTTCAATCTATAAATTCCACAATAATGTTTTCCCTTGGAGAGTCATGTATATTATGTGTTTAGAAGTCTTTTCCAAGGATTGGTGTTTGAATTTTTCTGTCTGTGACATTATTGCAAAACAAAATTTTCAAAATAATAATCTTAATTAATGCATTAATGACATCATTATCTTTATTAATTGATTTAAAAAAACTTGGATTAAGCAAAAAACGTTAGGAAAAAGCAACGAGCGTAGAAAAATCCCTTATAGCTGGTGCTTATTTGACAAAATCAATTATATAAAAGAAACAATGATTTTATAGAAATTCTTATATGCCAAGGGCAGCTTTTTTGAGGTGAATCGTTTTTGTGCCAATTTTGCGCTGATTTGATATCCCAAATATGCGGCATATATTGTCCCATTGCTTTGATTTTCTAGATGCTGATCTTAATTTTGAGTGATTTGAGCCTCAATATGTTTTTCTTGACTCGCATTTGTAGCGAGAAATACACTGTGTGTCATCAGTGGGCACAAAATGAAACCACTGCATTGCATACCTAAAATAACTCCATGTTTGGAGGCACATATCTCGATAACCAATAACTGACATAATTTGGACACTCAATATGCCATGAGGCATTTAATATTTTGTTAATAGTTCGTCATAGGCATGTGATCCGATATATATTTTTGATCAGGTTTTAGAGCTCTATCACAAAGTACTATTTTT
Organism: Turritopsis rubra; assembly: GCA_039566895.2. Lineage (NCBI taxonomy): Eukaryota > Metazoa > Cnidaria > Hydrozoa > Anthoathecata > Oceaniidae > Turritopsis > Turritopsis rubra. Next base: position 6,608,685 of record CM077623.1, read on the forward strand.
ATTTCATTATTCTTAAACTTTAATTTTCACGGTTATAAGCACAGGTGATTTACTTAGTGAAAATTCCATTTCTCCTGCTTCTCTAGACTTTGAATATTTTGCTTGCCAACTAGCTCGTGCTTACGAAAACCTAATAATGGTGATTTTGACATTTTTATAGTTTTTTATTAAAGATAATGAAGTGTTACAAAGGTCATTAGAAAACAGTTTTCTACAAGTGAATCACCAGGAGAGAGCCAATCCTTTGTGGTGTTTCTGATTGATTGATTGATTGATTGATTGATTGATTGATTTGCAGCAAATAATAAAGAAAATACAACATGAAAAATAAAGCAGGAGACTACTCCAAATAGCATGAGCTTATCAAGGGAGCAGCCACCAAAAGGGGTGAAATTTCATAACCAATCATAATTTAAATCAGTAAATAAAACGAAACAAAAGTACAACAAAATGAGTCACAATGAAGCAAAAGGTTCTACTATTCAACATTATTGTGGGAGTAAAAAGAATTTTACCCAGTATTCCAACTGATGCAACAGGGAACATTTGAGGCCTAGTTTATTATTTTGATGTTTATTCCTCTTTATAAGCCATGGTCCACAATATGAGAAATACCTTTTGTGACCTTTCTGACGGATAGATTTTCTTGATTTTAGGGTGTCTTGATGTGTTTGTTTCAAATTAGAAAAGTTCCCAAGCTTCCCACCTGCAGTTTTCAAGAAATTTTATTCCTAGTTGTACTCTTCTTTCTTTTGTACAACCTTCAACATCGTTGTTTTCCTTTTCCGAATTAGTGTCGCAAAGTGACATGAATTGATACACTCATTTCAAAACATTTTCCATGTTTCTTTCAAAACATTTAGAAGAATAAATATTATTGAGAGCTTCTTCATGTAAATTGGTTTTATAAAAATCAGAACCCCTAATGTGTATTAATACCTGTTACAGAATGGAATCCAACTAAAGCACCAACGACTACAGTACCAATGTAAGATTTTCCCCAATGACCAGCCACTATGTTAACATACATTATGAGTCCTTCTTGTTTTGAGTACCAGTTACCAAAAAACACATCAGCAGTTAACTGTGGGGCCACATTCTAGGCAATGACAAATACATAGCTATCTATCTAACTCCTAATAATAACATTTTCATATGATGAAACTGCATGAGAGCAGTAAGTTATTAAATGAGTATTAACCTCTTCATGGTCACTTCCAAAATTAAAGAGTCTAGGTGGAATATCATTCTCGATATTGTCAATAGTGAATTCTGATTATGATGGAGGCCATCCATGTTTAATACCACTAGCATCATTAAGGGCTCCTTTAATTTGCTTGTAAACTTGGTCATGAAATCTTTATTGTTTTCTACATCACTGTATATTTTAAGTTTCTTGAGATGACTGTGACTGTTATGAGTCCTGTGAGTCATGGTCACTATTTTCATGATCTTAAATAACTGCACCACCCTCTTCATTTTCAAGAAATAGCTCACTTTGCCTTCGATCTGATGGTTCGTGAAACAAAAGAACTTGGTAATAAGCCTACTCCGTAACTGACAATTTATATACTTTCCAGCATTCACATTTTTAGTAATTTTGTCTTCTATAAACGATAATTCATACATTAAATTACTGGTACCAAGGATAACGGTTTAACATACTGATTTTATGATATCTCACTTTAATGGCAACAAAATCTTTATCTTTATCTGATATGAAATACTTTCATCATTCTTATATTCTGCTGCTTTATCCCTGTAATGTCCCTTCATACTATTTGTTCTGGTCTGTTTTTCCCCCCAAAAAAACATAAGTAATCATAGTGGTCCTGCAACTGTCTTATCTTCCTTAAAAGTGCAGATCGCGAATATTATGTTTTTACATTTTAACCTTTTGTTATTTTAGAAGTGCACGGATTTAACAAAATATTATGTTGAAAGAGCCAAAAGCAAAACAATTAGCAAAGTACAAAAAATATTTGAAGAGGTTTGATTGCCTTTTTATTCATTATCCCTACTCTTGTATTGTTTGAAAATAAAAAGAAAGCCCAAATTAAAAAGGATAAATTGCGGCAAAAAAGAAGAATTTGTCATTTATGGATTAAGGCAAATAAACGACAAATTCAATGACACATCCATATTTTACTTCACAACGTTTCGAGCATAACTACGCTCATTATAAAGTAACTTTACAGTTGAAACATGAACATTATATACTATTACAAATGAAAATAATTAAGATGAATCATATAAAAACATTTTGCATGCTCTAGTTATAGTGGTATAATGGAGCAGAACAAATTGTCTTATTTAATACTGGGTTGTCGCGTAAAATAAAATGCGATTCTTTAAGCTCTAACAAATAGGTACTGTACTGTTGTTATTTATGCTTTTATTTTCTGTTGCACTTTTATGACTCAGAATCTTCAGCAAATTTGAACCTAGTTCTGAGTTAATCTGTGCAAACCATTTAAATCTAAACATTTTATTTTAAATTAGAGTCCATTTGCCCAACAGGAGAAGAGAAGTACATTATCAAAGCATTTATTGGATGAAGTATGCAAAATATTAAGAGAAGCACCTGATAGAAATATTATTATCAACATACAGAAAGTGAGTTGATTTTTGTCTTATTGTATTATCATCACAATTATATTTATTTTCAATGTAAAGTTAAGTTATTTAGCCTAAGTGATGCTTACTAGTTACTTTAAATGTAACCTCTTAATGTTTCATTTGCTGATAATATTCTTTCTATTCAATAATCTGATGAACAACATAACACATTATTTCAAGTTTGGTAATAACTTGATCAAATTTCCTTCTGTCAGGCTATCATTTGTCAATACTATCCGACTGAAACCGTTGGACCTGATTTCAAGATGCATTTTGAAAACTATGTAAATGAATGCGTTGAAGTGACTTGGTTGATGAATGCTTGTAACCCGGCCATGTATTTACACTATGATGAAGGGGACAACATCAATTACAGCCCTAATAGACATACGAAATTTAGTGGCAATGGAGAGAAGATTGACTATTTTCTTTGGCCGTGTGTATATTTCTCTGAAGATGCGTTTCTTAAGAGTGGCAATGTCATGGCTAAAAGTGTTGTTGCTTTAAAAAAATCCAGTAAGGCAAAGCCTCCTACAAGTAAGTTGTCTGGAACAGATTATAAGGCAAGCACAAATCAACTGAAAGATTTTAATGGGAGGTACGGACAAGGGTGGCTTGGCTCCTCAAAGATAAATGATAATCAAAATGGTGATAAAGGGGTATTAGCAAAACATTATGACCGAGGGACCAGTTTTGGCAATGAGGGGGATAATCAAAAAGCAGAATATAACATTTCTGTGGCTGCTACCGAGACATCAAACTATCAACCTGGAAGGCTATCTCCCATTTCCAAACAGCCAACCATTTGGATAGGTCAGTGTGCAAGAAATCCTATGTATCCATATAACAATGCTACGCAAGGTTATCCTGAAAGTCCAGCATTGGCGAGTTCATACAAATTTATTGAAAACAATCCAGAGGAAATGAGTATGAATCAACATCAATTATTCCACCACTCAGAGGGTGGTTCCGGTTGGAAAGCAGAGCCTACGTGCACAGGGATGGAAATGCGTTACAGAATGGGGGAATCGAAAACAACTGCTTGTCCAGTACATCATCCACCTACGGGCTTTTTAAGACAATCTAAACGTCCTATAACATGTACATGTAATTATTAAAAACGGATAAATGAAAATAAAAAATGTTTACTCGAAAGAAATAGAATTGCACAATCAGGATTATTTTTTTGATTTAGATGTATTGTTGTAGAGTTACATAATTATTTAGGAACTCAAAAGGACCTGTCAGAATTCTGCCTTGTGCTTTGCTATTTCTCTTTAATCTGACCAACTTTGGTGGAAGCCACATTACATTCAATATGCTCTGATATAGAAATGAGAGTGGGGAAGAAGACATTATCATTCTCTTTAATGTGTTTATTAACACCTTTTTATCTATATGTTCCAACCTCTTATAGTTATATGTAAAGTTTATGGTTAATTTATGTCAATCATGTGTCTTTATTGTTAATTTTTTATAATGGTACTTTTAAAAGGTGTCTCTTAAAGCAGAAATGTTTTATTAGATGATCAAGATAAATTGTTATTTGAAACCTCTCTTGAAAGGTTCAAAACCTTTAAAATGTGTTTTTCTGAACATGGTATCTTATGCAAGGAGTCAAAGCAGCAAACTTCTCTGGTGAAAAGCCTTCTGTCATTAGTGGCATTTAATGTAATAACAAAGTAACTAAAAAATGTGGTTTTTGTATCATCTTATTCATATTGTTAGTGGGTATTTTATTTCCTGTACATTCCAATCACTTATATAGCTGGTTTTAAAGATAATGAACTGTTGTAAGTAGAACTGAGGGTTGCAGTGTGCTGATGTCAGCAGTTTGAACAATTAAGAATGGGTCAGCTGCTCCTTCCAGACCCATTCCTTATTGTTCAAATGAGGGATTTCAACTGCTGATATCAGCACACTGCAACCCTCATAATCTTTAAAATTCACCAGCCCCTTCATGTATAAAATGTATACTTTTGTTTTGATTCATCTGTATAACTTTATCCGTGGATGAATGTCTTGTGATACAAACCTAAGATGAGTTATTATGATATCTTTTTTATTTCAATTACCAATTTGTTTTACATCCACATAACATTTTGCCTGTCACCATGCATATTCTATTTTAACTGAAATTTCTCTGTTTCACAAACTGTTGGGTGTAAGGTAAAGGAAAAGTAGATAAATAAATTTCAAACTATGTGAATTTTAGTATGTGAACAATAATGATTCGTAAATTTTATTTAGAGTACGTTTTACAATAATCATGAGAATATATTAAACAGACAGACAGGTCTAAAGAATGAAATGAATGAAAGCTTAAAATTCTGTGGGACGTTCATTCAGGGTTTTTTTCCTATAGTGATGATTTATCCAAACAGTAGCACATTATATTGGCTATAAAGGTGGATCAGAAACATTGGATCAGTGTGTCTGTTCTTATTTGAAAATGAAATCTCTATATCCCGCAAAGTTCAAAAACCAATGGTATTCTGATTTTAATTTATGTTTTTTTCAGAACTCATTAGGAGGACTAGTGTTATGAAGTAATACCGGCGCTGGTAATGGAAACTTTGTTAATTGCAAGTACAAAAGTACAAAAAATTTCACAAACCTATTTTGGATAATGTGTAGTTACCTTTTGTATCAATTTCTTTTTTACCTAGAAATTTAGCAGGTTTCATTATGTCTTTTGAAGTTTTTTCATTCTGTTACCATTGTGATGGTGAAATGGCAATTTTCTTTTAGTTATAGAGAATCTAAGCGACGAAATGAAGAAGTTGCTTACAAAGACGAAATGTAAGTAGTTTAACAACAAAACATTATTCTTTTTACTACAAGTGCAGAGTTTGTCACTTATGATAATAAGTCTTTTCTACAAAATTTCAAAGACAGGAGAAATGAAAACATTTGTTATTAAATTAGACATTTTTTCTCACTGTATATGGCACTCCCTATAATTATCAATTTCAACTATTATGTTATGCTGATCTTCTCCAAATCAACTTGTGAAAAGGAAAGGAACAAAATAAGTTTTATTTTTCTTGCCTCACAGCTTTTCTGCAGACCTTGAACGATAATCTGGTTTTAATTTATATCTTTTCAGAACTCATTATAGGAGGACTAGCTTTATGAAGAAACACAGGTGCTGGCAATGTAAACTTTGCTAATTGCAAATAAGAAAGTACACAAATTTTGACAAACCTATTTCGGATAATGTGTAGCTACTATTTTATATCAATTTCTTTTGTTTAGAAAGAAATTTAGCAGGTTTCGTTATGGCAGTTAAAGGTTTTTTAATCTGTTATCATTGTGATGATGAAATGGTAGTTTCCTTTTATTTATAGGGGATCTAATCAACGTAATGAAGAAGTTGCTTACAAAGATGAAATGTAAGTAGTTTAACAACAAAACATTATTCTTTTTACTACTAATGCAGAGTTTATCACTTATGATAATAAATCTATTCTACAAAATTTCAAAGACAGGAGAAATGAAAACATTTGTGATTAAATTAGGCATTTTTCTTCACTGTATATGGCACTCACTATAATTTCAACAAATTAATTCGCTGATCTGCTCCAATCAACTTGTGGAAAAGGAAAGGAACAGAATAAGTTTCATTTTTCTCATTGTCCAATTATTTTACTTTCTCAATCATGACTACTACTGTTATTTCATAATACTAACGTAAATACCTCTATAACTCTACATACTATATTAAAATAGTCTCCCAACAACTCATTATGCATGGATACTTAATTTCATTGAACGGATCAGTGCCTCCTGTTCATCGATATCTGCCATTACCTTTTCATTAGAATTTAAACTTTGAGAAGCAAGAAACACGAACAAGACAGTTGATATTTTCTCTGTTCTGTAAGATTTTATTTTTTTAGAATTTCCCAAACTATGAATAATCAAGAAAAAGAAAGAGCAGACGCACATGAATGTATACTGGATAATTATCGTCCAAGCGTTATTCTAGCGAAATTCAGAGCTCTGTATACACAATTATATGGTGAAATATTTGCTGAGTTACAAATCGTTGGCCATACAGATGATCATATCTCTGAGTTTTTGTTGTCTATATTGATGGTAAATATGTTCATGTTTCTTAATGCTTAATTCTGTTAATCATCCAATCAGTTCATCAGTTCCAATACAATATTCAACGATATTCTAGGTGTTCTGCCTATGCATACTTTGAGTACTAAATTTCATGCCACTGTTTCTATCAGTGGATATTCAAACAGATTTTAAAGTATCTTACAGCTTTCTACATAAGTCGTGTTATCAGAGACATAGTAACTGGCTTGCAGAAGTATTGTTCATAAGATCTCAAAGAAAATAAAAGTGGCGAGAAGAAGCTAAGTGTATTCCATTAGAGACTTCACTGAAAGACATTATTAGCCAAAGAAACTCCAGAAATTGCCTCGTCTTTCGTAAAATTGCTACTCGCGAGAACCTTTTTCATGATTTAGAAATGCAATGAAAGAACAAAAGAATTTACTGAGAAAGCCAAAACCGATACAATTTGTAAAGTACAGAAAATATTTGAAGAGGTTTGATTTCGTTTCTATTCATTAACTTGCCTATCTTTGTTTTGCTTCGTTAATTACAGGTGGCGGCAGGAAAGATTTTACTCAACGGTAGGAGAGAGTGGGGCCATTAATACATGGGGTAAAATGAAACTGTGGGGATTATTTTCCAAGGTCAAATCAGTATAATTTATATCAGTGTGAAAGATTTGTATTTCCTACCTTTTCGTGTAAAGTTGGTGAAATATTAAACCAAAAACATTTTTATCTTCAAAAAACATTTTTGGCCCACCAAAGTAATTTTCTTCTTTTTCGGAAAAAATAAAAATTAAGTTGACTGTACTTGAGGGAGTTTCAAAACTGCCTTTGTTAAAATTTCAATAACCCGAGGCGAGCTTTATTTGAATGGATTTATATAAAAGTTGCAAGTCCTTATTTTATACGTCCAGCGGCGGATCGAGAATCAATTTTACTGGTGTAAAAATTATGGAGCAGAGTGTTTTCAAAAGGATAATTGCAATTTAATTGCCAATACTTTTTTAGAAAGTTCTCATCCAAATCGGCTTACACCAATTAAATTTCTGCTAGATCCGCCACTGACGTCCATGAAAATATCCAATGATACCTTGTGATTATATATGTTCAGTTCTATGGTTATTCATTACTTCTCCGATAATGTACAAGAAAAAAATTGGATTCGATACACCATTAATATTTATAAAAACATTTGACAACTGACGATGGAGCTAATTGAAACAGAGGATGTTTGCGCTAGACTGGAAAGTGAAATCATCAACAATGTAGAATGCTACAGGTCGTTTTCAGTAAACCAGTGTAAATCTAGCTTAGGACATTTACGAACACATCTATTTTAATGAATACAACACAAACAGAGTGTGATCCAGGGGGGAAATGGGTTCAGTGTACTCGTTGGAAAGCTTGGGTACACGAATGCTGTGTTTCATATTCTCTGAATTTTTCTTTAAATTAGCTATGAAATGAATTTTTCCATCTGTTTCATTTAGCCCCACAATTTTTGTTGCGGAGGAGAATGAAACACAGTCATTTATGTTCAGTTATATCGTTTATTAAACACGTCGTAGTAAATCTGAAAATGCGCGTTTGAAGAATGACCAATGGACTATCTTTTGACATAAAAACTTTTTATTCGTTGCCCATGCTCATTGTGCTACAGGGCCATAAACAAAAAGTGTTTTATTAAGCCCCACTCCCCCTAGATTTGAATCAGTTGTGAGTAAATCTGTGCAAGTCATCATAATATTTTATTTTAAACTAGAGTCCATTTGCCAAACAAGAGAAGAGAAGTACATTATCGAAGAACTTATTGGATCACGTATGCAAAACATTAAGGGAAGCACCTGATAGAAATATCATTATCAGAATACAGAAAGTGAGTTGACATTATCCTTTCTTTATCCTCGTGGTTATTATAATCACAATAAAGGAGCGTTTACTCTAATCGATTAATCTAATAAGATTTGTCATAAATGACAAATCGATTAATGTAAACAGCTAGATTGCAAAATTTTACGATTAATCTCTACCAACTCTTCGGCAAATCTTTTAAGAATCGTAGGAATTTCAACCAATCAGAAACAGGAAAATACGTAACACGTGATGATTGTCGCAGTCATTAAAAAATTCCCCGGTGTGCAAAACAAAATATAGTTAGTCTGTTCAAGTCAAAAAAATACAGGCAATAAAACTTCATAGTTTTTTACGTTTATGTACAATTGAAAATGATCGAGATGGTCGAAAAATATCCTGTGAATATTTTTTACAATGCTGTTCTCTGATTTATACCAATAAAACTTCACAATAGACTTCTAGACCAGGAAATTTTCTAATGACTGTTTTCTTAGTCTTCTTCAACTACGTACTCCTAGTAAAGTTGACCCTATAAAAATGAAATTTTACCGATAAAAAATGAAAATAACGTGTATCTGGACACATATATCTCTTCATTTTTCATAATAATACTGTTAATATTCTTTTTTTTATTTAATAATCTATGATGAATAACATAACACGATTTTTCAAGAATAACTTGATCGCATTTCCTTCTCTCAGGAGATCTTTTCCCACTACTATCCCACTATCGTCGCTGGATCAAGTTTCAAGACACATTTTGAAAATTATATAGATGAATGCGTTGAAGTGACTTGGTTGATGAATGCTTGTAACCCAGTTATGTATTTACACTACGATAAAGGGGACAACATCAATTACAGCCCTGATCGACATACGAACTTAAGTGGCAGCGGAGAGAAGATTGACTATTTTCTTTGGCCGTGTGTGTATTTCTCTGAAGATGTATTTCTAAAGGGTGGCAATGTCATGGCTAAAAGTGTTGTTGCTTTAAAAAAATCCAGGAAGGCCAAGCATACTGAAAATAAGTTACTTGGAACAAATCTTTAAGTTCAGCACAAATCAAGCGGAAGATGTTAAGGGTGAAGTATTAACAGGCAATCTTAAGAGCATACTGTATGTACATCTTTTTATAAGAATGTTTATTCGAAACCTTAACAAAATTGCATTGATGTAATTAGGATAAAGACACAATTTGAGAGTTACGTTAGAATCTAGAAACTCTCAACGTTGGTTGTCTGTGGGCTTTATTATTTCACATTCATTCGGTAGAAGTCTTAGCATATGGTTCAACTAACAATTTCAAACCATCTAAAATTCATGGTGTAAACCTTGTGGAATTTGTTTGGGTGATTGAGTGTATAAACAACATTTGCATTGTTCTTTCAAAAACATTTAGAAGAGTTTTCACCAAGAAGTTTGATGGTGTGGAATACACCTTTCCCGAATTTCTGTTTAAACATCGTATTAATGCTTAGCTATCAAGTTTCCCCTCGTTTCTATGCATTTCATTGTTTTACTAATTTCATAGCGTTATTACCCAGCAATAGTCTCTTATTATTCCAATTCCTCGGTAGAATAATTAAAAGCAATTAAGAACATAAAAATGGGGTCATACTTGTTGACTAGGCCATAACACGGTGTTTAAACAGAAATTCGGGAAAGGTCTTTTGTTAGATAGAACACTACTACCATCGAATAAGGATTCTAACGGAGTGGTATCTCACTAGTTTTTTGGTTCTAAACTTTGTCACTTTGGCCTGGGATAACGAGGTTGTAGTTCTTTCAAAGGAAAAAAAAGAAAGGTTTCTACCAACGGTGGGATAGACACGCTCTAGATATGGTATTGTATTATATTTTAAATTTTCCATCTTCTTCATAGCTTATTAGTGAAGTATTTTTTATATCAACCACATGCCTTTATTTACTAATGTCAACTGAATTCTTTAGTTGTTCGGGTTTTTCTCACTGCAAGTGTTTGTAGTGCTGTGCCCCAATTTGTAATACATGTCCCAATTTGTAATACATGTCCCAATTTGTAATAAACCGGTTAAAGAGGTCACCTTCGAGACGACAGAAGTTAGGAGTTGTTTAAAATATTTAAGAAATTTATTTTTTATCTGGATATCATGAAAAGGTACATTAGCTATGGTTTGGAGTTCCAAACAATTCGTTTTCACTTACGGTGCGCGGTGCTCCTCTCTCACCTGTTTTGGAGGGTAATTAACGCAAAGGAGGTGCCTCCCCTCCTTCGCTCGTCAACTGAAAAATCATGTCATCTGGGAATCATATCAGGTTTATTCAGTATGATTAATCCACCCCTCCACTTCCCCATCTTTTGTTAATTCTCGAAAATTTGGGTAGCGATCATGATTTATACAAGAAGTTTTTATTTCAATTCTTTAACATCCAGAAGTTAACCCTATATATTTAAATAAGTAGAGAATTTTGCAAAATTATGAATTTGAGCATAGCTCTTAAATATTTCTTGCAAACAACACCCAGTCGTGATTCATTGAATTTCATTTTCCAGGAAACTCGTTTCACGCATTTAGAAAGAATGAGTGGACGCACGCCCTCTACATACAGTTTATCCAGCGGCTTGCTATCGAGGCTAGGTAGGTGAGGTCAAAATTAAACACTCGAATTACAACTCTATTTGTATAAGTCGGAGAATTCAGATTTTATTGGGTCCTTCTGGTAAGGTTAACATGTCAGTTTGCTGATTAGTCCAGGTCCAGCTTTTGCAGAATTTTTCTTTCGTTAGAAATCTATACCAATCTCGTTCCCAGGTCTGCCTGTTTTTTCGATAATCCATACCATTAGAGAAACAGAAGATCCTATACACATGCGCTCCGCAAGAAACACGAAACAAAAACACAGTTGTTGGTTCTTCCAAATTTATTTACAATATTTACAGGATTAAAAAAAATATGCTATATATATATAATGTACATAACAAAAATATTTCTTTTTTTCTTTTTTCTTTCATCAAAATATAAAAACTAAAGGTACTAGCAACCCAAAATTTTCAAATAAATGTGAATGGTAAACAGAACGAAGCCACTGCGTAAACGAAAAACACGGCAAGGAACTGCTTCTCTTTATACTAAAATCCACCAATTACTTTCTTAAAAATAATATATATGAATGAATACATTGTAAAACAGCATGCAGAACAAGCTTTTTTCTTTTCACAGCAAAATGCATATAAGAATGATGCATATAACAACAGCTCCTCCGGATCCTATCCGTTTCACATAACGCTTATACTTCAGAATTTTATGTAGTCGCCGTGAGATCTTCGTCGTCTCTTTTGAAAACATCCGTTTTTGGGTGTCTTCTGGTTGCGTGGTGATATACTCCATTGGGGGAGCACTTGGTTCTAAGAAATGGTAACCTTGAATAGACCAACTTGTCTGGTGGATGTATACGGGATGTGCTCTATCTGTCACCTTCATATCTAACAGAAATAAGGATTTGATGTTCCTTTTTACAGATCAGTTTTATGAGTTTTTGATCTGACTTTTAGAATCAGGCGTTAAGCGTATTCAATGTGAAACAAGTATTCATCAGTATTCATCAGTATAGTATGTTGCTTAAAAGGGAAAATATAAAACAATGTGCGTAAGAAAATAATTTTTTGTCCAAGGGCGTTGAAAGAGGGCGAAAACCTCACGCAGCCCCCCCCCCCCCCCCCCCCCCCCCCCCCAAACCCCTACTACTAAAAATTATATAAAGCAATGGTAAAATGGACTTTGTAGACTTATGTATTGATGTGGTTATCGTAAATATTCGGAATTACCTCTCATGGGCTTATTTTAAAAGTATACTCCCATAGGGGGCTAATAGGAATATACTACTATAGCGTGTAGAAGTGATATGCACAACACGTATATGTAATAAGATGGTCATTAATAAACCTACCTTCGCTTGTTCTCTTCGACGTCGGGAATTAATGTGATTTAAGACACTTATTGAAATGACTTCTCCAATCTTTCTCTCCGCAGTTCCACAATGTTAATGCAGTTTGATTTTTTCAGTGTTCTGGACGAGAAACAATCAATGTCTTTTTTTATTTGTGAATGCTGCTTGCTGGTTTGCATCTTATAAGACATTAAATGTTTTTTTCTAGGTAGTTTCCCCCACACGTGGTGTAATAAAACAGTTTCCATATCAGCCATTTAGATGTAAAATTACAATATCTCCATTTTTAACAGTTTTTAATTACTTAAAAAACAAAGAAGAAAAAACAAAGAAGAAAAAACACAAAGAAATACTAAAGGATTGACGAAGTTCATTTATTTGTTGAAAAAACATAATTGAATTTGGGAAATTCCTATATTGCTGTAATAAGTATTATGCCTTTCTAAATGCGAGTACACACGGGTCCCCCCGCGTCACTATAAGTATATAGTGCATATTAACAAAAATGTTTGCGGAATTTGGTCAATGAATTAAAGAAAGGGTTGCCATCTGAACCAACGTAAGCAAAACAGAAGCAGACGTTGTTTGGTGGACTTTTTACGTTAAGTGTAGAATGTACAAATCGGCTAATGACGTTAATTAAGTAAAAAGAACTTCCCCATGATGATCTCTTTTCATGATGAAGAATTTCGTGCGTAAAACAAAAGTTATGCTATTGTCCTTGCTGATGTCATTCATAATGTTGGGGTTTTTTGTTCAGTAGTTTTGTTTTAAAAATTTAATATTTTGTCGAAAATGTCAAATGAATAATTTTCCTTTGCGGTTTCATAACTTATAAAGGCGCAGATTTAAGGATGGCATAGGGGAAGTGTAATTTTCAATGAAAAGTAAAGAACGTTTCATCAGGGCTCTTGTTGACAGTTTTAAAGTTTACAACATATCAACGATTTTACTAGTTAATATTTTACTACATCGGAGACATGTTTATTTGATTAGAAAGTCGAAATCACAGGTTTCAGCGAGTTTTTACGTCGTTTTTACTAGTAGGTTTTTTTATTTATGGCCATGTTACATTAAGCTATGATGAGTCATCACCAGCCACGTCATCTTTGTGACTTTCCATGAGAAATGATTTCTTTAAGATATGGCAAGTTCTTACGACGATTTCAAGATTCAGATGAAAGGGTTGAACGAAGTATTGAAAGCGAGACTAAAATCAGAAACTCGGCTACAAATGCCCGATGATGAGAGAAGGTTCTTTCGAAACGTAGCTTAACGTAATTCTTCAGGTCCATTATCACTTATTACGAACAATACTTGTCCGACAAACAAAATCTTCCAATCGGCAACAAATAAACGGCAAAAAAGGAGGGAAATTTGAAAACATTCTCAAGCAGTGAGGTCGTAGCAATTTTACTTTTCTCAAATTTCACCGGTCGTTTTATTTGTTGCTTATTTTACAAACACTGCTTTTCTTTTGTACAAACTAACTTGAAATTGCATATAATAATTGCATGTTTTTTTAAGTGATGACGTCATGTAGCTTTTGTTGTTTACGAAGCGTTTAAATTCACATGAATCACCATGGCGACAGTAATCACTTTAATTAAAAAGTAAATAATATGAAATCTGTTTTTTCGAAAATAAAAAGTGCAAATGGCGCGAAACTGGCAAATGTTCTCCGAAATCATAAATCAGTTTAAAAAAGACACAAGAATCGTTTAAAAAAGTTACTAGTGAATCTCAAAGTAGGAAGTCTGAAGTACAACTTGTAAATAGTGTCAAATCAGCGACAACAAGGAAAGCATTGATAAATTTATGTGCATATTTCAATGACATGCTAAGAACAATCGAGGCTTAGGAACGTTTATTCGTAAGAAAATAATTTTACCTTTTAAAAGAAAAAGTCATTATAATTATCACCATCAACGGAATCAATTTAAGGGGTAATCCCCCTCTAAAATGTCTAAAAATGAGATGTGAGTTTTTACGTTTAAAAGGTACTTCAAAGTTTTGAGAAAGTATTTTTTCTACATGATTTTTATGTCTTGCTAGCCCTCTGCTCGCCACAAGCGTTCCAAAAGCAAATAAGGATAAAAAGCAGGGTTTCCATACGCGTTGATCGCACGTGTTGATCGGCACCCTTTGCCCTTTGTCCTTGATGGCGTAGGAGTATCTTTGGGTGCACCAAATCGTTTATGTTTGTTTTTCGTTTCAGAAGTCGTGGACGGGCTTGAAAATCCGAAAAGCTCTTGAAGTTTCTGTTATTTTTTTTTACTTAAATTTCTCAGAAGTTGTATTTCTGCATTCCTGGCCAAGCTATCTCAAGAAATATTGATGGAATTGAGTTGCTACTTTCCAGAAATGTTATTAGCAGAACGCTTTTGTTAGGCTCGATTACCCAGCTGCATTGCGGGTCGTCAAATCTGCCCAAAATTGCCCAATTTCAACAATTTTTAAATTTTATAGTCATAATTCTCTTAAATGGATTTTTGCGGAAATTTTCGTCACTCATTTCACGCTCCTGCTTCTTATGGTTCGATTACGTCTCGTTGCATCGCCATCCGACGAATCGTTGTTCGCTCATCGAACCTCGACCAATCTTGAACTGACTCATCCTACTCATTCTCATTCTCATTCTGTAACAGTTTCACGTTTTACACTCGTGTGTTCCATATCCCTTGTAAAGTAACGTTGAATGTTTATTCTACATATATAATACAAGACAAGGTTCCGAAATATTCCGTTTCGCAACCTCTGGAATAGTACAGATAAAAAAACAAAAGAACTGTCCAATGACCATGTGATCACATAACGTAGAAATATCTATTCCATTACGTCATTAACTCACATTCGGTATCTGAATCTTCTAATTTGAGTCATCATCTACTTTATGAATGGCCGCTCTTGGCAGGATTCTCCCTAATTCGAACTCTTTTCAAGGTCCCTTCACCTATAATTTCTATGTAAATAAACCTCGATAAAATGGAACCAATTTTTCGGTATGATGTTTGAATTACGAGTCCACGCCGCTTGCCGCCGTGTCGGTTGACATGCCACTCACTTTGTCAAATCAAACAATTTCGTGAAACTAGCAATTTTTACGCTATATCAATGGCAGCAACCGTGTTACCGAGAAACATAATGGCGCCTGAGCCACATAAAAATAAAACCTTTTTAAATTTTAAAAAAACATTTCCTATTAAAAAACAAAGATTTCACTTCAAAAATCAGATATTCCCGCAATAAATTTCCAGCAATATTTACCCTTTTCGGCCACCGGTAATAATGGGAAGGCGGATGTGTTGAAAAATTTTTGTGGTGAACCGAAGCAATTTCGCTTTTGCTTATGTTTACATTGTATGGTAAGAGAGATAAAGAGGAGGACAAAGGGGAACTCTTGTAGGAGACCGGCAACTGTGCCTGGAAAAGAAGGCCACATTATTAATTAGACTCATTATGTATGTCATCCTTGTTATTTTGATGAAGCTGTCCAGTACAGAAGACTAGACTGTTAAGAAACAAGAATATTGTAGTGGAAGTGATAAAATCGGATGCTGAAGTTGCCGACAGAGTAGATATTGGTGTAGAATAACAGGAAGATATATTGATAATATAGTCGACAACATAACTAAAGCAGGATTAATGAAGAGAAGAGGTTTTGAAGAGAAACTGTTGAGTAAACACACTAATACAGAGGCCTAGCTAGAGCTCAGTCAAAATTTGTGGTAGAGGGTGTAGTCATTTAAAGTAGAAAAGGATAACGTGCAAGTAATCTTATCGACACTTAAGAAAGAAATATCATAACGTTGGACTCCTCCACTTTTTTGTGACTGACCCTGAATATGCCTATTGACAGAATATGCCTATTGACAGGGTATTCGATTAATAAACTGTAGATATATCTTCTGTATTCTTGCAAGGAAAGTCTATCCAGAGAGATGTATTTTTTCTTTCACATCAAAAATTCAATATCAAAAGAAAGATGCCTGTATTGTTAAGCAGATTTATCTCGTGAGTGGTATAACTTGTTGGTTTTATTAATATCACATTAGATGGCATTGTTTATTGTGGACCTCAACCATGGCTCAACCCATAGCCCCCGTCCGACGTATGCAATACGATAGAAAGGAGTCACAATCAACTGAATTGGCATATATCTTCCAGTGTAAAAACAGATACAATATCTTCCTTGTATAAAACACGTCCAATCAGCTGCACGCATCAGACCTCAAACGCGGAATCATTCCGAATTGGATAACAGCTGTTGAAGTTATGAATGAAATCACACGTGAAGATATCTTAATCATTTACGATGACTTTTCGACTGACGAAAAAAAGAATAAAGACTTCAAAACAAACAAAGAGCTGAGGTCTGTCCAGTTTGCTTGCAAACAAGACCTTACGGCAAAGTTGAATAATTCCACTGTGAGAGTATCGACTGAAGCATACCGCTTTATTAACATAAAGTTCAACGGATAATATTTCCTTACTTAAGTTAATGGTGCAAACCTTATAAATTTCGTCTGGGTTAGTGAAGTTATAGTCAGGCCTCGTTCTTTCAAACATTCCTTAAAGACTTTCACAGTAAATCTATAGTGTGTAGAAATTATCAGTAACACATATACACTTAGCTGGAAAAGATGAAACTAATATATATTGATTTTGGTAGACCTTGTTATAAAATTAAATTCTCCCTGGAAATAAACAAACCGGTTTTAATTGAAAGAAGCAGGAGAGATTCAAAAAATCTCCACTTCCCTCAGATGTTGAGATGCTTGGTTGGTTATTAGCAAATGTGGTAAAAGAAGTATTTAAGTTAACATATCTGCCGGCGATTACTTGTTACTGTGATATCGTTTATTTGAGCAGTACAAAAGTTCTTTAAGATCCAAGCCAGGAGTGCAGCCAGACTTTTTTGTGGTGGATTTTGAATAAAAAGGGCACAAAATACATGTGACCGTTTTTAAGTTCGTGTTAGAAAGTGTCGTTAGTTTGTAGTGTAGAAAGGTTTTGGTTTTGGATTTTTGTTGAGACCACTTGTCCCTCCCCACATCCCTGCCCTTCAATATTATTTGGGAAGAATATCACTGAACGTTAAGTAAAGTTAAGTAAATCTTCTGTTAAATCAGCTTCTGCTTTAAAAGTGTTTAAAAAAATTCCCTAAATACAACCTATATTCTGTTTCATTTCTATAGATATTGTCCACCATTTTTAATGAAAGTTTCACGTTTGGAACGTGATTGTGCAGCGATGGTGTAGTTGATAGTACCTTCGAGTGCGACCGCTGAGGACCTTGTTCGAGTATCAGTCTGTCGCATTTCGATACTTCACTCCGATGCGCTTTAAAAGCAGCGTACCAATTGACTGACTACACTCTAGTCTTCTAGGTAAGTCAACTTCCTAGTTGCAAGTCGGCGGGCAGAATGGCCAACCCCTACAGATGGAAGCCTAAGAACTTAAAACTCCCCGATACTTGACTTACTCACTATCGTCTTTCATTTGGAGTTATACACTGAGAGAATTAGAGGTGCTAACGTGTCCATGACACCATAGTGTTCGGTTTGTGACTGACTTTATAACGTTTATGATTTTTGGAGTCTGGTAATCAAACTTAAAACCTTTGCAACGTGCCAGTTTAATGCATGCTTTAATTTCATAAAATCTCGTGGATCTAAATACTGGTTTCTCCCAATAATAATCTATATACAATAATCTTGTTTCGGAGCGAACTTGGCTAGTAGTTCTTCTCACCTGTTCAGCCCAGTCGGTTTACACCACATTGTGTAATCCAGCCATCGGTTCGATTTCTCGATTTTAGTCAAAGCTAAGGGGGTGTTCATATTAAGAAATTAAAAAAGCTCGCAAGTAAATGTAATCAAAAATTGCGTTAAAAATTGAACTCAGCATTTATCCAAGCACGAGTCTCAAAACCCTCAGTACGCCAAAACACAGATCTGCACGTTTGGCTAACTTTTTTCGGCAACGACTTCGTGTATCACTATTTTAAAGAACGACCCGACATCTCTAAGGTAGCTAGACCAACGAAGGCCCGGGTCATTTTCATGGATAGTGATACACGAAGTACTTACCCTTTTTTCAGGACGATTTGCTACTCTATCTGTTGGTCCGTGAAATATTTTTTCAAACTATTCGCATTATTGCGATATGGCTGCTCATATGAAATAAGCACTCTACTGTGCATGCGAATGCTGTTGCTTTTTTTTTTATTATTATTTTTATAGCATTCTTGTGTAATGGAATGTTTTGTTCCGTGCGGGCTTGATTTCTGTGTCGAAATTTGTATTAAAAATAGGCAGAACTAAACAATTTGAAATCTTCAAATTAAATAAGTCTCTTTCGATCTTTACAAAGATGCCTCGTTTCAAAATTCAAGATATTATGTCCCTTAACCATACAACAGAAACGTGCAAGAGAACGTGCTTTTTTAATACCAGCCTGTCTGTTTTTTTCAATTTTCCGTGACACCGGCCTGTCTGTGTCTAGTTTTTTAAGCCATCCTTGAAATATTTTGCAATATGTTTTGAATACACAAAAAAGCAGGCGTTTCAGTAAACACTTCACCCCCTTAAAATAAAGTGCATTTGTATATAAAAGAATTTGCACGAATGTCAGAGAAACTCGAAACAATTTGAAGTTGTGGTTGGTGACTGTTTACCAAGAATTTGTTTACTTAAATGAATTCATGGCACAAAAAGTTATTTACCCAAATGGTTTCAGTAACCATTAGCCCTATTTATAGTTATCCACTAGCGCCACGCAAATGCCATAAAAGAGATTATCAAACATTTTCGAGGGCTTCATGTACAAGGAGATGTTTCCGGATGGCAGAATACCTTTTGCAGTGCAACATGATAATCTGTCTGATACAGGAAATCAAATTGCACAATAAATCAAACATTTTCGAGGGCTTCATGTACAAGGAGATGTTTCCGGATGGCAGAATACCTTTTGTAGTGCAACATGATAATCTGTCTGATACAGGAAATCAAATTGCACAATAAATCTCTAATCGAAACAGAGATTAAAGTTATATGACCAAATATAATGGGTGGCGCAAAAAAGAAGAAGAGAGAACCATAAAGCGCAAAATGTGTATGAAATACGTTCGGGCGTAGAAAGTCCAATAAAAAATCAACTACTAATGTATAATACTTCTGAATGAAATAACTTCGATCACCTGACACATTTTTGTAGTATATATGAAGCACTGTCAGTCAAAATAAAAACTTTTGATCTCAATTTACAAGAATGTCTGAGTTTGTAAACAATATATTTTCACCCAGCCAAAACAAAAAATTGTCGGTAAGCTGTCACATTCAAATCATTAGACACGTTTTGGTTGCTCAAATCTTTGTAGGTGACTGTGTTAACATAAATGTCTGTATACATAAATGCTGTAATATATTGTACATTTTCAAAATAGGAAACACGAATGGCAAAATACATTATCATAGTGAAAGAAGAGTCACAATGATGCCAATGATTATAAACAAGTTGAAAATGTTGACATTTTCACTGAAAAACATCCCGAATTGCCTGTCAAAAGTAGTAGATTCCATTCTTTTGACTGCTGCACGGGCGACGGTTGACTTTTGACAGGTTGCTTTTCAGTAAAAGCACAAACATCTTCTAACAGCGTATATGGTATTAAATCATTTTATTTACGGTCAGAAAACCGTCGTTATAATCATCAACCTACGAGCAGAATGTTTTGATTTGGCAAATGAATTGTGTAAGTGTTTCCTTTTGAAAGTGATGCCAAACAATTTGCTTGACGTTCTTTCGAAGGAAACAGTTCAAATATGCAAGTACTGAAAGTTAAGTTTTAATAAAAGCAGTTTTTTCATTGTGTCAAAATACCAAATCAACATTTTTAGATATACATGATTTTTTCAGTTTATCTGTGAAGTTTATTTAAAATTCACCCTTGCTTTATTTCTTCCAGCTCTGATAGTTGACAGTGTTGATTTAAAATTTGACTCTTGCAATGTAAGAATAACACGTTAAAACCTTCATTAAAGCAAAACGGTAAATAGTTTTTACTTAGCGTATTTCTTTGGCATGAGTTCAAGCGGGAACCAACAATAGATATTTTCCGCTTTTAATGCAAGCTTACTGACTCCCTTACAGTAAATTAATAACAAAATATCCTGTTTCGTGCGCTTAGAGGACGTTAGGTATTTTCACCATTATACGTCTAAACTCAAATTCCTACGTACCAGAATTTCTGAAAGATATTGTCTCTTCTCAAAAAAAAGCATTTTAAAATCTGGTCTCTTCTGATTTCTGTGAATGTGTCTTGTTCGAGGGGAACTGAAGATCAATTTTCGTTATACAAACGATACATTAGAGTGTCAGGAGGTTAAAATGAGTTATAAATTATGTATTTTTGACACTATTATTATTATTATTATTATTATTATTATTATTATTATTATTATTATTATTATTAATGCTTACCCAGGATAGCCTCTTCAGTTCTGATAGAACTGTTATCACTGAGGGTCCTGCGTAGGAGGTCCTAGAGCCCCCATTTTTGCTACGGAAGCCTCAAGTATGCTTCAACCGCTCAACCAGACAACCCCCTTAGAAATCAATCCCGCTGTCAAGCTGAGTGCTAAGCTGAGTGGATCGATTCACACTGTTATAGGCGCTGGCATGACTCGGCCAGAATCTGAACCCTGACCTCTCGCACTTGAGGCGAGCACTCTACCACAAGGACACCAGTCGGTAAAACGCCTTCGTCTTTAGAACACTTTAAAGGTCTTGATGTTTCTAAGTTTTGTGACGTCAACGACGAGAATGATGTTTTTGAGTGAATCTATAGTAATAAGTTGGTCTATTCCCATAAATTTTTTCTATTAACCCTATACAAAACTGGTTATGAGGGCATTACCGGAGATATTGACTGATGTTAAAGTAAAGCCCGAGCTTGCGAGGTCAGTACGTGACGGAAGTCAATATTCGAAGGTAATGCCCAAAATAAACAGTTAGTATATAAAAAATATAGATAGATAGATAAATAGATAGATAGATAGATAGATAGATAGATAGATAGATAGATAGATAGATAGATTTTTTTTCTAATTTTAATAACAAATACAGTTCTGCTACGCGGGTAATAACGGAGAATATTGACTGACGTCAAAGTAAAGCCTGAGCTTGCCCGGAGTTTACGTACACTTGACATTTTCTCGCGTTAATGACATCACAATTTCTACCACAATGCTTTATAACTGAGAAACTAACAACGCAACTATAAATATTTATACGTTTAAGAAGCCTCTTATCGTATTTTGCAGGAAACTTTAGTTCGTTTTTAATGAAAAACTTTTTTGAAAGAAATGGATCAAGTATTTCCTGTTATATCAATCGTTTTTTCCTTCTATTAGTGTTTTTTTGTTCAATGAATTGAAATGTTACCTCGTATCAACAACAACAACAACAAAACCACGTAATTCGATGCCACCCTTAAAAAATTATTCAACTATAGTCATTCATAAATATGATTATACACACGGAAACACTGGGTCCAAGGTTGTATTCGAGACATTTTCTTTTCAGTGTGAGGTGTAGTCTTGCCACCATCATTTTAAAATAAGTAGAGAAAATGGGCCTCAGTACAAGATTGACGTCAAAGAAACTTTGGTTTTTATTAATCATAAAACTAATGCAATATGAAATACAAAGGTTAAGAGGTTGTCAATTTTGAGGTATTAATTCAAATACCTTTGATTTTGTGTTCCAGATATTGTTATGATATTATATAGTGTCTGACTTCAGATGGACGATGTCGTTGTGCAGTCTTATGAAATAATCCTGCTACATCTAAATTTTCATTCTTGAAATATATTATGGCAGCGAGACGAAACTTCACATTGAATAGGAAATGACTTGTACGGATTAATCTTAGCTATGATGACTATTTGAGTTGAATAATTTTCTGGTGGCATCAAATTTACGTGTTTTGTTGTTGTTGTTGTTGTTGTTGTTGTTGTTGGGGCTGATTGGCGAGACTATTAAAGTTCTATTTTATTCTGACACTAAAGGGCAGTGTATCATAATTATATGTTAGAAGTTAATTATTATAAACGTTTATTTAGGTGGGGTTGGGGTTGGGGTTGGCAACTTTTGGCGCCGTTTGTCCCTGTACCCATTTGTAAATATCGGTCAATGATAAAGATATGGGTCCTGTATAATAAAACACCTCAATGTTTGAGGTGTTCCGGAAATTTCTTGGTGACACTTTGAAGCGGATTTAATGATACCCATGCTTGAATTGACTGTGTTGATGATGAAGGTATCAAGTTGAATCTTGACAAGTAAAAAAAATGAACAGAAAGTAAAACACACAGTAAAAGCATGACCGTGGTTTGTTAGACATGTTTACATTCAGTTATTGTCTCATTCATCAGACCACCAATGTTCGTGGTCTAAGCCTGATAAAATAAAGGTCAGACAAGCTATGTTTCTCAAGTTACGATTAAGAATTATGTTTCAATGTGAAAGACTTCCTTAATGCGTCTCTTTATTAAAAAAAACCCTGCCTTTTACCCCCACCGCCCCTTCCCCCTTAAGATCGAAAAGTCCCGTTCCCTTTTAAATTAAGAAAGTTCCATTATGTTCAGCCTTCGGTGCGTGTGAATAATGAAGTATATAAAAAACTGCCTGCGACATTCTCGTGTTTCCAAGTGTTCGTTTCATCGCGAACTCTATTTATCGTGGTTCGGC
Source organism: Turritopsis rubra (assembly GCA_039566895.2). Taxonomy (NCBI): domain Eukaryota; kingdom Metazoa; phylum Cnidaria; class Hydrozoa; order Anthoathecata; family Oceaniidae; genus Turritopsis; species Turritopsis rubra. The sequence continues at coordinate 6,631,919 of CM077623.1, forward strand.
TGTTTCACATACGAAATGTATCATCTTTCAGCAATGTCTCTGTATTTTTGTCATGTGACCAAATTGTGTTTTGTTGTTGCTTTATTATAAGTGCATTTATTTGCATTGAAAATAAGATCGGTGATTGGTCCTTATATTCTAGAGTTAAAAGCAAAGTACTACAAATTACATTGACACATAGAAGACAAGAATTATTCCACTGGTCGGAAAGGAGAGTTTAAGAAAGCCGACAAATTCGAAGTACCGTACAAATAACTGTACCGTACAAATAATTGTACCAAAATGGGGTCCAAAAACGCTGCATTGTTTCTTATTTGTGTTTTCATTGCATCTACCTTCGGAAAAAATGTCATGGGAGCGGTTGGAGGTAAGGTATCTTTTAGTGCTTCGTTTTCTTCAGCTTCGTTTTCTGAGTGAGGTTAGAGTACATATAGAGGCAAACTTAGCCTGGTCAGGTACAAACGTGAGGCTATTGTTTAGAAAACCGTCGCTTTTATGAAATTTGTTGTTTCAATAATATTTTTACTTTAGCACTTAGTAATTATCTCTGTTACTAAAACTCCCAGTAGAATGATTAGTAGAAATTTTGATTTGTAAAACGAGACTTTTCAAAAAAGAGAGCCAATAAAAGGGGCTGTCGTTAAATTTGAGCTAGTAAATTTGGCCACTAAGGTAAGTCCAACTTGATACGAGGACTAAAAACATGGGGAAAACGGTCTATATACACAGGTATAATTTCAAACAATTTAATTTAGGCTCTACGAATGGTCCTGCAACAACTAGAAAAGCGTTCGTAACGGTTTTTGTCTACTGCTTTGAATGCTATGTTGGATCAGTGGATCCTATCAAGTGCAGACATGGTTGCATACCGGGGAAAAGACCCAAAGCGATTGTACCGCTGAAGAAGACTGCAGTTGCATGGAAAAAGGTCAAAGTGAATCCACAAGGTGACAACCAAAGTAAGTCTATATATATCTGTTCTTACCCAGAGTACAAAAGGAGGAGTGTTTTCTATAGGAAGCAAGCAATATCGCCTGCTGTTTCAATAAAAAAACACTCCTCCACAGAGCCCTTTTTGATGGGTAACTATATACTTTTTCATTTCACTTTTATTTAATCGACGAACTTGGTTATACTTTTCAAGGGCAAGTATATGAATGGTTCGTATATTGTGCGATGTGAATAGTTTCACAGTGCTATTTCAGAGTTTTACTTTTTTTATATAAATTCTTAAGTAATGACTAAGGGTTATGCTTCATTATGGAGCTGTGTTTTAATACAGAAATACAACAGAATCTCTATATAAAGCGGTCACCTAAAAAAGGTGTCCACTTTATGGAGATGTCTGCTTTATTGACACTTCGCCAATAATAATTTGAATGTAAATTCATCCATTCCGTACATTTGAGTATGTGTCCGTTATACGGAGATATCTACTTTATAGGGATTCCACTGGAGAAAAAAGCTTTATAGGAATTCCACTGGAGAAAAAAGCTTTATAGGGATTCCACTGGAGAAAAAAGCTTTATAGGGATTCCACTGGAGAAAAAAGCTTTATAGGGATTCCACTGGAGAAAAAAGCTTTATAGGGATTCCACTGGAGAAAAAAGCTTTATAGGGATTCCACTGGAGAAAAAAGCTTTATAGGGATTCCACTGGAGAAAAAAGCTTTATAGGGATTCCACTGGAGAAAAAAGCTTTATAGGAATTCCACTGGAGAAAAAAGCTTTATAGGAATTCCACTGGAGAAAAAAGCTTTATAGGGATTCCACTGGAGAAAAAAGCTTAATACAGCTTAATAATTGTTATCTCACACAGCTCATTTGAACAACGATTTTAAACTTTCTTTGAATAATTCTCACGCAAGAAGTTTTTTTTCCGTGTTTTGACCAATCCTTACACAAGTGTTTTTTCTTTTCTTTTATCTTCTTTCTCTTTCAGTTCTTGCTCAGGGAACCAATTTTGACAATAAAGTAAATTGTTTGGAATGCTTTGGCAAAAAGGGAAAAGGTTTAGCTAAATGCATGGCTGGTTGCAACAAATATATACCTGTATCCACGGTTGCTACCAAGGTTATCACTGCTGGTAGTGCAGTCCCATGGGTAAAACTCCCGCAAGTCAACAAGAAAGGTTTTGGTTATTTAATGCAGTCGGACAAACAGAACGAACAAGATGTTGATCATAGTACCATGAACCAAGACGTACCATCCAAGGACTCCATCATTAAGTTTATCAACAACAATGACGATGATGCAATTTTGATCTTGCTGGCTTCCGTTGTTGCGTGCTTGTTGATTCTAATCTTTGTTATTTCAATGGGACTTTGTTGCTATTGGAAACGGAGTAAACAAGCAGTGAAAAAACGTATCAAAGAACCAAATGCTTATGTTCTAAAACCACTGGAATTTCGAGCTGTTTGAGAGCAAAAATGTTATGAACGATGAAAATAAACTGTGACAAGATTTTTTAGGTTGACTTTTGATAGATTGATTTAATTTAATTGGACGAGTTAACAAGTTCGTGTCCATTCTACTTAATTTTCCTTCTCCTTTCCATGGATATGCGTGCGGGACCGTATCACACAGGTGACATTTTCCATTTTCATTCTATTCGAAACATCTGTTAATTCATTCTCCTTTAAACGTAGAAAACAAACAGATAGATTTGATATCTCGCATGCACCTTACTGCTGGTCGGCAAATTTTTGGCTAATTTCTGGAGAGAGTTTCTACAACTGACCAACAAGTTACCAACTCTACCTTAATGTGTGGAAATAAGGAGATACAATTTTTAGATTTCAGCATTGCAAATCAGTCTCGTCTCATATTGAACATTTATGTCATCCTTTCGTTTATTGTATATATCTTATATTTGTTTCTTTTGTATTTGAAGTTTCTACTTACTCCAACTTCGTTCCCAGGATAAGGGAAGAAGCCAAAGGAACGAAGTTGAATTTACTCCGGTTTTATGCGCCCATCCACCATCAAACGCCTTGACTTCTCATAAACGCCTCTTTCAATGGAGCCCAAAAATCATTTAAATTCAATAGACTGGTGGGTGCTTACAGGATTTACAGTGTGTGTGATTTCATTTCAATTTGTGTTTGATGAATAAATTATTAAATACTTGTAATTGGACAAGCGGCGGATCTAGGCTTAGGCAAAAAAAGGTGGAAGAGTACAGTGTAGTGAATTTACTGTAAACTTTTCTGTACTCTCCTCAGCGACGGATCGAGAAGCAATTTTACTGGTGTAAAAAATTATGGAGAAGAGTGTTTCAAAAAGATATTTGCAATTTAATTGCTAATTCTATTTTAGAATGTTCTCCTCCAAATTGGCTTACACCAGTTAAATTTCTGATAGATCTGCCACTGCTCCTCCATAAATTTGACCTAGATTCTAGATCATCCTCTGGACTATTGAAAGGAAGATACTATGGTATGTTGAAAATATCAAGGACTGTGAAGAAATTTCTTTACAAAAACAATTAGCTACACATATTTTATTTTTTTCTTATTTTCGAATCTCTTCCACACATTTCGACATACTTTTGGATCTGTCACAGTTTCTTGAAACGATAATTCAAACATCAATTTTGGCTTTATTCAACACCCCTGGGACTATTATTGGTTGGGTGGACATCTCCCCCCCCCCTTGCTATCGTGACTATGGTATATGACGCCTTTTTAGGATAAAACAGTTCTTTTGATCATGCTAAATTCACGAAATATAGATTCAAGCATGTTCATTCATTTTTGATTCATTCATTGCGGATTATATAAACAACGCGACCCCTACTTTGAAATTTGAAACAGTTTACGTTCCCTGTCTCTGTGTAGACTTTATAACTAGGTGTCTGTGATTCAAGAAATTTGATACAAAAGCAACATAAAACAAACCAACAGGAAGTCGTGAAAAATTCCTGTCCTCTTAATAATCGACAGCTCTATCGCACATATGTTTTCAAATACGAATGAAATTATTTTCTATTGACCAAGGATTGAATTCGTCTATTTAAAAACGCAAAGCCAACGTTGCCTTTTCTTCCGCATAAGAGGACATTACGCACAGTCGGAATGATGGGGCTGGGAGAAAGGCTGGTCTGTAATCTAATTATATAGTGTGGTTTTATACCATGGGAGTTTGGTAAGTGCTTTGTGCAACTGTTCTGTGGATTACCCAACCTGATTACATGCAGGTTTCATTACTTAGTTCAAAAACAAACATCGAGGAAAGATTAAAATGTATCGGACGAACCTCGTACCCAGGGTGTCCCGCCTTCTGTAGGGCTAGTCATTATAAGGGGGAAAGAGACACTGGGTATGTTTATTAGACGTATGACTTGACCAAAAGCTCCTATTAACGATATTAACATAGAAATACGGCGTTGAAGGTCCTTCAAATCGTTGTTATTTTGACTGAAACAGACACGTTCGTCTACTTGTCTCAATCGTACAGACACATTCTTCTACTTGTCTCGATTGCACATTTTGGAGCCATTACAAACTACATAATTACTGACGGCGCAATATCATGGTAAAAATTGATGCTTTAATTTCTCCGGAAGGTATTGATTTAAAAATGTCAAAATGTCCTTTCCACTGCTTCCAGAAATAGTAAATTTAGTGATGACTTCACCTGTAAACCTTTACTACGTCTGGTAAATAGCAGGTGACCAGGATAGTCGACCACGAAGGGAGTTAGATTTTATATTTTAGTAAAGCAGTGTAGTAGGGTTGGGAAATCGTCTGCCGGTGCATTAACATATTTTATACTTTTTACTTTTGTTTACAAACTTTAGGAATCCAGCATGATGAGGATCAAAATTTGGCGTTTTGTTTCATTTGTAATGATGAACATTCTATGAGCTTGTGAGATAATAACATTGTAGTGTTACCACATAAAATTTATAAACAAATCGAATGATGTCATAAAATATGTCCCATAAAAATCATTGTGTACGACTAAGTCATTTAATTGTCCTATACGTTTTTTTGGCTGGGTGTAGTGGAAATTGGCTGGGTGTGGGGCAAGTGCGCTTAGATTGTTTTTGAGGATGGGTAGGTAAAATTTGGGCTGGATGTGGGCACACGGTTTAGTATTGGCCTTCTTTATATCTAACATGTAGTGGATACTGTCTAGTTGTATTTCCGTATTTGAAAATGCAGACAGAAAGAATACCTTGTTTTAAGACATTGGGTTAAGCTGCATTAAGAGTATATGGGCGTTGCTTAAAGATTCTGTAAATCCGCCTTACGAAAACCAAGCCTAACATTATACTTTTGATTTGGGTAGAATACAGAACATAAAAGAACGTTTAGGACATTAAACATCGTTCTTCCAAAGTCCGAGTTGTGGTGTAATAAAATGATTTTCAAGTGACTAACTTTGCACGGTCTCAGGAGAGCCTCTCACATATGTCAAGAGGATCTTCTACAAAACTAGACACGTGCATGCTTTTTATCATTTAATACTTCATTGCTTCTGAAAATTACTTTTGCGAAGGGAAAAAAATAATTGTCTACATTTATAAGAAAAGCGTGAACGGGGAAAGTGGAAGATTTTTATGATTAGATTATTCTAAATATTTATTCTTTACTTTTTTCTTATCTCATTATTATTTATCTGTCGAGTTTTAACAATGGTTTAAATAGATGTTATTATGATATGGGTTTGGAATATCTTAACTAAAAACTGATTAATTAAAAACTAGAATTTTGGAGATTAGGTCTTGATTTAGGAAACCAAAGAACGTTGCATTTGTTAATATACTTTGTCTTCTCAAAGTTCTGTTTTGGTCGCACTTTTATCGTGGTTTTAGTCGAGTGTCGGCTGTCGTATCCGAACTTTCTGTCGTTTAACTTTTCCTCTATATATGTTTTCATCTGTGCTGGATGTGAAATAAACGTTATGCGATGAACATGTGTGAATTAATTTTCAACAAACAGTGCATATTTGGTCACATGTTCATTTTGTAATAATGTGTACTGGTTAGTCCAACACTAAAACGTTTGTTGGACAATTTCAAATCTCCTCCCAAAACAGCATGCTTCCGTTTGTGTTGATAGTGATCTTCTCTGTATGTAAAGAGGTGGCACTATGCCCGACTCGGCACGGCGAAGAAAGGGTTAGCTTTGCAGAGACCGGCGTATGTACAGAGCCCTTTAAGATGATTCGTCTTGTGGTTGCGTCAACACGAACACTTCAAAACATATTAAAGACAAAGAAAAAGTTCTTTTCTATAATGCATGCGCCATTTTTATCGCCTTCGTTTCCAGGTTGTGCTTGGTTGTTTTGGGCTGACAGTTTGTTCATCTTGAGGCAGCGAGGACGGTAAAGCCCCTATGTTGGACGTCTGAATGACCTGCTGTTCTCCACAAGTACAGCTTTCCTACTTCCGAGTCAAGTTAGCGGGCTGGCCTAGTTCAATTAATGGCCTTCACTTCTTGCTTAACGTTGGCACTTCAAAAATGAGGAGAAAATATTTTCTATTCAAAAAAATACAGAACTAGGGAAGAGAAGAGGGGCACCTTTGGAAATAAGCTAATTTGCATCCAGCTTTAATTTGCTCGTCCATATCATCGGTTGCGTTCTTTTTGTTTTGATTCGCATTGGTAGATGGTTTTGTTGCCATGTTTTTTATCTCTGTTGTCTGTAGTTACTTTCGTCTTATTATTTAAAGATTTAAAAATAGTTGGAAACAGTTTAGATTTTATTGGCATTTTAGTTCTATTTATTCTATCAAATTCTATTTATCAATAAGTTCTAAAACTCTTTAAATTAGATTATATATAAGATATTTTTTGTGTAGGGATAATATATTTTTTGATTTTTTAATACTTCTTAGGTTCTATTTACTTCTATCAAATTTTATGCTGATACTTATATTTATAAAGTCTGCTAGTATCTTTGTATATTTACTTTCCAATATGATGCTGACATGACATTGCCATTTTGACACTGTTTTGATCTTCTAACATCAGTAAAGTGGGGTTATGGCGGGAGGGGTAGATATATCTTTCTTATAGCTTCCTACAAGAGACTGATAGCTTTGTGGCTTTGTACAGCTCTTCTTGATAGTGGAGTAAGTGGATTTTCTTTAAGAACTTCATATTTTTTGAAATCTCAGTTCAATCTCCAACGAAACACGCAGTGCCCTAGATTCTGGTCAAATTCTGTGTTGTTCATATTCCAGCTTACTTTCCATTCCAGGAGAAAGATAAAACTTGAAATGTCATGTTGTATTTGCCAGTATGATCACAAGTTTACAGAATTCTAACAAGGAAAATTTGGTAAGATTGCTTATTAATACAAATTACGAATTAAAGACAATTTTGTTCAGTTTAACATGCATGGCTGTGCTTTTGCTTATATCGTGTTTTGTGTACTTATGTGTTTTATTATAGGCTAATGGCGAAAATCACTCTGAAGATGACATATAAGCTTGTAAAATTAAGTTATCGAAGGAAGCTTCTATTTAAATACTTGTCTCTGGTCGTTGCCCTCACGGTTTTTCTCGACAGTAAAAAATGCCTGAAGATGGCGCTGCTGATTTGGCTTGAAAGCAGTCACTGCGAGTTTTTAATCCAGATGGTGAGGATCTTGCCGAGTATCATAAGTAAGGATGTAGAATTTGTAAAACAAATGTAAAGCAGAATATATATCTTTTGGTGTTGCAATTCTTTTTATGCCAATGTACCTTTGTGATCGATTGTAAGATTTGGGAGATTAACGGGGAAGAAGGAGTAGAAATGTCTGTTGATGAGGAAATTAAAGTATTCTTAAGGAGCATGAAGCTCAAAGAAATAACTCGATATTAATTCGCTTTTTTTCTGTCCTTATGAAACGAAAAATCAAATTGTCGACAATAGAGATTATTCAGGTGTAACATATAATTATCATTATTATTATTAATGTTTACTCAGGATAGCTTCTTCAGTTCTGATAGAACTGTTATCAATGAAGGTCCTGCGAAGGAGGTCCCAGAGCATTTAAAGCCTCCATTTGGGCTACGGAAGCCGCAAGTATGCTTTAACTGCTCAACCAGACAACCCCCTTAGATATCAATCCCGCTGTCAAGCTGAGTGCTAAGCTGAGTGGATCGATTCACACTGTTATAGTCGCTGGCATGACTCTGCCAGGATTTGAACCCTGACCTCCCGCACTGAAGGCGAGCACTCTACCACAAGGCCACCAGTGTTGATTTTACCGAAAACTCTAGATAGCGCCCAGGCGTTTTTAATGCCTCCTCAGTTTGATAATCATAGAAAGTGGTTTATTAGGGCTTTTTGTGGGTTATTCTGACCTTCCTCTGGATGAACTCTTGAAGCGACATAATTTGTTTTTGATCTCTCAGAAACAAATACGAATGCTCTAGGTTGAAGCGTACAAATCACTTCACCGTTTTAATCCAATCTTTATGCGAGGCTACTACAAAGTAAAAAGGCTGTCCTTCAGTTTGAGAGAAAATTGTAAATTGATTTTACCGAAAACTTGGTCCATGCGTTTCGGAGTAAACCTGCTGCGTACTGTGGAATAGTTATCAAAATCAAGTGAAACGCTCACCGACACTCTACGTTCAAAAATAAGGTCTCTAATGTTACCGTCCAATGTACGAGGGTCATCTCTGCATATATTTTTTTAATGTTAGTACTTTTTGTTGTTTGTTTAAAATACAACAAATTTATATATATATATAATAAAATTAAAATTATAAAATAAAAAATCCAATAACTGTGTTTTTATTTTAGTAAGGTTAGTCATCGAGCTTTCCTTCCGTGAATGCGCAACTGAATAATTTTTCAGTGTGTCGTTTACTGAATATTGACATAGTGCCCCCTCTTTGTACACACCACAAAACTGACAAATATAAAAACCCTTAAAAGAGGAAATCTGATAGCAATCCAAAATGCCCTTACTTTCAAGATTTACACATAGAGGTTTGTTCAAATGCATGGAAAGTGAAAAAATTCTATGTTGTCTTAACACCAAATACTATTGCGTGGTGACAAATTGATCTTCAGGAAGACCATGTTATTTACGTTGTCAGGATCGAAAGACAAAGTTTAAGAACTGGAACTTTTATAATATTTCAACATGCATGATTACTAAGGAAAGTAGATCGTTGAAGGAATTCGACCTTAGGAGGAGTTAGCTCAAAAGTACCCTGGATATGGCGTTCTGTATCATTTACTTGTCTGTCAATTAGAGCATTCCCTCATGGCAAACCAGAACTTTAATTTCTGAGGTGTTTTTATACTTCGTCGTTGGCCATCAAATATGTCAAACATAGCTGCCAAACATAGCTGGGAACCTGGCGCATCAACCTTCTTCTCGACACTTCTGAATCACTTTTCATTATAATTTTCCTTACATCTCATCTCAACAACAAACTATAGTTCTGTTTTCAAGGCAGAGCGATGAATCCAGTGGAGAAGTACATTAACATAATTTCTTTTTTCAGTGTGTGTCGCCACTAAGCTTGTTTGCACGTTTTTCTTTTATGTTTTAATATCTAACATTCTCCTCCACAAATTTCGACATACCTCCAGATCCGCTTCGGGAATTCTTCAAGATTTTAAAAATGTGAAGTTTACAGACCATGTCTAAAAATTCAAAGTAAAAAAAATCAACAAACCAAAGAGTAGGGTGGTTGTATATGACATAAAACTGGCATTTTTAAGTGTAAAACAGACATAAGCATCACAGCAGTAGTGTAGCCTCACCACATAACTGTAACATACTTACTATTTGTTATACCTGGAATACTGGCAGCAGTTGTGCACTAACTTACTATGAGTGTACCAGCATCCAGTTGTATACCAGCATCCAGTTGTATACCAACATTCAGTTAGTGTACCAACATCCAGTTAGTGCAATATCTTGCCGTTTAGAACACCTTGAGCGAGCCCTTTCAAACAGACACCGGGGCACCGCAAGGAGACTGTGCCAGTGCAAACGAATTCACATTCTATTTGGCAAAAGGACTTCCCAAAACGCAAGATCAAACAGCAAAACACGCCTACGCAGAATCTGCAATCATTGAGCAACAAATACCGGACCAACTATCAGAACACAACTATGCTACAATCACGCAGAAAAACCAAATAACAATTGACATGGAATATACAGATGATATAAGCAGGATCTCGCGAGCGACTTTAAGCTAATCGAAAAATTCAAAATCCTCACCAAAGAAAACCTACGCATTAACGATCCAGTCGGGCTGGATTAGCTATTTATATATTCTTACTTTAAATAAACTAAACAACAACAACGATACAAAAAAACTGAAGAATTTTTAACAGAAATTTCATGACATTGTACTTTTTTGACTGCCACTGATGTGATACGTGCTCCAAACACGATGTACCGATAAACACGATTTACCGATAAAGGAAGCTCTTTGATACGCAATGGAAGAATATCAAAGACCGCCTTGCAAACCTGGAACAACATGGCTGTCGGTGGTCAATAATGACCTCAAAGAACTCGATATAACGTGGTAGGACGCGTGTGAACCGATCAAAAATAACCAAGTTGAATGAAATAAATAAGGGAATTATTGACATCTTATAACCAGTTGAGTTCAACCTCGAACGCAGGGTCTTGCCTCTTCGATATACGGACGGCAGCAAATGGGTTCGAGGTTGGATTGAATTGAATTAGAACGCTTGAAAGTTTTGAAATTTCTAAATATTGTGACGTCAGCGATGAGAATGGTGTTTTCGAGTGAATCTGATGTGGAAATAATTTGGTTTATTGCAGTACATTTTTATCTGAAGTGATTGTGAATGTATATGATGATGCAAGTTCTGAAGGGAGTCTAGCTGAACGGCTTGCGGCTTCCGTAGCACAAATGGGGGCTTTTAATTCTCTAGGACCTTCCCTACGCAGCAGAGGTCCCTCATTGATGACAATTCATTTATTATGAGGGATATGCAATGAAAAAGGAACTCCAAAAAAGTTATTATTAAAACACATTCTGTTATTATGAGGGATATGCTAATGAAAAAGGAACTCCAAAAAAGTTATTATCAAAACACATTCAATTATTAATTGTTCATAACCAACTATTTTCATTTTGATAAAGGCCTATTTACATTTTCTCGCGTCAACAACATCACATTTCTAACTGGAACTAACAATGCAAGTTATGAAACTTTTTGGAAACCTTTTGTCATGATCCTTCCATAGAAGCAAATTTTAGAAAATCGTTGTTCAACTCTCTCTCAGTTAAACTTCCATGAACGCAGAATTCATGTGGAATTTGTTTACCAAAAACACTCTTGAATAAAGCTTTTTGTTTCGGCCAGGTAATAATAATAGTGGATAGTATAAGACTCCATCCTATTTTCCGAATAGGCCAAAATTTTTGCAATAAACATTTTCATAAATTACGTCATAACATCCATCGCGTCTATTTAGGGCGCAAAAACATTTGGCCAGGAAGGTAAAAAAAATGAGCAAATTCTAAAATGCGGCTAAAATGTTATTCTTCTTGATTGGAAAAGAAATTACGATTCTTTTTCTTTTCTCGCAAAAATAAATAAATAAAGCTTTAAAACGAAACATCTAAAATAACATCTCGACAAGCAAGGCTTTATTATATCGATCAAAAAGACGTTCTCTCGATCAGAATGATTCCCTGACAGTTAATGGTGTTCCTACACTTTTGAAAGTAAAAAAAGGGACTTTGGGAGGAGGGTGCCAGCACCTTTGGAACTTTTCAGTTAGGGCCGACCAAATAAGTGCCAATGAGGCATTCTCTTCTAAAAACAGTTGAAGAATCGTCAAGCTCAAAGTCTATTTTATTTAAGAATTTGCTTTTTTTATTCCCCGATTCTTAGGAAAATTTTGTGAATTACAAGGGCTAAATTTGCATCAAGAGAATAAGAACGAAAGCACGGATACCCATTCACTCTGTTACTTTTTATTTGTGATTTTATTTCATCTTGAAGGTACATTTTATGTACTTTCAATTCGGTGGATGTTAAAAAATCACTTCTCCTTCCTCCTTTTTCGAAAACAATTGTTACATCGCTACTATTTCGAAAATTTCCAAAAACAATTCATGCTTTTCAATAAACTGGTGCGCCACCCTAATTTTGTTTAACTGAACGAGAAACATTAAAAAAATGGGTACCCAGTGGGCAAAATCTTCAAAAGTCTCTGCGGAGGAGTGTTTTCTTATTGAAACCTATAGAAAACACTCCTCCTCGTAGATTTTTGAAGATTTTGCCCACTGGGTATAGTTTAAAAAAAGCTGCGTTCGATGAGACAAAGTTGTACGCTTGCCGCATCACGTGAACTGGTAAAGAATTGTTCCGCAAACCCGGGGTGGGTGTGGATGATTTCATTGGCGTTATGAAGAACAGCCGCGGTGTCTTGTAAAAGTAAGTTGGAATGTAAGACTGTATCATTAGGATTGTTCAGTTCATCGTGCAAAGGTTCACCAGTCATCAGCGTATCGTCCACTGACAATGCATCTTGAGCAACTGACAAGGGATTTCCGTCCACCATGTCCTCGGAATTCGGCATGCTTTGCTCGTCGGCATTCTCAGTAAACAAATCGTCGCCGTTGCTGTGTTTTGCCCTGATGTGCCTCTGTAAGTGATTTTTCGTCTTATAAGTTTTCGTACAGAAACAACAGAAATGCGTTCGGGCTAAGGAATGCGACGTCATGTGGCGTCGTACGTCGCCGGGTTTGACAAACATTTTACGGCATATTGGACACTGGTGCGGTGAATACTTATCGTGACGACATATCTTATGGCGTTGTAAACTTTTCTTATCGGCAAAAGTTTCTAAGCAGATTTCACAACACACTCGAGTTCCATTCCGATATGAAACGAATTCACGTATAATTTCTTCACGAGGTTTCTTGTATTGCATGATGCTTTTCTTAGTACAAATATCTTGTTGCCGTTGAAGCAACTGCTCCACGTAGTCATAGTTGTTCTCGGTAGGCACAACGTCGGAAAATTTCTCACGAACAGATTTGGCAAAACCAACGTTTTTATACTGTTCTGGAATGTCTTTTACAAGTTTTACCGACATGTCATCTACGGTTGGAATTTTCTTGCGAGTTTGCGGCAACATCGATATTAGATCCGATAGAAGGATTTCCGAACAGTCTTCGTCTTTTGTTTGGGTGCTTTGAGAGCGTGTATTCTCACAAACCTTCTCACTTATGCTAACACAGGGTTTCTTTAGTGCTGGCTATAATATAAACACAAGAGAGAAAAAGACTAAGACAATATAGGTAGTTTACATTATAAGAAATAGGCGATTGGATTTTTTTACTCTCACACATAAACACAGCATAGAAGACCATTCGTTAGCTGCTAGGATAATTGAAAGCATGATTAGAGGGATTATAATTTTTTTTTAATTATGGAGTATAACCAACATGACAGTTCTATACGTACATAACAGATATATGTGTGAGTTAAACGATGAATTTAGGGCTAAAAGATAAGTGTTATTTGAAAGGCAACAACAAATGTTTGACGAAAGTTTTGTGACCTGGACAGAGGTCGTTCACGAAAATCCATTTCCAATTACCTTATCTTGACTAATATGTGACATCAACTGATTTTCCCAATAATCACGCAGCAGATCTTTACAAGCAAGGAGTAAATCTTCCTCGCATTCCCAAGTTTCTTCCCAACGCACAAGATATAACCGGTTTCCTTCCTGTAAACCAAAAAGTCAAACATTATTATATTTTTTTGCATTTAACTAGTATTTATACATTGAAATACTGTTTTCCATATGTGTCTTGTTAAAATAAGAGAAAATAAAAAAAAAAAACAAGAGCCAGATGGCGCACCTGGTGCTACTTAAAGTTGATATAGCACGTACAAAGAGAATTTTATTGTCAGCAGCAAAACACTACAAAACTTTTGCGCCCTTTTCCTCGAAATCCCGTCTCAAATAACTTCAATTGTCCATACGTTTAAAAGGAAACATATTGGTTTGGGAAGCGTAAAATGTAAATATAATAAATAAAAATTAGGTGATAAAGTAAGAGAATGTAATAATAATATTGCGTTCGGTATGTTGTCAGTGTGAATCAGGCTAAACTAAGAAACACCAGAAAGCAATTGTTTAACACACAAAAAAAATATACATGCGTGAGTTGTAACCATAGGGGTAATTCCATTGTGACGGGTGTACAATTCAGAAGAGAATATTGTTTATAAAAAACATTTTAAGTCAATTAGGCCAACTTTTTATGTTTTACCTTACAAAGGCAAGTAGGTGCTTGGTTAGACAGGAATAAGTTTTCAGTTTTGTCTAACGGATAATTCTAAATTAACAATTAAAGTGACAGACGTATGCAGAGAATTTACAAAATTTCAATCAATGCTAATGATTTGCCAAATCCTCTGAATCTACAAGGAATATTTCCAAGATTTTTGCTTGAATTAGGTGTTAATGCCTAGGCTTTGAAAAGAAAGAATAATGTTTTGAAAAAAAAAATTCAAAACGTGGTGAGAACTCATTAAATTGTGTGACGGACGTACAAATTTTCTGTGACGGACGTACTGTATCGAATTTGAAAGGTTAAAATTGAATAGAGATGTACAAACATGCTTCAATTGAACTTTCTTTTGCTTTAACATGACACAAAAATTGACAAAGTGCAAATTAGGTTTCACAAACTTGCAAATAAAAATTGTCCACGTGTTCCAGCCACTTCTGGCTGTTCAAGTTTCCTAATAATATTTGATTTAAGATACAAAATTCTATCTTCAACTCTGGTCACTTCCAATAGCGGTTTCCATATTTGTGCATCACATTTACTTCATAATCACTTCCTGTGACTGCTGTTATCACACCTGGAAAGTGATTATCATCATATTGAACAAGAACCCAGTCGCCCACACTAACATCCAGATCATCCTTTTTTTGGACTCATCAGGTGAATTGTTATCTTGAGTTGGCATACCACTACCAGGAGTATTGTCAATTACCTCGTCTTGGTCACTCTCCTCTGATTCTTTAATACATTTGAAAACATTTGCTATGGTAATATCATCACAGGAAGAAACTGTTGATACTTCTAATTGAGTTGAGTTATGTGCTTTGACACAATGCAGTTTGTGAGTGTTTGCAATGGGGAAAACCTTCTCCCAAATAGCAAGTTTTCTGGTGAATTTCTTCTCCTGATATATACAGCACTGTTACATTGGGGTTTCTTTCCTTTGCAATTGCAGCATATGATTCAGCATCAAAAGGGGCACCTCCAGTTGCACGAACTTTTCTCTAAACAGATCGCTTTACAGTGCCCCCTATTCCATCCACAGCCCCTTTGCTGTGAGAGGTTACAAAGAAATTCCAGGTTAATTTCACAGAAAACTCCTTTTCCCATTCAAAAAGGTTAGAAAAAAGGTATCTCTGGTTAAATTGTGATGCAGCACCATCACTGAAAATGTTGATTACTTTTATCTTTGTGTACGTTTCAGTGAGATTTTCAAATAATGACAGTATTTTACATCTTTATCATTTTATTGATAAATAAAATCTCAAAATATCTATTCTCAATTGACTTTAAGTCAAGCTGATATTATAGAATACAAAACTAAATTTTACCAAAGCATTTAATTCATAAAAATACCTTCAAAAAACAAGTTCTTATATTTGTGACGGATTTACACTAGGGAGAGTGTACGTCTGTCACACACTTTCCTATACCCATGATCGAGTGGAAATTTGTTTTGTTGTTCTCATTTGTCCCTTGTATAATGCTTGTTTATAATCTAGCCTTAAATAGATCTACTTCCTTTCGTAAGATAATTATAAAACTTTTTACATCATTTTTGTGACAGACATACATGAAGCAATATCTTTCACTTTTAGCTCTATGAGGTCTGACCTAGAAGTGAAATTGATTTTTTTACAATTGAATAAGATTTATTAACTTATTATTGGTTGAAAAAATACAACATTATAAGTCAGTGGCAATTTTTCAAGAATCTGTGAAGCTATTAATCAATCAATAAAATATTGACAAATTTTCGCTGGACTCAACACCATGCACTTCAGACCAAAGAATATCACAAGAGTATCTTTTTCAGAAATTTTAACCATGAATCATGAAACTAGAAGCCTTGAGCTTTCCAATGATACCAAATAACCCATGTTTATATGAAATTTTCATTTTACTACTTTGGTTGACCTATTCGTGGAATTGCCCATAGAGGTGTTAGAATAATTGCTTTAAATATCGAAAAAAGCGTCTTTATTGCAAAAGTAATGATTCCTTGATTTGATATATTTTCATTGTTGTGTCATTGTTTCATTTCATATAAAATGTTAATATAAGGTTGAAATTTATTATACATGCATGTCATAAACATGCACTGCCTTAGGGAAAGTTATCAGTGAAATATGATTTACAAAGAAGCTTGATTAAAAATCTACTTGAAATACTGACTTCGAGTTTTAATATCTAGCATACACTCTGCTAACTCCCGACACCTTATCAACTCATTTTCAAAGTGTCTGCATGACCGGCATTTTTTTCTGGCCAACAATGTGCACCATTCCAACATTTTTGTTGCCCTTTAGAATAAAAATATGTGAGTAAGTCAACTGCTGGTCATTTAAAGCTTAAAGGGATCCTATCATCTAAAACAATATTCTGTAAAACACTTCCTCAGACCATAAATAAAACATCCCCATATCTTATAAGGTATAAAATAAACGCTAGGGTCGATAATCAGCCAACATTATTTTGTAATATTGTACTGTCTTTCCGAGAATTCGCTTCTTCCTCAAAACAAACTTCAGAATAGCCCCTAGTCCTTACGCACCTCAAGTGATAAACAACAAGTTGGTCTATCATAACTGAGAATTCAATTTGGTGTGAATAAATATAGACAAGCACGGTGAGCACTTTTCGAAGATGTTTGAATCGTAATTTTTGTCATCTCTTCGAACAAATTGATGAACTTCAAAGAGTTATTGCTAATTTGGGTAGAATCATTCAATTTGGGTTGTAAAGACGAATGTTTGTTTTGATTTTTCTTCTGGGAAATGACTGAAAAGCCGATTCTTGGAAATTTCGAATAAAATATTTTGTTTTGTTTGTGAAAATGGAATCGAATTTCATTACACTTTTTTGTTATTTTGCCTCTCTTATACTTGTGACTGATCATGGTAAAGGTAAATGCATTCAATAAGCCTAAAAAAAGATGAAAACAAGTGGATCTCCACTGGGTGAGTACAGTCTTTATATATTCATTAGTGCACTCATATGTCACATGGCGCGTGGGGAACTGGGACGCTATAACTGAATTTTGGATCGAAGAAGCAAATCAAAAGGCTGTAATGGTGGCTGTATTTTGCGAACGTTTTTGCAGTGTTGCATAGCAGTGATTCATTTCTATCAAAAAAGTCAGATGACAATCTTGTTTTTACCTGGGTTTATAAACAAATAACAAATTTTCATTTTAGATGGTAGGATCCCTTTAAGCAAACAAAAGAAACTGCCGGTCATGCACACGCTGTTTCATTTTTAGTTTGATAAAGTTTCTCTTTCAAGGATTGTCAAAAATGCAGTGCACAACCTGGATTCCAGACAGATAATAAATAAATAAAAATTTTTAAAATAAGGATATTTTAAAACTGAAGGTTAGAAACACATACTAATAGCTAATAGCTATATTACCCGCATGGCATGTTATTGTTAAATAGCTAACTAGTTAAAGGCAGCTCTAAAAAAAAAACAACTTAAAGGTTTTTCAACATCATACATCAACAAAAGATAGATTGTTGTGTGTGAGAAATAAAAGGCAGCACCTTTAAAAATAAAAATTTGATACTGTATATCAACGTTGACTATTCATTATATTTTATGTTCTGAAGTTATAATAAAAACTTTTACCTGAGAAAAAGAAACATCTACAACTTTATCAACAAACAGTGTTTTAGCAAATTTCAGTCGCTCCTCGATTCTTGATTTATCCGTTAATCCAATCTGAAAGGATTTATCAGATATGGCTGGAGAAACACTGCCATCTGATGCAACAAGCGAAGTATCATCAATTGTGTGGTTCGGGTTACCACTGTCACTGTTGTTGTTAACTGTTCGTTCCACAGTTTGCGACGCCATATTATTTTCTTTTCAAGTTGCTGATCACAGACTTATACTGGGGGATGTCCTTCATATAACACTCCATCATAAAAATTATAAATATTATGATCACGTGGTGTTTACAAAAATTGTTTTCGACTTTCTTGATGTCGATTTTCCTCACGAATCTGCAATGAAATATAGTTTTATTGCAGCTGTTTGATCAAAGAAATTTTTATGTTTTTTTATTTGTTTTAATGGAACACAATGGATACAATTCTTCAAAAATGTATAACAGTTCATTTTGACCCATCAATATCTTAGTAATCAACAGTTTCTATAGAATAAAACGATTTGAGTACGATTCTTTGATAAAATATCAAGTGCACGATACGAATATATTAAAAGAAAGCTTGATCATTTTCCATAAAATAAGGAAATGGAGAAACGGTTTTCTTAAAATACTATTCTCACAAACTTCGACGCTTCGAGATTCGTATTCATACCTTCGATTTCCCAATTCAAAAAAAAAAATAAATAAATAAATAAATTTATCCGTTGTTTATACAAATCGAATCAGAAGAATTACCGTTGACAATTTTGTCGATTTTATCCGTCACAACGGAGAGTCATCCACTTAAGTTTTCGCCTGCCGTTGGCGAACATTTTTCGCCGATTAAAAATTTCGCTCAGAGAAAATTCAATTTCTACTGAAACTACAGGTACATTTCATCTTTATGCAATGAAATGAAATCAACAAAAAACAAAACATTAATGATTCTGGCCGCATCTTTGTATGACTTCAACTGGACATAAAATCGAGACACTCTCCACCAACCGCTCGTAAATTACAAGGTTTTAACAGAGTTCAGCTTAGCACAGTAGAGTTTGAAATCGTTTTCAGATTGCACACTCCATTTTGGTTTAATAAGAAAACGATGATATTTTTGTTTATGTTTTGGATGCCCCATTACATTGCGTAAAGCCTGTTCCACACGAGGCGGAACCGAGCGGAATCAAGTTGGCGGAATTCGCGCATGCATAGTTTCTCATTTGTTCGGCGGATCACCACAAGAACACGCGGAGTCGTCACGCAGAATGATGAAGCGGAATGGGAAGAACTACATAATTTTTGTTGCCGTGCGTTTCTATTCATTTTCGAAATGTCTTAATATAAATATGAACATAAATAGAAAGAGAAATCATGAAGGAAACACCCTTTTCAGCTTGAGTACAATTTTCCGCTTGACGGTGTGAGAGGATTACAACATAACGCATTTCGCTATCGAGCAATTAAGACATGGAACAACCTACCGAGAGAAGTTTTCGTTGCTGAAAGTGTCAAGGACAGAATAGACGAACACTGGAAAGGCCACCCACTTCACTTCGATCCATGTCACACACCAACGAGCGATTCGTAGAGGCAAGAAACTGCCTGTGAATTTGTAGTAAAAATAAAATAGAACTTAATTGTTTTTTCCAAAACCTTTTATTTTTAGTGACAGTTTTATTGTCAAGATTGTCATCATATAACTTTTTAGTTTTTCTGACCAAAGACACACAATAATTTCTCTTTTGTAAAAGTTTCCAGTTCTCTTCTCTTCTTTGTAATAATTGTTTTTAAGGCGCGTGCGCTCCATAATACCTTTACTGGTTACTTTATTAATGAAGGGCGATGGATTCAATATTCCCTCTTCCCTCATAGTCTTCTGCTTAGTTGGAGCGTGATCTTCCAAAGCATTTACACGAATAGTGAGAAAACTAATAAGACTTTCATTATCGTATTCATGGCGGGTTTTGACAAATCATCCAACAGCTGTAATCGATAGTTTTTATTTGAAAAGTAACGATAGTCCCTGTACCAAATTGACTTAGGGCTTAACTTTTGGTGTTAAAGGCAATAAATGGGTATAAAGCAGAGTAGCCAATGGCAGGGATCGCAAAAGGTTACATTTTTTTCTTATTTGGGCAGCTACATTTACAACGGTTACATTTTTTTCTTATTTATTTGGGCACTTAATTGTCGAGTCATCATTTTTTTAAGATACTTATATTCGTTTATTGCCTTTAATTTTTCACTCTCATATGCACTCTTTCTAATACCGGGTGGGCCAAAAAAACAAAATGCCCATAAAATTTAAACTCTTGGATTTGTGAAATAAATTGTGATTTTCCTAAACTTTCTTTATTTCTATCTCACAAATGTATTTAGAAATTTTTATGCGTCCATTTTGGCAAGAATTCATTTTATGTTTCAGTCGAAAATAAAGGAAGTAAGGGACAGCATGATTTCAATTTGTTCAAATTTTGACAATTATTTTTACTTCATGTCTTTTTATTAAATTTGATGTTACAAAAATTGAGATATACCTGTAACATGATGCTCATTATCATTAAAATAACCAATTAAAATGAGAAGCATAACGTAACAAACAAAAACGATTTAACCATAATCGTTGATACGTTGGCCTTCATACGTGGTCATTCACTGAGAGTGGCCTTCTGGTGAATTGCTTGGTTTGTTTGGGAATGAAAGGAAAGCAACTTCTTTCCAAGTAGTTCTAATTGTACGCTTTTAGTTCTTCTTCATTTTTGAATGGATTGTTTAGTCTTAATTCCAGAATTTTCTCTTTTATTTTTATTTTCTTTTTTATCTGGTTAATCAATGAGTCGCAATCAGAAGATGAGGGAGGGCGTACCATGGGTGGGCGCTAGCTTCGATGAAACGTGAATTTAACGTTTTTTGAATTTAGCTTCCTTTATTATTTTGATCATTTGTTAACACCTCAAGTGTAAAATCCATTCCGCCCTGTCAAACCACCAATTTCTCAATCAACCTCAGATTTCGTTCAAACGTTCCGCTAAACACCCTGCTCTTGTTGTTCTTCTGTTTTTAGTTATTTATGTACAAGGATTTTCATTCTATTAAACTTAGGAGGATTTAAACTGATGCAAATGCTTCTTTTTTATCAAGTTTTACGATGCCATGTTTCTTGGTATTTCGTGAGGGCTTTTACGGGTGCTAAGCGTTCTTTCTTGAGAATTTCTGACGTCAACTTTTTGAACATAGTGTACCAAACAACCTAATTATATCTCCATTAATTTTCGGAACTTGGAAATAACATTTTGTGGAAACATAGAAAATATCTCAAAATTCAAAATGTAAAGTTTTTTATGTTTTTATAGTATAATTGTCAAAATAATAGGATTTAAATTTATGGGCGTTTTTATGGGCGCTTTTTTGGCCCACCCGGTATTTGACTCAGTCTCAACGTTCATATTTTTTTGAAAGATTTCAGCCTCAAAATGCTCTTATTCTGTTCTTATTTTCCATGATGGTTTTCATGATTAATTTACTTTTTAATGAACAGGGAATTGATTTTCCTTGCTTGTCAAACAATAAGAGTTAGTTTTGATATTATTATTATCAAGTTTGGAACTTTATCGTAAAATTAATGTAGCTAAACACAGTTCGAAAAATGATGTTCTAAAATTCCCCAGCCTCAAAAAAAAGAAGAGTTGTGTTTTAACAGACAATTTCTCTTCACTTAAGTTAATGTGCATACATTATAAATTTTGTTTGGGTATGTAAGGTCAGGGACAGGTTATGTCTCGTTCTTACAAACATTTTTAAAAGACTTTTCATCGCAAATGAGGAAAAATCGTCATTAAAACATACTCCTCCAAACACATACGTCCAGGCTGTTACTAAAAATACAATCAATTTTGAAACATCAACAACAAGTAAAAACAACTTCTGTAAAGAAAAAACCCAAAATAAAAACACTTTTTTTTCTTTATAATAGCTTTACGTTGTCTTCATAGCTCTGTCATCCACTGTGCAATTGACAACATCAATATTTTGAAAAGCCCCCTGTTAAAGTAAACTCGTAATGTCATTATGAAAACAAAAATCATTTTCTAAGGAAATACTCGAGAATTGAGTTTACTATTTTGTTCTCTACAAATAACAGGGGTTACCGGTTCGACACCTCCACCCACCAGTATTTATAATTCACTAGCTCAAAAAAACTTTCTTTTCACTTGCTCAATACGTTATTTTCAAAATGGCTGAAGAAGACAGGAAGATTTCCACGTACGAAACGTACGTGTCGAGTCCCAATGAAAGAACTGTTTTAGTAGTTAGACCAAGGTACGAGACATGGACGGACAGAATAGGTTTGAAGCAAATATATAGTTTAAACTTCTGGAGGTGTGTTTTAATGGAATTTGTCGTGACGTTAATCTTTGTCATGTTCACTTGTGGAAGTACACTTCGACAGAAGTCTGATTTACATCATGGCGTCTGTGTCGGACTTTTGGTTGCCGTACTTATCGCTATTAGTAACGAAATGGGTGGTTATTTCAATCCGGCTATCACATTTGGTCTTTTGATTTCAAGAAGAATGAAATATGTTCGATTTTTCTTTTATGTGGCGGCACAAATTGCTGGAGGTAATTTGTAAAATTATCGTTTGTTAAGTTATCTGTTCAGACGTACCCCCGTCAGGAAACAGAGTACGTTCATTGATAATTTCTCCTCACTATTAAATTTAAGGTGAAAAGTCTTATAAACATTTTGAAAGAACGACGCATAACGTGACAGTAGCCTCACTTATTCAGACGAAATTTATAAAGCACCATAAACTTAATTGAGGAGAAGTTGTCAGCTGTTCTTTATGTCAGCCTGTATCATCCAATTTTACTCTGTCTTATGTAGCCTGAAATTCGGTTTTTGAGAGAGTGTGTAAATAATACGTGATACAGAAAATCATAATGTCATATAATGCCACTTCTCTACACCTGCTTAACATAACTTTGAATTTCCGTTGATCATAACATCCGTAATTTTGCAACTTTTGTAATAAAAGTGTTTGTTTGTTTGTTTTTGGAACTTTGTAATTAACTTACTGGTTATGCAATGCCTCGTTCTTCCAAACAAAAAAGGGAGACTATCAAGGAAAAAGTTTAACGAGCGCATCTTGTTAGTTTAGCACACTTATAGCAACTTCAAGTGCGACCGCTGAGGCTCATATTTTCGAATCTTTTCGTGTCGTATCTCGTGTGATCACCTCATTTTAAGCCATCCACTGATTGCACACTAACCTCATGGCAAGTAAGAACAATGCTATACCGTATATTATCGAGTAAACGCTAGAGGTGTTTATCTAAAATTCGAAAATTTAAAGGGGCGTTTATTTGAGGGTGTTTGTTTCAATTTCAGTTTACTCAAAAGAGGCGTTTATACAAATGAGGGCGTTTATTCGAAATATACGGTACCAACCCTGGTGGTAAGAACCAAGCGCTACAAATGGAAGACTCAAAACGCCGAATTACTTACTTTACAAATTTTTTCAGGTCTTTCTGGCGCAGGACTCTTGTACTTGTACACGCCCAAAGCATTACGTGGAAATCTTGGTGTAGTAGTGCTTCACGACGACGTTTCTGACGGTGTCGGATTTGTTATGGAAATGACAACGGCGTTCGTTCTTGTCTTGGCCGTCTTAAGCGGTACTGATTCTGAAAAGAAATATACAGGGTTCCAGCCTGCGTTAGTAATTGGTCTGGCTGTTACAGTCTGTGTTTTGTTTGGGGTGAGTACATTCCTTAGTGATCGCAAAACCTTCTCTCTCTAATTGTGTCTTATGTATTCAAATAATGCAAACAATCTATTTACCAATTTTTTGCTGTTTTCCTGCTGTATGCAAAATTTCGGATTTTGGGCCGTTCGTATTTAATGCAATTATAAACACCAACTCCCTGTGTTCCATAGTTGGATAGTATTTACGAAAACTGCTTTTTAAAGTATATTTAATCAAAAAATTAAAATATTTGCTTTTTATTAGAAGTGGTATTCTTTTGGATATTATTCTTTTAAAACATTTACAAGCTAAGTCAGTAAAACATGACCACACACCACGTGATAAGTCTCCCATTCCGATTTATCTGTTGTTGACCTCTTTTAATGCCCCTCCCATCTTTTCTAATAACCCACCCATCTAAGTTCAAAAATTTCTTTGTAACTGCCAACATTTTGCGAAATTTATATCCTCATTTCTGAACCTAAAGTAGTTTGCAGAAATTGTTAAAGCCTACCCAGTGTGCAAAATCTTCAAAATGTCTCCGTGGAGGAGATGGACCTCCTCATAGACTTTTTGAAGATTTTGTGCATTGGGTAAGCTTTAACCTACTTTTTTAGGAGATGGACCTCCTCCACGGAGTAAGGGCTTCTAGTTTATATTTATTTAGTGCTATTCATTTAGAGAAATGTCAATTAATCTCTTTTTGTCCGACAATCCCGTTTCAGATCCCATTCACTGGGGCAGCAGTTAATCCAATTCGTGCATTTGCACCTGGGGTAATCATGAATCAATTGGACGATCAATGGGTAAGGAATTTCTTTTCATACGTATTCTTCGTGCAACGATGATGTAATGGTTAGTACCTTCGAGTGAGACTGCTGAGACCCATGTTCGAGTCTCAGTCATGTCGTATCTCGATACTTCACTCCAATGCGCTTTAAAAGCAGCGTCAGCCCATTTGGAGCCACCAACTGACTGCACACCTAACATTAGTGCAAGTTAGAGCAATGCTAGTATCTCTGGCTGCAAGTCAACTTCCCAGTTGCAAGTAGGCGGGCGGTAGAACCAACCGATATGGATGGAAGCCCAAGGACTCAAAACTCAGGGTTACTCTTTGCATAGAAGGAAATCAATTCAAATACTAATTCTTAAATGTTATGTACTAATTCTAAAATACAGCAAGTGCTGCTCACAACCAGGGAATAAACCTTTGATAAAAGCACTAAAGTATTTTATAAAAGGGGACCGTTATTATATCAATCTTGTGTTTTTAGATATACTGGGTTGGACCGCTTGTTGGTGCCTTACTTGCAGCTTTAACCTTCGAGTACGTGTTTAAACTTAGAAAAGAGAAGCCAAAACACGACTTGCCAACAGTCCAAGTGCATATCAATGCAAACTCAACAAATACAACTGATTTTTAAGCAAGAAACAACTTTTAGTGAATGATCACATCATAGAAACTCCTAAGAATAAGAATATTCGAAAGTTTGTCGACAGTTTTAAATGTTCTCTTTTTGCCACTCGCTTTATGGTTAGTTTGAATACGTTCTATTTGGTAGCCGTTCTTATATCCAACTTGAAATAAAGTATTGTATAAATAAATAAATAAATAAATAATTTGCAAGTGGTAAATATTTCCATTAAGTATTGTAAACGTTGAAATTCGACAAACTTCATACCTAAATACACCATTCCCGAATTCTGTTTAAACGCCGTGTTCAGACCCAGTCAGTATATCCAGCCTCGTTTTTATGAAATTTATTGTTTCCAATAATGTTTTTACTCTATTGCTTAGCAATTATCCCTATTACTAAAACTCCCCGTAGAGTGATTATTGACAATGTTGATATCCAAAACGAGGTTGGATGTACTAACTACGCCAAAACACAGTGTTTAAACAGAATCAGGAAAAGTGTATTCTATCTTTCGAAGCCCATTTGGAACATGCCATGGAATATGACATTGGAAGTTGGCTGACCATGATATGCCTGCGAGACCTTTACTGGAACAACGAAAAACACGTGAAAACCGACAACATGAACATTATAATGAAGGGCATATAGTATGAAGGGCATATCATGGTCATTGAAAAAAATTCTGTTTCGTATCAAGAAGGACGTCAAAATTTGCAAAGAAAGTAAAATTTTCAAAAAGTCTCTGTGGAGGATATTGCTAGCCATTCCTATGGAAAACACTCCTCCTAACAGACTTCTGAAAATTTTGCCCACTGGGAAACATTTGCAACCCTTCTCATCTCAGGTTTTTTGGCATGTTTCAATCCGAACCGTGTGCTCCTATTTTCTGCACAAACAGTACGACCATATATTGTAATTATTGTGTGCATGGTACGGAATTCTGCTTAAAAGCTTTCGAACTTTTAAGTATGACGAAGCATGAATATATATATACACATTTGGTTTATCTCGAACTGTTTCGTTTTTTTTGGAATATTGCATTTTTATCATGTTTAAGTAGTAAAAATCTATGCAGTTACGAACCGTCGTTTATTCGTTTAAATCCATGGGGTTTTTTCAAGGGAAGAAATATTCGCAAATTTCGCAAATATGGAGCTTACCAAATTAAGGTTTTCCATTGTGGCATATACGTTGTTTTTTTCAGACACAAATAAAAGGTTTGACATTAACGTGGTTATACTTTCTCAGAAACAGCGAATTCCACTTGATTTTACAGGCCTTTCGTTGATACCAGTTTATATATATATATATATATATATATATATATATATATATATATATGTAAGGCATATATTTTACTGAAGATACTAAGCCGCATAAAGATGAATAAAAAAATAAATGATGATAATGATAAAGTGGTCCATAGGTGACATACACATTTCACAAAAACCTATTGATTGATATACCTTATCAAATCTTGTAAGAGGTAAGCCAATTCTAATAAATGGTGTTTTTTCAGACATTTTACGTCGTGTTACAGAAGAAGTGCCATTCCATGACGCTTCACATTTGAAAATCAGAAGCAAAA
Source organism: Turritopsis rubra (assembly GCA_039566895.2). NCBI lineage: Eukaryota > Metazoa > Cnidaria > Hydrozoa > Anthoathecata > Oceaniidae > Turritopsis > Turritopsis rubra. The sequence continues at coordinate 6,658,591 of CM077623.1, forward strand.
AAATCACATATATGATTCATTAACAAAATGAAGCATTTCAACGTAACATTACTGCAGCTAATTTTATTGAACGTTGCATTTTAATTGTCGGTTCAACTTCACCGGATTCATGAAAAAATGAGATTCCTGGTAATCTCAAACAACACTGGACGCGGCGGTGGCTATCTTACTAATAAATAAGAATTATTATTCAACAGGAAGTGATGGTAGAAGTAGTTGTTTACTGGAAGTTTGAGGGCTTCCCTGTGGGCAAAATCTTCAAAAAGTCTCTGTGGAGGAGCGTTTTTTTAAATTAAAGCAGCAGGCGATATTGCTTGCTATTCCTATAGAAAACACTCCTCCACATGCATAGTATTTTTTCCACAAGTTTCTTAATTAATATTAATGATGTTGCGTCGTATTAATTTGTAAAGGCTAGCCGCCGCGTGCAAATGGTTTCAATAACTCCTTAACACCATAACGTTGTTTTAACAAATTTGATGAATGTGATCTTTTGTCGTTTTGTCAGAATTCACACATTTGTTTTGGTTTGAAAATGCAATAAGGTCTCCATAGCATATCTAGCTTATCTCCAATAAGAATAATTTTGCCTCTAACTCCTTACTTTTGTTGCCTTTTGAAGGCAAGATTAGACGTCGTCTTTTTGCCGAACAACACTAAATGATTTTCAAAAAGAAAATCAGTTAAGATTAGGCGCCTTCCTTTTGCCGCACCAAACTGAACCGATTCGGAATATATCAGTTTCATGCGTAAACATGACAAACAGCTCTTAAATTTATGGCACGAAAGTAATATTTTCGAAAATTTTCAAGATGTCTGACTCTGAGAATGATGAAGATTAACATATCCAATCCCTGTTAGCTAAATTTGAAAGCAGGAAGGAAAAAAAACAGTTTGTCATTAAAAATAAAACCCCGTATACACATTTTTTCATTTTAAGGCTTTGAAGGTCAAAAAGTCAAGAACATGCTAAGAACATTCGAGGAATGGGAACTTTAGCTTTAAGAAAATATTTCTACATTTTACAAGAAACTTCATCCTAATAGTTAAATGTGAAGTTTGAAGTCCTTTGTAGAAATTTGTAGAAATTCAATAATGTATAATTTAAGAATATATATTAAGAAGAACATTTTTAGGCTTCAAAATTGAAAAGTTAAGAACATTTCGTATCGGTTTGAAATTCCCGATGTGAGTATTTTGTAAAACTACATTTTTCAAGTCAATTGTTTTAATTGGACTAAAGTACTCTATTGAAAAGCATAACATACACGAGTTTCCAATTACTATTTTTAGAACTTGATCGAAATTTTCGTGTTTTCTGATAACAGACACTGGCCGTCGTAATGTAGCGGTGATATGAAAAATGTGACCTCAACTCATATCGCCTCTCTTGGAAACTTAATGATACAAACCTTATTAATAACTAACCCATAGGCGTATTCAGGGTCAGTCAGTCAGTCAGTCAGTCAGTCAGTCAGTCAGTCAGTCAGTCAGTCAGTCAGTCAGTCAGTCAGTCAGTCAGTCAAAAAAAAAAAATGGAGGAGTCCAATTTTATGATATTTCTTTTCAGTCTTAAAAGTGTCGATTAGGTTACTTGCACGTTTTCCTTTTCTACTTTAAATGACTAAACTCTCCTCCACAAATTTTGACTGACCTCTAGCTACGCCTCTGTAACCCAGCTTAATGGTGCAAACCTTGATAATAACTAACCCTTAATTCGCAGCTCGTCAGGCTAATGCCTCGTTTTTTTCAAACATTTCTATAAGACATTTCACCGTTTTACAATGTATAGCGAGGAGAGATTTTCATTAAAATATAATCGCGTAAACTGAAACGTTTATCTCTGACTACGCTGTTTGTTTAAACAAAGGTGACGAAATCAAATCTTTTTTGGTGGAAACGAGCTTATCAAACGTGCTACTAGAGTGATCAAGCGTTTCAGATTGAACAGTTCTATGATACTGCACTCCTCCACTTGGTTTCTATGGCACTCCATCATTCATGATATTTCTTTGTTGTTGTTTTTTAATTATTTTTTATTAAAAAGATGTTTTTATAATTTTATTTGCACGGCCACCAGTAAATCGAGTGAGACGCGTGTATATTTTATATTGTAAAAACAATATGATCTAAATGACTTGTTATCTGACATTTTCAATCGCAATAAAGACATTTAAAAAACGTTCTAAAATCCATTATATGAGACAGTTGAGCTATTGATGTGCTTACAAAATAATCATTGCCTTACAACCTCGAACCCAGGGTCTCTTGCTATTTCGACCTACGAAAAGGCAAGGGACTCTAGGTTCGCGGTTGAATAATTTCGAATAAAATACAAAACATACAGATCGCATGTGAATCTTTGTGAGTTTAGACGGCATACGTGAATAAAGCATGAATATATTAGGTATGAACGAGTTGAAGGAATTGAATTTTTGGACAGCAGTAATAGCCGAATTGGTTGCCTCTGCTGTGTATATTGTCATTGTGTGTGGTTGTGGCTTATCTGAGCAAACGCCGAGTAACCTTCATATCTCCTTGACTGTTGCATTCACCGTTGCTGTATTGGCATCGGCGTTTTGGGATGTAAGCGGTGGACATTTTAACCCAGTGGTTACGCTGGCGATGCTGCTTTTAAAGAAAGTTTCTGTAATTCGTTTTATCATGTATGTGATTGCACAATGTGTAGGAAGTACGTGAGAATTCCCTATTTCCTAACTGATCTTCAGTATATAGATCACTTTCATGCATTGTTTATAAATATTCGTGTTCTTTACTCTACAATTACTAATTACTATAGACCCCTTCAGAGGCGGATATAGAACCTAGTCGAAATTTATGGAGGAAAGCACGGTCATTAAGCGTATAAAAGAAAAACGTGCAAATAACCTTATCAACACCTATTTTTTTTACATAAAATTCATGGTTCTGTACTCCTTCACTTTCTTTGACTAACCCTAGATCCGCCTCTGCCCTTACAAATTTCCATTCTAAATATAATCAAGCATATTTTTTTTGCAAAGGTATCGGTGGAGCTGCCCTTTTGCTTCTCTTTACACCAAAAGCATTTCTTGGAACATTGGGTGTGTTGCAACTCCATAACGACATAGATCCTGGCGTTGGATTTCTCATAGAAGTTGTCCTTACATTTCAATTTATATGGACAGTGGTGTCCAGTACGGATCCTATTAAAAACTTCAGTGGATTTCAAGCTCCGTTTGCTATTGGTTTATCAGTTGGAATAGCATTATTAATGGGGGTAAGTGGTCCTATTTGAAATATAAATGAGCCTCCTTACAGCGGGCGTCATTTTTAGAGTGGAACACCTTTGTATAACCGATACGCTTTATCTTAACAAGGTCATACCCGTGTCTATACCATTTTGATTTAAAGTCTGCGTCAATAATATTTGGGAAAATGAATATTTCATAGTTTCTCTGTAAAAAAAATTTTTGAACGCAAATTAAATCCGGTAAGTAAATCCGAAATGACATTTACGTCATAAGTGTAAATATTATTGACACAGACTTTAGTTTATTGAATGGGTTATAGATCATACTAACCAGATAACAGAGGCCAATGAGAATTCCAAACATCATTATGTCCAAATTAACATTTTTGAAGCGTCTTTCAATAAATAGTTATTTATTTTTAGATCCCCTACACTGGAGCTGCCTTGAATCCAATCAGAGCGCTTGGTCCTGCAGTTGTGATGAAAAAGTTCGATGATCATTGGGTAAGTAAACTGCGCTATATCGACACTTCTGTTAGACCCTGTGAGAATGTCACTAATTTCTTATAACGGATAATTATTGCTGCTTGTGCATTTAGCGTTAAAAAAAAAGTGAGGCATAGAAAAACGACTCACAAGATTAAATTATCGCCGAAGAAGTAGTTTCAATAACGGTCGGTAAACTCCCCGTCCGGTTACTGTCCGGTTACTGTCTGTCTCTGATGTGTCCTCAGAGAAGAAGTGTCCGGATACCACTTATTTTACCTGCAGATGGTAGCGAAACACATCCGTCCGAGTATACAAGCAAGAATTGTTCTTATATGTTAACAAAAAATTCCAAAAATTATTAACCATGAGATCTGGGTGCTTGTGTTTAGATATATTGGGTTGGTCCGATCATGGGATCCCTTTTAGCTACGCTCACTTACCAGTATATACCAAAGTTGACCTCGACTAACGAAAGGAATTCTTCTATCGAGCTAGCTGAAGTTATGCAGAACCAATACAGTACAGTTGAGGGAAGGAAGGAAAAAGTATAAGCAAACTTAAATAAAATCATCCACTGTGGAACCGTCAATGCACAGAAAGCAAAATAGAATTGATGATCAGAGGAACTTCGATTGATATGCATGCGAAGAACTTAGAAATACGTTCATCTCTCCTCACCATGAATTTACGGTGAAAAGTCTTATAAAAATGTTTGAAAGAACGATTCATAACTCGACTCCAGCCTCACTTCCCCTGACAAAATTTATAAGGTTTTTACCATAAACTTAGGTGAGAAGAAATTGTCAAACGAACTGTATGTAACATATATCCAGTGGATTGTTGAAAAAATGATTGTAGTATAAATAGAAAATGGAAAACTAAAGGTTTCTTCAATTTTACAATTGAATAACTTGTATATAAAAGTTATTTTTATTATCATCTTTATTGTCTATTTGTCATTTTTTTTTTTTTTGTAATAAATCTCAATATATTTTTCTTTTCTGTGTCATCTTACATTGAAGGACAACAATGGCATAAAACATATGGAAAATTAATTTTAGTAAAGTATCCTAAAATTATAGTGAGTATCGTCGTGTTTCGTCTGTGTGTCGTCGTGTTTCGTCTGTGTTTTTAGACTTTTTAGGCTTTTAAAATGATTTGTTATAGCCCTCCTACAATTTTGATGTTTATAACGAGGACGGATGTACTAACTACACCAAAACACAGCGTTTAAACAGAAATTCGAGAAAGGTGTATTATCTATATATGAATGACATAACGAAGCTTTGGCTGTGTTTATTCCTTTCTTCTTGGTTGCGTTGTTTATTTGCGTCTTCCTTGATAAACATTAATGCTCGAGGCATGTGTAAAAGTTTATCGCTCGCCACCCTATACACCAATTGATCATAAGAATCTGCCATGATGATTTGCCAGCTCGACCTCTAACTTCCCCGCTGGAAACTCTTGTAAAAGTGTTTGAAAAGAACAAGGTGTAACCGACCATCGCCCTCACTGACCCCAAACAAATGTTAGAAGGGTTACCCCAAGAAGTTCGTACATCTGGAAATGATACTTTAATTGTATATAAGAGTTAGATAGTTATTCTCGTATTGTTCTAAACTCTGGCAAGCACAAATTTTGATAGATCCCAGTGGGCAAATTGTGCTTTTTTATTGAAACAACAGGCGATATTGCTTGTCGTTCCTATAGCAAATACTCCTTCACAGAGACTTTTTGAAGATTTTGCCCACTGGGATAGTTCAACTAACATGATAAAACAAACACATTACCTTTATTTACTCAAAAGAGTATCAAATCTATGCCAAAAACGCCTGGCGCCAATTTAAGAGATTGATAACAAGGTTGCTAAAACCGGAAGCATATCTATAATGCTTAGTGGATAACTGTAATGCAAATGATTCTCATCTCATTGAATGTCGCAAAAGCAAAGAAGAATGCGTGTTAACAACCTCGAATATGGCAGTGAAAAAGTCATTTGAACATATAAATCAATATAATATTGGCGTAAATGGGTAACTAACAAAAATTAGCAACCAAAATGAGTCCTCTCTGATAACAAAAATTTCGTTAAACATTTTAAAATGCTTAGCAATTGAATGAATATTCAACAAGAACTGTTAATATTGTTGAAATCTGCGTGCTTTCTTTAGCATTGTCACTAATTCTAAACCTGTATTTTGCACATTTTTTTCATTTGCTGCAGAATTGACCTGATAGATGACAGATAAATAAAATCTTATTGCAGAATCTTTCGTAAATAGAAAAATGCTTTGACCTCATTTCAATAGCAGGCCAACGCCTCAGTTGATACTCGTGCTTATAAACACTTAAGCATAATGAAAGGTTACAACATAGTCATTGGAAAATTTCCAACCTCGAACCCAGGGTCTCTGGCCTTTTCAATATACGGACATGAATCATATATCATATATCAAGAAACAGAGTATATGTTCTCAAAACTTCGAAAACCACCTACTGCCTATACCTTAACTAAGAGCTTGGAAAGAAAAAAACATTTTTGAGACACCCAGGCTATATAAAGCTACTATTTCCTCTGGAATTAATATTATCATAGAAATTGATAAAACCAGTATTCTGGGCCACACTGTCTAGGGAAATCTTTTTAATCAACAATTTTGATCTTTTTTTTCCTTTTTTTGGGGAGCTGTCAAATCAAAGGATTCAGGTTCCTCATATCTTGTTCGGCAATTTTAAAAATTTTAAAATATATTCGAATACGCGAGTAATATTTGGCTTAATTATGTCATTTTCAATATCCAATCAGAAGTCAGAATTGACCGGCCTGGACCAGGGCTATCTTCGTCGCCATCCAATATATTAAAAAGACAAGAAGCCCTGGGGAAGAGGTTGAATTAACCCCTATTTAAGAGGAATTGCTCAGTCTAAAGGTTTCAAAAGCTCTGAAATGTTGTAATTTGTAACTTCTATTTCTATTGTTATTAGCAAATCGCTCATCAACGTTGTAAACATGAAATTCGAATTTCATGTTTACAAACTCTGTTTAGGAATAAACTTATTTATGCCTAGGGTAAACTCCATCAATTCTACATCTTCACTACCACGATATGTATCTTAAATGGTTAGTATTAGTCAGATTTGAACAGATAGAAATCACCTGCTTTTAAAAATGAAGCATGTAAATATCCGCCGTTTTGATACAAAGAACAGTAGCGATTTCCGCGCATAATTTTTTTAATTTGTCAGGTGAAACAGCCGCGGATGAAGAAAACCACCTCAACCACCTGATAACAATTTATACTATGTATAAAAAAGAAATATATATAATTCTATTCTAGCAAGAGAGCTGTATTATATATATACTAGCTATAGTTCATGTAAATACATTTGATAACACAGTTCCTATACGTTATATTTATATGATACGGTCATCTCCCACTTTCCAAGCTTTTAGAGATGATTAGAGATGATTTCCCTTTCAATTGTATTTTCTTTTCTTAAATCCTTATTATTTCTCAACGTATCGTATGGATAAAATAAAACCTGTAGTCGTCACTTCTTCGCTACCATTTTCCTATCTGTCCCTTCAAACAAAATGCTAGTGTCCAGGCCTCCTATTTATGAAACGACGTAATGGACTATTTCCTTGAATAACCTAGTTGAAACTTAATGTCCTATACCCCTAATTTACTTAAGTTTTCACGCTCTTTCCATTTATCGCATTGAAAAATTGTAAAAATGTATACCGTAATGTAAAATGCCGGTTATAAGCCCTTGACTACCATAAATTCAAACCCAGAGTCTTTAGTGGCCTTATAAGTGTGTAGGGATAAAGCCAGGAAGGAAGAGGGTATTTCCCTTTGAAATTTTGAGACTTACGTCCGGAACGGCTATAACCAGAGGTCTGATATTGGAATTTTACTGTGTTAGGGTTTTTCGATTCTTTCACTTTTGAAAATTGATTCGTTTGAGCGCATCAATTATGTCGCCATGTCGTTTGAGATGTTCACTTGGAAAACGTCATTAATCGGCTTATATGTTAACTCGTTTTAGAAGATTGCTCGTTTTAGATTAACAACGGCTCATCTTTCGGACCGCTTAAACATCTAAATCATCCCGAATTACAATACGAGGATTTCTTGCAAAATCTCCTTCGACAAATATTCGATATTTACTACACATCTGACGCAAGAATAAAACAGAATGTCTCTTAATATCTATAACGACCTTTCATCTAACGAATAAACATTTAAAATGAGACATTTTTTAAAATGCCTATATTTAAAAACCCAATAAAAACATCTAATATTGCACGGCGACTTCAAAGACGAAATTTTGGAACCGAATTTACTTCATAGCAATGTGCATCTAAAAATTGAAGCTGGACCAAATTTAGCACAAATGAACAAGCTCATATCCATCATATATCCATGTTTTATTGCGACTTTATAGAACAAATTAACAGCTATATCAACAGTTCATATAGAAACAAGAAATGGAGCAAAATAACCTCGAACCCAGGGTCTCTTGCCTATTCGATATCTAGACGGGGGCGAAGAAAACCCTGGTTTCGGCTGCTCAGAATCAACAGATATACTGTTGATTTTAATGTATGCAATTTTTGGCTCGTTACGTCCTATATTTACAAAAATGTCTTGAGAAATAAGCGCTTATATTATGCGAGAAATAATGGTCAAATTAGTAAGTAATTAAGAATTCAAAATAAGAAAATCTCCAAGGGGTCTTTAGCAGAGATTTCATTGTGGAAGTAAAAGTTGTTTAAATAGGAAAATGTAAACATGAGATAAATTTATTTGATCACGTTCACAGCAAAGTGTAAAATTATTTTCAATTCGTTTAATTATTCAAGAAATCGCAAGCCAATGAAGTCGCTAAATGAAGCAGCCGGGACAACGGTCTTCTTTGCCGCCGTTCGTATATCGAAAAGAGAAGAGATCCTGGGTTCGAGGTTGGGAGCAAAATTGATGTGCAGAATTCACGTTCAAGCGCTGAAAGAATCCTTCCAACGATACAAGATAAAGATTTAACAACTGAGAAAGAAAGAAACATAGCTACTGGGTTAAAGGAAAGAAATCAAATACCGTATTTCCTCTAATAAACGCCGCCCTCTGATAAACGCCTCCCTCTATTAAACGCCGCACTTATAGCCAAGCATTTGTAATAAACGCCGCCCTCTAATAAACGCCGCCTTCTAATAAACGCCGCATCTTGAAAAGCGGCGTTTATTAGAAAACAGACTAAACAAGCAACAAAAAATGGTTTACACGAGTTGGACTTGTTTTCTATCAACAAATTCTTCCACAACTAAAGATAAAAACGAGTATTGTTTTTTCCTCTTCAACAGTTCGTCATGAAGAATTTTTGCATGAACTTTACTTGCTGTGTAACAGTTGAATTGCGCAGGAACACTCAAACCAACTTCTCGTATCCTTTTACCATTTACGATTGCGTGCACGTGATTACCGTCAATTTCAATGTAAAATGCTATTAGCTTAGACAGTTTTTTAGGAAGAGAAAACATTGTTGTTTAAAGGCTGTTTTTATTTGATTTTTCATTCTGTAATAAACGCCGCCCTCTGATAAACGTTGCCCTCTATTAAACGCCGCATCCAAAATCTGCAATTTGTAATAAACGCCGCGGCGTTTATTAGAGGAAATACGGTAATTCAGTTGTTGTTGTAAAGGAAGATTACCACGAAGAAGATTGTCAAGCGTTTGGGGCTATTGCTGCTCAAATATGTCGATCTTCATGAAGCATTTTCTGGGAAAGGAATATCAATAGCCGGAACCCTAATCTAGGTGATGTACGAATCAATGAAAAGGAGGACGTTACACGGATTACTTGCTAACCCTGATTCAATGAAGCAGTACATTCTAAGAGTATATTATCAACTTTATAACTGGACTTGATTGGAAAAGAGATTAATTGAAAAGATACCTCTGGAAGAAAATAGTTGGAAATTTGGTATTGATGAAACATGCAATTCCAAACTTTTATAACGATAAATGCATAATTTTAGTTATGTGTGTGATGTTCAATTTTTTGCAAATTTACTTTGTATTATCTGAAGATTCACATTGAAGTGTTTTGCTCTTTTAAATTGTTCCCATATTTCGGGATTTGACTGAATATTTCGACGATTTTTTTGTAGGGCCCCAACTGCCTTAAATAGTTTTAACAAAAGACAAAGAGGAAAGTAAACGCTGGAGAATAATCAGCTCAAAGAAGTTGTATGAGGGTGGAAGTGAACGTTATAGTGATAGGTCTGATTTTGACTGGTGTCCATAGTCCAAATTGGAAAAAGTGAAGCGAATTGGACAGCTTTCTTTTGCGTTTGTTTTGTAATATGCTTATACCGTGTTTTTTATTTATGTATTAAAGACTACAAGACATTGTTCAATATGATGAATGGAAAGAGCATTAGAGGTGTAAACGTTGCAAATAAAATATCCAATGAAATCACTGAAATATGATTGACGTCAGCATTTTCTTTAAATGACCATAACTTTTTAGCAACGTAAGTACACCCACTTTATATTTCATTTTTCATCAGCTTTTGATTGGTATATTCAAAGTTAAACAAATTTTGACTTCAATTTTTTTCCGACCGTGAAACCGTGACGTCCTTGGGGCAAAATCTCGAGAGGACCATCAGTGATTTTGAATCACCTACATGTCAGAGGCGCATTTCCACCAACAAAAATCACAGGTTAGGCTATTTTTTCTCAAAAAATTCCCTGTTTAGGGTGGATTTAAATCTTTTAAAGTCTTGAATATTTTAAAACTACAATCAAAACCTTCACAAAAGATTTACTTTAGACAATTCTTAGACAGGGAATGTTTTGAGAAAAACCGGTTATCCTAACCTTTGATTATTCGATGGAAATTTTGTGCCCCTGAAATAAAGGTAATACGTTGTTAATTTTTTACCCCCTGAGACTGAAATTGAAATCTACTACCAACTATTAACAGAATATTGTCATAAAATGGATCTCAACTTGTTGGTGGCGTTATGCTAACAAAAGACTAAACCTCTATATTGGCGTGCAACTGAAACAAATTTTTTTGTTCATCATACAATCAGTTGATGCAACTTGACATTCGCTTTGCTTAGAGCGTGCTTGCTGTTCATTTTTTTCAATGTTTTATTTAAGTGGTTACTCTGATATTACTTTTCTTGAATATGTTTTCATATACTGCATATTATTTTTCTTAATTTATGTGATTATGTCCACTATGATTATTTAACCTCGTTTGGATTTACTTACTTTTATTAAATATATGCCTGTTCCTTCTTGATAGAAGTTCTTTATGATGTAATCTTCCTAACCTCTTGATTGATCCTGATAGATGTTCCTTTATTTCTTCTAAAGCTTGAGAGTATTGTTGTTTCCGCCCTTAAGAAAAAGTCTAAGCTGTTTCCCGCTAGACTTGCTGCGACGATCTCTAATTGTTTTTCTTTTGAGATTTGATAAACTTGCGATGACAGTGTTGCAATCGTGTTCATGCCATAACCCAGTGAGCACACATCCGTCCTTAAGACGTCCCGTGGACGTTCTCTCGTCCACCTCTCGTCCACGTACCATTGTGGAAGTCCTCTTGACATCCTTGGAACGTCCTATGCAAGTCCCTGTTGGACATCCTATTCGAGCGGACGGATTAGACTTCACTTTCGACGTCCCCGGGTCGTCTTTGGGACGTCTTAACTGAACGTCCATGGGACGTCCCTTGGGAAGGCTCTTGTTAGATTTTAAAAACCTATTGTGTGACAATTTATAACATAATTTTTATAACATAATTGAACTTCCTTTGTGTGGTCCATTGTATTAAAAAAACGTTGATGGATGAAATGTTGAACTAAAGTAAAATACTTAAAGTAAAATACGCCGGATTTAACAGTCTTGTGTTGCATGGATGGATGTCGTTCTCGATAATTATTTGGGGTTGGTTGCAATCGTTTCTAATTGGCTGGTTATATGGAAGAAATTGTCCTACTTACGTATGGCGGGACGTTTTAACGCCATCTCACCACTACATTCATTTCTTTTGTGTTATCACATTTGGGTTATATTATATTTATGCTTTTCATATTTTTGAACGGATGGTTATGCCATTAAACAATCCGTTTAAAAAACAGTTAGAAAAAGAAAAAAACGAACGAAACAAACAGCTTTTGTTTCAAAAATCAAGAACACAACAAACAACTGACCAATCGTTTACCTGTATTCATCGGAGATCGAACAGTGTCTAACACCAAATCATTTATTATATAACATATTGCCTCATCATCAGACTCAATGAAAAGCCCGCATTGAAACGTACCAAAATCACCTGTATTCGACAAAACCGTCAATTACAAAATGCTTATCACAAAAGATATGCTAAATACGTGCTTTCTTCTCATAAGCACAGCTTTTATAACCACCAGGAGGCTAAAATTCACTAAAAAAGATATTAGCACCAACTAAGCCTCACCTTGTTCAAAATTGAATCAAAGAAAATCATTTTTTTTCATGTCACTCATACTTTCTTCCAATCAACGTTAACTTTAATCTCAACGTTACCTTTTTATTACTTCTCTCTGAGTTTATAATAGAGGCATGTAGGGTTTTGAGGGTTTTGATGGGGTGTATTTCTGTTTTCTTGCTATATATCAAGTAAGCGGCGCCTGAAGCGCCAAGATAGGCTCAAAATGGCAAAAAGATAAAAGAAGCTGGTTCGATTTTTACTGGCGCTTAAAAAAAAGCGTCTGTCATTATTCACTTTAGGGACTGCCGAAAGAATGAATCCTTACAGAGCGAGATATCATAAAATACTTTCGCGATTTATTCATTTCTTTTCGTTGGTGGTTGGTACAGAGTTAATTATTTACTCTATACTTAGATACACAATATTGTCAGTCATATGAAAACTGAAGCTCGGAAAGCTGAGGAAATGAGTGCACCAGTGAAAGAGGAATATACATAATTTTTGGAGAAATTTCCAACACTTTGTTAAAAAAACGTTTGAAACGTGCGTGACTGCAATAAGCCTGTTTTGCAAAAAGAAAATGTGCAAAAGATTTTATTTTTATTAGGTTTGGTCAATCACTAAAATCAATTTTTCAAAGTTTATATATTTTAGCCCTCCAATCGCCAAAATTTCTTTCTTAAAAATCTTTCACGTTTTGTGACCTGACCATCTGTTTTACACGGAACTATATATATGCTTACTCTATACAAAACTGGTTATGAGGGCATTACCGGAGAATATTGACTGACGTCAAAGTAAAGCCCAAGGTTGCGAGGGCAGTACGTGACGGAAGTCAATATTCTCCGGTAATGCCCGAAATAAACAGTTAGTATATGGGTTATTACCCGCGTTTGTGTTTCTTCAAAATTATACTTCGCTTCGTACCCAAAAAAAATTGTAAACAAACTTTTCTTTCCCATTTTTGTGTGACATTTGATTTGTTATTAAAAAAAGAAAAATGCAATGCAGTGAGTTCCCTTTACTGTTTCACTTATTATTTTCTCCCTACAATGTTTTTTTTCTATCTGTCTACCTATGTTTCTTCTGTGTTTGTTTACATTCATGCCTCTTATTTTATAATAAATAATGTTGCCATGACACTTCAGTGGGCTGTACCGGTGAATATTGACCGGAGTGACGTCACATTTAAGCGTAATTGACCAATAGGATCGCGCGAATTTGTTGTATCGAATACAGCCCTGCTACGCGGGTAATAAGGGGTGATGAAAAAGAGGTCCTTATATAAAAGCGTCCACATTTGTCTTGAACATATCTTAGATTTTAGAATTTTACACCTTCTACCTTTAACTAATGGATGTTCAACAGAAATTTTAACGACGGTCGTTGTGTCATTTTCTTCATTTGATGAGTGTTTGTTCTCTTATGACCGCCCATAAAAAAGACTCGAGGACAAGAAATATCAGAATGCATACTTATCTATTTGTGCTTTTTAGAAGTGCTTTGTTGCGAAATTCTACTTTCTCCATACCAAAAATCAATAAAGTTATGGAAATTTTCACGGGGACCTTTTTTTCCCCCGATCACCCTGTATAATTTTTCATAAAAATTAATAAGTCCGAGGTACTGATATATCTCAGATATATTTCTTATGCAAAAGAATTTCTTCCTTTCAGTCACAAAAATACGACATAAAGAATATGGTGCCAACCGATACTACTAATGCAAAACTTAGCGACAAAAATATTTTGAATACAAATTTAAACGAAAGTGCAGTTACAGTAACCATAGAAACTTCAATCCACGCCCCATTGACAGAGTGTTCGTAGTTCAAGCTGCAGGACAAAAGTCGCAAACTGCAGCGTGGAGTGCAATACAAATGGTTTCCCCAGGTTGCATATTCTCAAGTAGACATTCACCTTCGGCAGTAGGATTCTCTATACATGCCTGTGTTATCGGAGGAACTGTAAACGTGTCAACATATGGGTTGATACTGAATGTGGATGGGTATTCATACTGGCCTGGAGCGACTGACAAAAGATTATCCTTTCCTTTAAAGACTCTGACATGAATTTCCTTTAGAGATTTTTCCGGTGGATCTGTGCCACACGTATTACGCATGTTGACCTTAATATCGACTGTGCAGGGTGTGTTATCGCAGTTCAACGTGTAAGTCATATCACCAACAGCAGTCGATGATTGTGGATGGTTACCACCAGCGGCATAGATAGTAGAGGTGTATTCCCCTGGTGTAGACGTGCATTGTATCCAACCCCATCGGCTAAATTCTAGATCTGCGAAACTATATCCTGTTACCTCGGGGGGCGGATTAGATTCAGGTATTTTAGCCCAAGCGGTTTCACAGTTACTTGGATGTTCAGGTTCAGGTGTTGGAGAAGGATCGCATCGGACATTAATACTGAATGGACCACCCCATGAGGTGCCAGTATGATCTGGGTCTGGGCTTCCCCATGCTGTTTCCTGACTGTCTAGATCGGGTACACCTCCAGATAATTTTGCAACTGAGGCATGAGCGGCGATCCAGATGTCTTTTTCACACGCAGTCGCAACTGTAAGACCTATGTCTTCCCAAGTCACGCAATATCTTTCAGTTGTAGGGTAGGGGCTAGAAAATGTGTTCTTGTGAGGAAATTGTCCAATTTTAATGTTGCCTTTCCTTCCTTGTGGCATACCAGAAAGTTCGATACCAACCCAAAGATGTGTTTCCAGGAGATGGAAATCATTTGATGTGTCAAATTTAACGCACAATCCGGTAGCATCAACAGTAACACTGATGGTACCAGCTTCTATGTGTTGGCCAGCTACAAATATAACAGACGGTGGATCAGCACTTGTTGGTGTTTCACCCATTGCCACTGACAGCCACGACATAACCACTAAACCAACTAAAAACATCTCTAAATACAAAGAAATCGATTGACATGAAAGATAACAAGAGCCAATTTGAAATCTCATTACATTACATTACAATTTGAAATCTCATTACATTACAAGCGTGTAAACTATCTTTATACATTGTTTCATGATGGAATGTGTTAATTTTATTTAAATGTCATGTTATTTAAAAAACCTCTTAAATTCATTCTATTATAATAGGTTCTCTGATAATTTAATACACCATTTTCCACTTAACGATTTCATGTAACAAAATTGCACGAAAACTTCGTTCATATTTCATTCGTACTCCATTCGTATTTTTTCGTATTTTTGCCAAAATATTATTCACGTAAATACTTTTTGAAAAGAGTAATGAGAATCTCAAAATCAGAAATAAACTCAAAAAAGCCCTATGAATAACCTTAAGCAATCTGAACTAATCTCAGTGTGACTTGGGCTTATTGAACATGAAAGTACATGTTAAATAATGAAGAGACTGTTAACCAATCTTTCGTGACAGATAATTATCTTACGTGGACACCTAAAGTTTCTTTTGGGCTGTACGGTACCGCAGCTGTTGGCCTACTTTGAAATCTCAGTACCGGTAGAAATATATATTTTATATACATATATCCAATAGAATACGCGAGTTTCCAATTAGTATTTTTAGAACTTGGTCGAAATTTTCGTGTTTACTTTTCGGACATTTCCGTTAAAGATATCATGTCGTCTTTGTTTCTACCAATGTTCTGTAAATTTTGGTCTTATCTCTTGAGACTTGGGCTATTCAATCGCGTGTCTAAGCAAACTACGTAGAATACAAAAGTTTTTAATAATCACTTCATATAACATAAGAAGTTTGGAATAGAAATTTGAAGTTTGAAAAAAACACGGAAATTTTGTGTCCTCATGTAAAAATTTATTCTTTCTCGAATGTGTAAAGTTTCTTTCAGGCTGTACTGTATGTGAATCAGGGACAAGTAAAGTGTCAAAATATGTGATAAGCAAACAAATTCGAGTGGATTGTCAAAATTGATGATCTACTCGTTCAAGTTACCTCAATATGGCGCGGTCCCAATAGGATTTGCAGGATTTCTAAACTTATTTCAAGAATTTTATTATGAAATTAATAAAGAAAAAAACTTCGTGAAATAAAGTTCCCAATGTATGCTAGATATGTATGCACTTTTTTCAGTTTTTCAATCACATAACATGAGCAAATTTCCAGGATGGAGTTTATCATTAACATAAAGCGGAAACATTATTGTAGCTTCTCTAGAAAGACTTTTTATTCTAAACAATTTTTTCAAAACAATCAAGTTTTTCAGTACGGAGATCACAATACAACCTGGATGCGAATTCAACAAACATCAAATGTTCATTTTCTTTTTAACCTTAATTAAAATTATTTCCTCTGATAACATTTAGAAAAAACGTAGAACTTTCGCACCATATTTAAATCCGTTTTTGAGCGACTGGAGCAACTTCGACCAATCACAGACCGAATTGATAGATAAGGCGTAAAATCTGTTTGAGTCATTGAAGTAAAGGTATAATGCATTCGTTCGATCCCTTTTATAAGACCGGAAAGGTGAGCCGGTTTGAAATTGGTAGTGGAATTCTGTCTCAATGAAGGCCCTGCTGCCGATAAGCTGCGAAAGCCTCAACAGAGGAGGCGGATCTAGAACCTAGTCGAAATTTATGGAGGAGAGGAGAGGTCATTAAGACTTTAAAAGAAAAATGTGCAAATGACCTAATCAACACTTAAGTTTTAACAGAAATTTCATGACACTGTACTCCTCCACTTTTTTTGACTAACTCTAGATCCGCCACTGGAGCCTATGAAATATATATAAATGTGTCTGACAGAGTATTCGAACTCCTGACCAGTAGATAGTTGAATACTTTAACACTCGGTCATAGCACCACAATTAAAAAACAGAACAACAAAAATGTTTATGTCTTTAACGTCGGTATTAGTCAAATCTCTCTAATTCGAACTCTCTCTCTAATTCGAACTTATTTCAAAGTCCCTTCAATTAAAACTTCTTTGTAAACGAGCCTCCATAATTTGAACCATATTTTCGGTCCCTTGGCTGTTCGAATTACAGAGAGTGTACTGTAAATAAAAAAAAACATGATCTTTGCTTTGACTTACCTTCCAACAGATTTGCCCAATACGTTGGATTTAATGTTAACGACAACGCCACCAGTCTTGGTTTGAGTTCTACTGGACTTTCACCACACCTATTTATATCTGCGTGAGGAATTTAAAATGCCGTAATGTTTTTTGGTGACCCAGGCAACGTCAACGCGGTATTCGAAGATAGTATTCGAAGATTTTAATGGATGCTGATTAAGACATTGCTGATAACGACAAACGACAATGGCGAATTTGTTGCCAAGACAAACTAGAAGCTATTAAGCTTGATCGATTGAGTTCAACCAACTTCTCTTCAACTCTCTGATCTCTTACGGAACCAATAAAGAAATCAGATTGGTACTTTTGACAATGACTCAATGAGTTCAACTTTTGCCTTGTTGTCTGTGCGGAAAACACGAGGAAAAAAGCAATTAACCAATCAGGTTTTGTGATATTAACCAATCAGATTTTGTGGTATAGCTAGGTATAGCTAGAGGTCAGTCAAAATTTTTGTAGGAGAGTTTAGTCATTTAAAGTAGAAAAGGAAAACGTTAATAGTCTCAAAATAAGGGTAAAAAAACACACACACACAAGAAGAATCCAAAAGAGTCATTTAAAGGAATATAATTGAGTACAATCATTAATACGTCCATAGCTACCGATATCCTGACTGATTATTTTGTAAATATTATTTTGTATTTATCTTTATCTCCCAATTGAATAGTGTTTCATAACACAAGAAGAATCCAAATGAGTCATTTAAAGGAATATAATTGAGTACAATTATTAATACGTCCATAGCTACCGATATCCTGACTGATTATTTTGTAAATATTATTTTGTATTTATCTTTATCTCCCAATGGAATAGTGTTTCATAACGACTCAAGATAAAATCATGAAAGAGTCACCGGTCAGCCTTTGTCCATGCTTTGTTATATACTTTTTTGTCCGCATGCTTTGGCACTCTTCCAACAAAGTTCTTACCATAATCTCTTAAATCTTGGTTTTGTTGTGGTTATCTTCTGTTGTAATTACCGTCTCGAACATATGTCTCGAACATTAGTCATCTCGAATAATAGTCATCTCGAATAAAATATTGCTTTCTTCAGCGTTTCATTGCCTTAAGAAACTTCTCCCTATTCCGAACGTTTTTCCGTGTCCCGTTCTGAGTTGTACGGGTTTCTCCAAAATACTATACATTTTTAAAAATCAGTATAAATCATCATTCACTATAAAAATTTTTACTGGTTTGACGAACCTATCATATTCACGGATTTTTACTAAATATTTAACCAAATGGATATACTCTTCGGTTTTTGATTTAACAGTTTTTTTGCTGCTTTCGGATATCAGATACAGGATTTCGCATTTCCCCGTGTCTGTCTGTCATTCCGTGTGTAATGTCGCAGTTAATTCCGCCCTTTCACAACACCCTCTTGAGTATTGGAGTCCGTTATTGCCCGTTTTTTCATCAATTCGATCTCTGATTGTTTTGCTATGAAAACGGGTTTTAAAAATGGCGTAAAGTTCCGGGTTTGTGGATAACGATTCTCTAACGTGGGTAAAGAAGACAGAAACTTTACTTCAAAAAAGGTAAATAAATGCTTGGCTTAATTTGCAAGTGTTCTTACTGTTTTAATACAGTTTTTAATACATTATAGAACTAAGTTTTGTGTGTATACTTTATAATGATGATGGGGATAAATGTTTGAGAGTGAAAGTGTAGCACAGCTTCTTCACCACCAGCTCCAATTTTTAAAACTTTATTTTTATTCCAAATAATAGCTCAGCAATTTTCTGGCTGCAGTTTGTGTTTGTTTTTAGGCTTCTGCATGGCTGGCAGAGTATTGTAGCCGACAGCACAGTCACAAGGCATTCCAGTGTACACAATGTATAGTATACGATTGATTGATTGATTGATTGATTGATTTCTGCCCTTGACTATGAGTATAGCATCAGTTCTGTTTTTCTTCAGTCAAGTTTTAAATTCTGAAAGTTGGATGTTGACAAACGTGTTTGCGTTGTTGATCTGTGTTAGTTCCAGTGGTTGCGTAGCTTGTTATTTTTATCTCCTTTAATGATTGTAAATATTGAACTTTGTAACTTACGGTTTCAAATTAGTTAAGTTTAGAGTTAACAAGATTGTGTTGTATATACAGTAGAATCCCGTTTAGTCGTACTCCGGATAACTCGGACATTCGCTTAGTCGGACGAATTTCCTGTCTCCCCCGAGGGTCCGAGTTAACGGGATTCTACTGTATAATACCGTAGTTTCTAATGAAATTAGTTTCTTGAAAAATAAAACTTCCTTGTGTAAGATATGTTTTTGTTTTTATTGCTAGCAAACAAAAGATAGTCAATTTGACTAACAAAAGGTAGTCTTATTACGGACTACAAAATGACTACCTGTTGTGAGTCATTTTGCCTCATTTAAAGGAAGTCATATTTTCAATATATAATGCTGATCATTGCATATTGAATGCTTAAGAAGCTATCAAAGGCGTATTCAGGGTCTGTCAAAAAAAAGTGGAGGAGTCTGACGTTATGATATTTCTTTTCAGTCTTAAGTGTCGATTAGGTAACTTGCACGTTTTCTTTTTCTACTTTAAACGACTAAACTCTCCTGCAAATTTTTTTTACTGAGCTCTAACTACGCCTCTGTGTTTGTGCTTCATAGCAATGTGCATCTAAAAATTGAAGCTGGACCAAATTTAGCACAAATGAACAAGCTCATATCCATCATATATCCATGTTTTATTGCGACTTTATAGAACAAATTAACAGCTATATCAACAGTTCATATAGAAACAAGAAATGGAGCAAAATAACCTCGAACCCAGGGTCTCTTGCCTATTCGATATCTAGACGGGGGCGAAGAAAACCCTGGTTTCGGCTGCTCAGAATCAACAGATATACTGTTGATTTTAATGTATGCAATTTTTGGCTCGTTACGTCCTATATTTACAAAAATGTCTTGAGAAATAAGCGCTTATATTATGCGAGAAATAATGGTCAAATTAGTAAGTAATTAAGAATTCAAAATAAGAAAATCTCCAAGGGGTCTTTAGCAGAGATTTCATTGTGGAAGTAAAAGTTGTTTAAATAGGAAAATGTAAACATGAGATAAATTTATTTGATCACGTTCACAGCAAAGTGTAAAATTATTTTCAATTCGTTTAATTATTCAAGAAATCGCAAGCCAATGAAGTCGCTAAATGAAGCAGCCGGGACAACGGTCTTCTTTGCCGCCGTTCGTATATCGAAAAGAGAAGAGATCCTGGGTTCGAGGTTGGGAGCAAAATTGATGTGCAGAATTCACGTTCAAGCGCTGAAAGAATCCTTCCAACGATACAAGATAAAGATTTAACAACTGAGAAAGAAAGAAACATAGCTACTGGGTTAAAGGAAAGAAATCAAATACCGTATTTCCTCTAATAAACGCCGCCCTCTGATAAACGCCTCCCTCTATTAAACGCCGCACTTATAGCCAAGCATTTGTAATAAACGCCGCCCTCTAATAAACGCCGCCTTCTAATAAACGCCGCATCTTGAAAAGCGGCGTTTATTAGAAAACAGACTAAACAAGCAACAAAAAATGGTTTACACGAGTTGGACTTGTTTTCTATCAACAAATTCTTCCACAACTAAAGATAAAAACGAGTATTGTTTTTTCCTCTTCAACAGTTCGTCATGAAGAATTTTTGCATGAACTTTACTTGCTGTGTAACAGTTGAATTGCGCAGGAACACTCAAACCAACTTCTCGTATCCTTTTACCATTTACGATTGCGTGCACGTGATTACCGTCAATTTCAATGTAAAATGCTATTAGCTTAGACAGTTTTTTAGGAAGAGAAAACATTGTTGTTTAAAGGCTGTTTTTATTTGATTTTTCATTCTGTAATAAACGCCGCCCTCTGATAAACGTTGCCCACTATTAAACGCCGCATCCAAAATCTGCAATTTGTAATAAACGCCGCGGCGTTTATTAGAGGAAATACGGTAATTCAGTTGTTGTTGTAAAGGAAGATTACCACGAAGAAGATTGTCAAGCGTTTGGGGCTATTGCTGCTCAAATATGTCGATCTTCATGAAGCATTTTCTGGGAAAGGAATATCAATAGCCGGAACCCTAATCTAGGTGATGTACAAATCAATGAAAAGGAGGACGTTACACGGATTACTTGCTAACCCTGATTCAATGAAGCAGTACATTCTAAGAGTATATTATCAACTTTATAACTGGACTTGATTGGAAAAGAGATTAATTGAAAAGATACCTCTGGAAGAAAATGGTTGGAAATTTGGTATTGATGAAACATGCAATTCCAAACTTTTATAACGATAAATGCATAATTTTAGTTATGTGTGTGATGTTCAATTTTTTGCAAATTTACTTTGTATTATCTGAAGATTCACATTGAAGTGTTTTGCTCTTTTAAATTGTTCCCATATTTCGGAATTTGACTGCATATTTCGACGATTTATTTGTAGGGCCCCAACTGCCTTAAATAGTTTTAACAAAAGACAAAGAGGAAAGTAAACGCTGGAGAATAATCAGCTTAAAGAAGTTGTATGAGGGTGGAAGTGAACGTTATAGTGATAGGTCTGATTTTGACTGGTGTCCATAGTCCAAATTGGAAAAAGTGAAGCGAATTGGACAGCTTTCTTTTGCGTTTGTTTTGTAATATGCTTATACCGTGTTTTTTATTTATGTATTAAAGACTACAAGACATTGTTCAATATGATGAATGGAAAGAGCATTAGAGGTGTAAACGTTGCAAATAAAATATCCAATGAAATCACTGAAATATGATTGACGTCAGCATTTTCTTTAAATGACCATAACTTTTTAGCAACGTAAGTACACCCACTTTATATTTCATTTTTCATCAGCTTTTGATTGGTATATTCAAAGTTAAACAAATTTTGACTTCAATTTTTTTCCGACCGTGAAACCGTGACGTCCTTGGGGCAAAATCTCGAGAGGACCATCAGTGATTTTGAATCACCTACATGTCAGAGGCGCATTTCCACCAACAAAAATCACAGGTTAGGCTATTTTTTCTCAAAAAATTCCCTGTTTAGGGTGGATTTAAATCTTTTAAAGTCTTGAATATTTTAAAACTACAATCAAAACCTTCACAAAAGATTTACTTTAGACAATTCTTAGACAGGGAATGTTTTGAGAAAAACCGGTTATCCTAACCTTTGATTATTCGATGGAAATTTTGTGCCCCTGAAATAAAGGTAATACGTTGTTAATTTTTTACCCCCTGAGACTGAAATTGAAATCTACTACCAACTATTAACAGAATATTGTCATAAAATGGATCTCAACTTGTTGGTGGCGTTATGCTAACAAAAGACTAAACCTCTATATTGGCGTGCAACTGAAACAAATTTTTTTGTTCATCATACAATCAGTTGATGCAACTTGACATTCGCTTTGCTTAGAGCGTGCTTGCTGTTCATTTTTTTCAATGTTTTATTTAAGTGGTTACTCTGATATTACTTTTCTTGAATATGTTTTCATATACTGCATATTATTTTTCTTAATTTATGTGATTATGTCCACTATGATTATTTAACCTCGTTTGGATTTACTTACTTTTATTAAATATATGCCTGTTCCTTCTTGATAGAAGTTCTTTATGATGTAATCTTCCTAACCTCTTGATTGATCCTGATAGATGTTCCTTTATTTCTTCTAAAGCTTGAGAGTATTGTTGTTTCCGCCCTTAAGAAAAAGTCTAAGCTGTTTCCCGCTAGACTTGCTGCGACGATCTCTAATTGTTTTTCTTTTGAGATTTGATAAACTTGCGATGACAGTGTTGCAATCGTGTTCATGCCATAACCCAGTGAGCACACATCCGTCCTTAAGACGTCCCGTGGACGTTCTCTCGTCCACCTCTCGTCCACGTACCATTGTGGAAGTCCTCTTGACATCCTTGGAACGTCCTATGCAAGTCCCTGTTGGACATCCTATTCGAGCGGACGGATTAGACTTCACTTTCGACGTCCCCGGGTCGTCTTTGGGACGTCTTAACTGAACGTCCATGGGACGTCCCTTGGGAAGGCTCTTGTTAGATTTTAAAAACCTATTGTGTGACAATTTATAACATAATTTTTATAACATAATTGAACTTCCTTTGTGTGGTCCATTGTATTAAAAAAACGTTGATGGATGAAATGTTGAACTAAAGTAAAATACTTAAAGTAAAATACGCCGGATTTAACAGTCTTGTGTTGCATGGATGGATGTCGTTCTCGATAATTATTTGGGGTTGGTTGCAATCGTTTCTAATTGGCTGGTTATATGGAAGAAATTGTCCTACTTACGTATGGCGGGACGTTTTAACGCCATCTCACCACTACATTCATTTCTTTTGTGTTATCACATTTGGGTTATATTATATTTATGCTTTTCATATTTTTGAACGGATGGTTATGCCATTAAACAATCCGTTTAAAAAACAGTTAGAAAAAGAAAAAAACGAACGAAACAAACAGCTTTTGTTTCAAAAATCAAGAACACAACAAACAACTGACCAATCGTTTACCTGTATTCATCGGAGATCGAACAGTGTCTAACACCAAATCATTTATTATATAACATATTGCCTCATCATCAGACTCAATGAAAAGCCCGCATTGAAACGTACCAAAATCACCTGTATTCGACAAAACCGTCAATTACAAAATGCTTATCACAAAAGATATGCTAAATACGTGCTTTCTTCTCATAAGCACAGCTTTTATAACCACCAGGAGGCTAAAATTCACTAAAAAAAATATTAGCACCAACTAAGCCTCACCTTGTTCAAAATTGAATCAAAGAAAATCATTTTTTTTCATGTCACTCATACTTTCTTCCAATCAACGTTAACTTTAATCTCAACGTTACCTTTTTATTACTTCTCTCTGAGTTTATAATAGAGGCATGTAGGGTTTTGAGGGTTTTGATGGGGTGTATTTCTGTTTTCTTGCTATATATCAAGTAAGCGGCGCCTGAAGCGCCAAGATAGGCTCAAAATGGCAAAAAGATAAAAGAAGCTGGTTCGATTTTTACTGGCGCTTAAAAAAAAGCGTCTGTCATTATTCACTTTAGGGACTGCCGAAAGAATGAATCCTTACAGAGCGAGATATCATAAAATACTTTCGCGATTTATTCATTTCTTTTCGTTGGTGGTTGGTACAGAGTTAATTATTTACTCTATACTTAGATACACAATATTGTCAGTCATATGAAAACTGAAGCTCGGAAAGCTGAGGAAATGAGTGCACCAGTGAAAGAGGAATATACATAATTTTTGGAGAAATTTCCAACACTTTGTTAAAAAAACGTTTGAAACGTGCGTGACTGCAATAAGCCTGTTTTGCAAAAAGAAAATGTGCAAAAGATTTTATTTTTATTAGGTTTGGTCAATCACTAAAATCAATTTTTCAAAGTTTATATATTTTAGCCCTCCAATCGCCAAAATTTCTTTCTTAAAAATCTTTCACGTTTTGTGACCTGACCATCTGTTTTACACGGAACTATATATATGCTTACTCTATACAAAACTGGTTATGAGGGCATTACCGGAGAATATTGACTGACGTCAAAGTAAAGCCCAAGGTTGCGAGGGCAGTACGTGACGGAAGTCAATATTCTCCGGTAATGCCCGAAATAAACAGTTAGTATATGGGTTATTACCCGCGTTTGTGTTTCTTCAAAATTATACTTCGCTTCGTACCCAAAAAAAATTGTAAACAAACTTTTCTTTCCCATTTTTGTGTGACATTTGATTTGTTATTAAAAAAAGAAAAATGCAATGCAGTGAGTTCCCTTTACTGTTTCACTTATTATTTTCTCCCTACAATGTTTTTTTTCTATCTGTCTACCTATGTTTCTTCTGTGTTTGTTTACATTCATGCCTCTTATTTTATAATAAATAATGTTGCCATGACACTTCAGTGGGCTGTACCGGTGAATATTGACCGGAGTGACGTCACATTTAAGCGTAATTGACCAATAGGATCGCGCGAATTTGTTGTATCGAATACAGCCCTGCTACGCGGGTAATAAGGGGTGATGAAAAAGAGGTCCTTATATAAAAGCGTCCACATTTGTCTTGAACATATCTTAGATTTTAGAATTTTACACCTTCTACCTTTAACTAATGGATGTTCAACAGAAATTTTAACGACGGTCGTTGTGTCATTTTCTTCATTTGATGAGTGTTTGTTCTCTTATGACCGCCCATAAAAAAGACTCGAGGACAAGAAATATCAGAATGCATACTTATCTATTTGTGCTTTTTAGAAGTGCTTTGTTGCGAAATTCTACTTTCTCCATACCAAAAATCAATAAAGTTATGGAAATTTTCACGGGGACCTTTTTTTCCCCCGATCACCCTGTATAATTTTTCATAAAAATTAATAAGTCCGAGGTACTGATATATCTCAGATATATTTCTTATGCAAAAGAATTTCTTCCTTTCAGTCACAAAAATACGACATAAAGAATATGGTGCCAACCGATACTACTAATGCAAAACTTAGCGACAAAAATATTTTGAATACAAATTTAAACGAAAGTGCAGTTACAGTAACCATAGAAACTTCAATCCACGCCCCATTGACAGAGTGTTCGTAGTTCAAGCTGCAGGACAAAAGTCGCAAACTGCAGCGTGGAGTGCAATACAAATGGTTTCCCCAGGTTGCATATTCTCAAGTAGACATTCACCTTCGGCAGTAGGATTCTCTATACATGCCTGTGTTATCGGAGGAACTGTAAACGTGTCAACATATGGGTTGATACTGAATGTGGATGGGTATTCATACTGGCCTGGAGCGACTGACAAAAGATTATCCTTTCCTTTAAAGACTCTGACATGAATTTCCTTTAGAGATTTTTCCGGTGGATCTGTGCCACACGTATTACGCATGTTGACCTTAATATCGACTGTGCAGGGTGTGTTATCGCAGTTCAACGTGTAAGTCATATCACCAACAGCAGTCGATGATTGTGGATGGTTACCACCAGCGGCATAGATAGTAGAGGTGTATTCCCCTGGTGTAGACGTGCATTGTATCCAACCCCATCGGCTAAATTCTAGATCTGCGAAACTATATCCTGTTACCTCGGGGGGCGGATTAGATTCAGGTATTTTAGCCCAAGCGGTTTCACAGTTACTTGGATGTTCAGGTTCAGGTGTTGGAGAAGGATCGCATCGGACATTAATACTGAATGGACCACCCCATGAGGTGCCAGTATGATCTGGGTCTGGGCTTCCCCATGCTGTTTCCTGACTGTCTAGATCGGGTACACCTCCAGATAATTTTGCAACTGAGGCATGAGCGGCGATCCAGATGTCTTTTTCACACGCAGTCGCAACTGTAAGACCTATGTCTTCCCAAGTCACGCAATATCTTTCAGTTGTAGGGTAGGGGCTAGAAAATGTGTTCTTGTGAGGAAATTGTCCAATTTTAATGTTGCCTTTCCTTCCTTGTGGCATACCAGAAAGTTCGATACCAACCCAAAGATGTGTTTCCAGGAGATGGAAATCATTTGATGTGTCAAATTTAACGCACAATCCGGTAGCATCAACAGTAACACTGATGGTACCAGCTTCTATGTGTTGGCCAGCTACAAATATAACAGACGGTGGATCAGCACTTGTTGGTGTTTCACCCATTGCCACTGACAGCCACGACATAACCACTAAACCAACTAAAAACATCTCTAAATACAAAGAAATCGATTGACATGAAAGATAACAAGAGCCAATTTGAAATCTCATTACATTACATTACAATTTGAAATCTCATTACATTACAAGCGTGTAAACTATCTTTATACATTGTTTCATGATGGAATGTGTTAATTTTATTTAAATGTCATGTTATTTAAAAAACCTCTTAAATTCATTCTATTATAATAGGTTCTCTGATAATTTAATACACCATTTTCCACTTAACGATTTCATGTAACAAAATTGCACGAAAACTTCGTTCATATTTCATTCGTACTCCATTCGTATTTTTTCGTATTTTTGCCAAAATATTATTCACGTAAATACTTTTTGAAAAGAGTAATGAGAATCTCAAAATCAGAAATAAACTCAAAAAAGCCCTATGAATAACCTTAAGCAATCTGAACTAATCTCAGTGTGACTTGGGCTTATTGAACATGAAAGTACATGTTAAATAATGAAGAGACTGTTAACCAATCTTTCGTGACAGATAATTATCTTACGTGGACACCTAAAGTTTCTTTTGGGCTGTACGGTACCGCAGCTGTTGGCCTACTTTGAAATCTCAGTACCGGTAGAAATATATATTTTATATACATATATCCAATAGAATACGCGAGTTTCCAATTAGTATTTTTAGAACTTGGTCGAAATTTTCGTGTTTACTTTTCGGACATTTCCGTTAAAGATATCATGTCGTCTTTGTTTCTACCAATGTTCTGTAAATTTTGGTCTTATCTCTTGAGACTTGGGCTATTCAATCGCGTGTCTAAGCAAACTACGTAGAATACAAAAGTTTTTAATAATCACTTCATATAACATAAGAAGTTTGGAATAGAAATTTGAAGTTTGAAAAAAACACGGAAATTTTGTGTCCTCATGTAAAAATTTATTCTTTCTCGAATGTGTAAAGTTTCTTTCAGGCTGTACTGTATGTGAATCAGGGACAAGTAAAGTGTCAAAATATGTGATAAGCAAACAAATTCGAGTGGATTGTCAAAATTGATGATCTACTCGTTCAAGTTACCTCAATATGGCGCGGTCCCAATAGGATTTGCAGGATTTCTAAACTTATTTCAAGAATTTTATTATGAAATTAATAAAGAAAAAAACTTCGTGAAATAAAGTTCCCAATGTATGCTAGATATGTATGCACTTTTTTCAGTTTTTCAATCACATAACATGAGCAAATTTCCAGGATGGAGTTTATCATTAACATAAAGCGGAAACATTATTGTAGCTTCTCTAGAAAGACTTTTTATTCTAAACAATTTTTTCAAAACAATCAAGTTTTTCAGTACGGAGATCACAATACAACCTGGATGCGAATTCAACAAACATCAAATGTTCATTTTCTTTTTAACCTTAATTAAAATTATTTCCTCTGATAACATTTAGAAAAAACGTAGAACTTTCGCACCATATTTAAATCCGTTTTTGAGCGACTGGAGCAACTTCGACCAATCACAGACCGAATTGATAGATAAGGCGTAAAATCTGTTTGAGTCATTGAAGTAAAGGTATAATGCATTCGTTCGATCCCTTTTATAAGACCGGAAAGGTGAGCCGGTTTGAAATTGGTAGTGGAATTCTGTCTCAATGAAGGCCCTGCTGCCGATAAGCTGCGAAAGCCTCAACAGAGGAGGCGGATCTAGAACCTAGTCGAAATTTATGGAGGAGAGGAGAGGTCATTAAGACTTTAAAAGAAAAATGTGCAAATGACCTAATCAACACTTAAGTTTTAACAGAAATTTCATGACACTGTACTCCTCCACTTTTTTTGACTAACTCTAGATCCGCCACTGGAGCCTATGAAATATATATAAATGTGTCTGACAGAGTATTCGAACTCCTGACCAGTAGATAGTTGAATACTTTAACACTCGGTCATAGCACCACAATTAAAAAACAGAACAACAAAAATGTTTATGTCTTTAACGTCGGTATTAGTCAAATCTCTCTAATTCGAACTCTCTCTCTAATTCGAACTTATTTCAAAGTCCCTTCAATTAAAACTTCTTTGTAAACGAGCCTCCATAATTTGAACCATATTTTCGGTCCCTTGGCTGTTCGAATTACAGAGAGTGTACTGTAAATAAAAAAAACCATGATCTTTGCTTTGACTTACCTTCCAACAGATTTGCCCAATACGTTGGATTTAATGTTAACGACAACGCCACCAGTCTTGGTTTGAGTTCTACTGGACTTTCACCACACCTATTTATATCTGCGTGAGGAATTTAAAATGCCGTAATGTTTTTTGGTGACCCAGGCAACGTCAACGCGGTATTCGAAGATAGTATTCGAAGATTTTAATGGATGCTGATTAAGACATTGCTGATAACGACAAACGACAATGGCGAATTTGTTGCCAAGACAAACTAGAAGCTATTAAGCTTGATCGATTGAGTTCAACCAACTTCTCTTCAACTCTCTGATCTCTTACGGAACCAATAAAGAAATCAGATTGGTACTTTTGACAATGACTCAATGAGTTCAACTTTTGCCTTTGCGGAAAAAAGCAATTAACCAATCAGGTTTTGTGATATTAACCAATCAGATTTTGTGGTATAGCTAGGTATAGCTAGAGGTCAGTCAAAATTTTTGTAGGAGAGTTTAGTCATTTAAAGTAGAAAAGGAAAACGTTAATAGTCTCAAAATAAGGGTAAAAAAACACACACACACAAGAAGAATCCAAAAGAGTCATTTAAAGGAATATAATTGAGTACAATCATTAATACGTCCATAGCTACCGATATCCTGACTGATTATTTTGTAAATATTATTTTGTATTTATCTTTATCTCCCAATTGAATAGTGTTTCATAACACAAGAAGAATCCAAATGAGTCATTTAAAGGAATATAATTGAGTACAATTATTAATACGTCCATAGCTACCGATATCCTGACTGATTATTTTGTAAATATTATTTTGTATTTATCTTTATCTCCCAATGGAATAGTGTTTCATAACGACTCAAGATAAAATCATGAAAGAGTCACCGGTCAGCCTTTGTCCATGCTTTGTTATATACTTTTTTGTCCGCATGCTTTGGCACTCTTCCAACAAAGTTCTTACCATAATCTCTTAAATCTTGGTTTTGTTGTGGTTATCTTCTGTTGTAATTACCGTCTCGAACATATGTCTCGAACATTAGTCATCTCGAATAATAGTCATCTCGAATAAAATATTGCTTTCTTCAGCGTTTCATTGCCTTAAGAAACTTCTCCCTATTCCGAACGTTTTTCCGTGTCCCGTTCTGAGTTGTACGGGTTTCTCCAAAATACTATACATTTTTAAAAATCAGTATAAATCATCATTCACTATAAAAATTTTTACTGGTTTGACGAACCTATCATATTCACGGATTTTTACTAAATATTTAACCAAATGGATATACTCTTCGGTTTTTGATTTAACAGTTTTTTTGCTGCTTTCGGATATCAGATACAGGATTTCGCATTTCCCCGTGTCTGTCTGTCATTCCGTGTGTAATGTCGCAGTTAATTCCGCCCTTTCACAACACCCTCTTGAGTATTGGAGTCCGTTATTGCCCGTTTTTTCATCAATTCGATCTCTGATTGTTTTGCTATGAAAACGGGTTTTAAAAATGGCGTAAAGTTCCGGGTTTGTGGATAACGATTCTCTAACGTGGGTAAAGAAGACAGAAACTTTACTTCAAAAAAGGTAAATAAATGCTTGGCTTAATTTGCAAGTGTTCTTACTGTTTTAATACAGTTTTTAATACATTATAGAACTAAGTTTTGTGTGTATACTTTATAATGATGATGGGGATAAATGTTTGAGAGTGAAAGTGTAGCACAGCTTCTTCACCACCAGCTCCAATTTTTAAAACTTTATTTTTATTCCAAATAATAGCTCAGCAATTTTCTGGCTGCAGTTTGTGTTTGTTTTTAGGCTTCTGCATGGCTGGCAGAGTATTGTAGCCGACAGCACAGTCACAAGGCATTCCAGTGTACACAATGTATAGTATACGATTGATTGATTGATTGATTGATTGATTTCTGCCCTTGACTATGAGTATAGCATCAGTTCTGTTTTTCTTCAGTCAAGTTTTAAATTCTGAAAGTTGGATGTTGACAAACGTGTTTGCGTTGTTGATCTGTGTTAGTTCCAGTGGTTGCGTAGCTTGTTATTTTTATCTCCTTTAATGATTGTAAATATTGAACTTTGTAACTTACGGTTTCAAATTAGTTAAGTTTAGAGTTAACAAGATTGTGTTGTATATACAGTAGAATCCCGTTTAGTCGTACTCCGGATAACTCGGACATTCGCTTAGTCGGACGAATTTCCTGTCTCCCCCGAGGGTCCGAGTTAACGGGATTCTACTGTATAATACCGTAGTTTCTAATGAAATTAGTTTCTTGAAAAATAAAACTTCCTTGTGTAAGATATGTTTTTGTTTTTATTGCTAGCAAACAAAAGATAGTCAATTTGACTAACAAAAGGTAGTCTTATTACGGACTACAAAATGACTACCTGTTGTGAGTCATTTTGCCTCATTTAAAGGAAGTCATATTTTCAATATATAATGCTGATCATTGCATATTGAATGCTTAAGAAGCTATCAAAGGCGTATTCAGGGTCTGTCAAAAAAAAGTGGAGGAGTCTGACGTTATGATATTTCTTTTCAGTCTTAAGTGTCGATTAGGTAACTTGCACGTTTTCTTTTTCTACTTTAAACGACTAAACTCTCCTGCAAATTTTTTTTACTGAGCTCTAACTACGCCTCTGTGTTTGTGCTTCATAGCAATGTGCATCTAAAAATTGAAGCTGGACCAAATTTAGCACAAATGAACAAGCTCATATCCATCATATATCCATGTTTTATTGCGACTTTATAGAACAAATTAACAGCTATATCAACAGTTCATATAGAAACAAGAAATGGAGCAAAATAACCTCGAACCCAGGGTCTCTTGCCTATTCGATATCTAGACGGGGGCGAAGAAAACCCTGGTTTCGGCTGCTCAGAATCAACAGATATACTGTTGATTTTAATGTATGCAATTTTTGGCTCGTTACGTCCTATATTTACAAAAATGTCTTGAGAAATAAGCGCTTATATTATGCGAGAAATAATGGTCAAATTAGTAAGTAATTAAGAATTCAAAATAAGAAAATCTCCAAGGGGTCTTTAGCAGAGATTTCATTGTGGAAGTAAAAGTTGTTTAAATAGGAAAATGTAAACATGAGATAAATTTATTTGATCACGTTCACAGCAAAGTGTAAAATTATTTTCAATTCGTTTAATTATTCAAGAAATCGCAAGCCAATGAAGTCGCTAAATGAAGCAGCCGGGACAACGGTCTTCTTTGCCGCCGTTCGTATATCGAAAAGAGAAGAGATCCTGGGTTCGAGGTTGGGAGCAAAATTGATGTGCAGAATTCACGTTCAAGCGCTGAAAGAATCCTTCCAACGATACAAGATAAAGATTTAACAACTGAGAAAGAAAGAAACATAGCTACTGGGTTAAAGGAAAGAAATCAAATACCGTATTTCCTCTAATAAACGCCGCCCTCTGATAAACGCCTCCCTCTATTAAATGCCGCACTTATAGCCAAGCATTTGTAATAAACGCCGCCCTCTAATAAACGCCGCCTTCTAATAAACGCCGCATCTTGAAAAGCGGCGTTTATTAGAAAACAGACTAAACAAGCAACAAAAAATGGTTTACACGAGTTGGACTTGTTTTCTATCAACAAATTCTTCCACAACTAAAGATAAAAACGAGTATTGTTTTTTCCTCTTCAACAGTTCGTCATGAAGAATTTTTGCATGAACTTTACTTGCTGTGTAACAGTTGAATTGCGCAGGAACACTCAAACCAACTTCTCGTATCCTTTTACCATTTACGATTGCGTGCACGTGATTACCGTCAATTTCAATGTAAAATGCTATTAGCTTAGACAGTTTTTTAGGAAGAGAAAACATTGTTGTTTAAAGGCTGTTTTTATTTGATTTTTCATTCTGTAATAAACGCCGCCCTCTGATAAACGTTGCCCACTATTAAACGCCGCATCCAAAATCTGCAATTTGTAATAAACGCCGCGGCGTTTATTAGAGGAAATACGGTAATTCAGTTGTTGTTGTAAAGGAAGATTACCACGAAGAAGATTGTCAAGCGTTTGGGGCTATTGCTGCTCAAATATGTCGATCTTCATGAAGCATTTTCTGGGAAAGGAATATCAATAGCCGGAACCCTAATCTAGGTGATGTACAAATCAATGAAAAGGAGGACGTTACACGGATTACTTGCTAACCCTGATTCAATGAAGCAGTACATTCTAAGAGTATATTATCAACTTTATAACTGGACTTGATTGGAAAAGAGATTAATTGAAAAGATACCTCTGGAAGAAAATGGTTGGAAATTTGGTATTGATGAAACATGCAATTCCAAACTTTTATAACGATAAATGCATAATTTTAGTTATGTGTGTGATGTTCAATTTTTTGCAAATTTACTTTGTATTATCTGAAGATTCACATTGAAGTGTTTTGCTCTTTTAAATTGTTCCCATATTTCGGAATTTGACTGCATATTTCGACGATTTATTTGTAGGGCCCCAACTGCCTTAAATAGTTTTAACAAAAGACAAAGAGGAAAGTAAACGCTGGAGAATAATCAGCTCAAAGAAGTTGTATGAGGGTGGAAGTGAACGTTATAGTGATAGGTCTGATTTTGACTGGTGTCCATAGTCCAAATTGGAAAAAGTGAAGCGAATTGGACAGCTTTCTTTTGCGTTTGTTTTGTAATATGCTTATACCGTGTTTTTTATTTATGTATTAAAGACTACAAGACATTGTTCAATATGATGAATGGAAAGAGCATTAGAGGTGTAAACGTTGCAAATAAAATATCCAATGAAATCACTGAAATATGATTGACGTCAGCATTTTCTTTAAATGACCATAACTTTTTAGCAACGTAAGTACACCCACTTTATATTTCATTTTTCATCAGCTTTTGATTGGTATATTCAAAGTTAAACAAATTTTGACTTCAATTTTTTCCGACCGTGAAACCGTGACGTCCTTGGGGCAAAATCTCGAGAGGACCATCAGTGATTTTGAATCACCTACATGTCAGAGGCGCATTTCCACCAACAAAAATCACAGGTTAGGCTATTTTTTCTCAAAAAATTCCCTGTTTAGGGTGGATTTAAATCTTTTAAAGTCTTGAATATTTTAAAACTACAATCAAAACCTTCACAAAAGATTTACTTTAGACAATTCTTAGACAGGGAATGTTTTGAGAAAAACCGGTTATCCTAACCTTTGATTATTCGATGGAAATTTTGTGCCCCTGAAATAAAGGTAATACGTTGTTAATTTTTTACCCCCTGAGACTGAAATTGAAATCTACTACCAACTATTAACAGAATATTGTCATAAAATGGATCTCAACTTGTTGGTGGCGTTATGCTAACAAAAGACTAAACCTCTATATTGGCGTGCAACTGAAACAAATTTTTTTGTTCATCATACAATCAGTTGATGCAACTTGACATTCGCTTTGCTTAGAGCGTGCTTGCTGTTCATTTTTTTCAATGTTTTATTTAAGTGGTTACTCTGATATTACTTTTCTTGAATATGTTTTCATATACTGCATATTATTTTTCTTAATTTATGTGATTATGTCCACTATGATTATTTAACCTCGTTTGGATTTACTTACTTTTATTAAATATATGCCTGTTCCTTCTTGATAGAAGTTCTTTATGATGTAATCTTCCTAACCTCTTGATTGATCCTGATAGATGTTCCTTTATTTCTTCTAAAGCTTGAGAGTATTGTTGTTTCCGCCCTTAAGAAAAAGTCTAAGCTGTTTCCCGCTAGACTTGCTGCGACGATCTCTAATTGTTTTTCTTTTGAGATTTGATAAACTTGCGATGACAGTGTTGCAATCGTGTTCATGCCATAACCCAGTGAGCACACATCCGTCCTTAAGACGTCCCGTGGACGTTCTCTCGTCCACCTCTCGTCCACGTACCATTGTGGAAGTCCTCTTGACATCCTTGGAACGTCCTATGCAAGTCCCTGTTGGACATCCTATTCGAGCGGACGGATTAGACTTCACTTTCGACGTCCCCGGGTCGTCTTTGGGACGTCTTAACTGAACGTCCATGGGACGTCCCTTGGGAAGGCTCTTGTTAGATTTTAAAAACCTATTGTGTGACAATTTATAACATAATTTTTATAACATAATTGAACTTCCTTTGTGTGGTCCATTGTATTAAAAAAACGTTGATGGATGAAATGTTGAACTAAAGTAAAATACTTAAAGTAAAATACGCCGGATTTAACAGTCTTGTGTTGCATGGATGGATGTCGTTCTCGATAATTATTTGGGGTTGGTTGCAATCGTTTCTAATTGGCTGGTTATATGGAAGAAATTGTCCTACTTACGTATGGCGGGACGTTTTAACGCCATCTCACCACTACATTCATTTCTTTTGTGTTATCACATTTGGGTTATATTATATTTATGCTTTTCATATTTTTGAACGGATGGTTATGCCATTAAACAATCCGTTTAAAAAACAGTTAGAAAAAGAAAAAAACGAACGAAACAAACAGCTTTTGTTTCAAAAATCAAGAACACAACAAACAACTGACCAATCGTTTACCTGTATTCATCGGAGATCGAACAGTGTCTAACACCAAATCATTTATTATATAACATATTGCCTCATCATCAGACTCAATGAAAAGCCCGCATTGAAACGTACCAAAATCACCTGTATTCGACAAAACCGTCAATTACAAAATGCTTATCACAAAAGATATGCTAAATACGTGCTTTCTTCTCATAAGCACAGCTTTTATAACCACCAGGAGGCTAAAATTCACTAAAAAAAATATTAGCACCAACTAAGCCTCACCTTGTTCAAAATTGAATCAAAGAAAATCATTTTTTTTCATGTCACTCATACTTTCTTCCAATCAACGTTAACTTTAATCTCAACGTTACCTTTTTATTACTTCTCTCTGAGTTTATAATAGAGGCATGTAGGGTTTTGAGGGTTTTGATGGGGTGTATTTCTGTTTTCTTGCTATATATCAAGTAAGCGGCGCCTGAAGCGCCAAGATAGGCTCAAAATGGCAAAAAGATAAAAGAAGCTGGTTCGATTTTTACTGGCGCTTAAAAAAAAGCGTCTGTCATTATTCACTTTAGGGACTGCCGAAAGAATGAATCCTTACAGAGCGAGATATCATAAAATACTTTCGCGATTTATTCATTTCTTTTCGTTGGTGGTTGGTACAGAGTTAATTATTTACTCTATACTTAGATACACAATATTGTCAGTCATATGAAAACTGAAGCTCGGAAAGCTGAGGAAATGAGTGCACCAGTGAAAGAGGAATATACATAATTTTTGGAGAAATTTCCAACACTTTGTTAAAAAAACGTTTGAAACGTGCGTGACTGCAATAAGCCTGTTTTGCAAAAAGAAAATGTGCAAAAGATTTTATTTTTATTAGGTTTGGTCAATCACTAAAATCAATTTTTCAAAGTTTATATATTTTAGCCCTCCAATCGCCAAAATTTCTTTCTTAAAAATCTTTCACGTTTTGTGACCTGACCATCTGTTTTACACGGAACTATATATATGCTTACTCTATACAAAACTGGTTATGAGGGCATTACCGGAGAATATTGACTGACGTCAAAGTAAAGCCCAAGGTTGCGAGGGCAGTACGTGACGGAAGTCAATATTCTCCGGTAATGCCCGAAATAAACAGTTAGTATATGGGTTATTACCCGCGTTTGTGTTTCTTCAAAATTATACTTCGCTTCGTACCCAAAAAAAATTGTAAACAAACTTTTCTTTCCCATTTTTGTGTGACATTTGATTTGTTATTAAAAAAAGAAAAATGCAATGCAGTGAGTTCCCTTTACTGTTTCACTTATTATTTTCTCCCTACAATGTTTTTTTTCTATCTGTCTACCTATGTTTCTTCTGTGTTTGTTTACATTCATGCCTCTTATTTTATAATAAATAATGTTGCCATGACACTTCAGTGGGCTGTACCGGTGAATATTGACCGGAGTGACGTCACATTTAAGCGTAATTGACCAATAGGATCGCGCGAATTTGTTGTATCGAATACAGCCCTGCTACGCGGGTAATAAGGGGTGATGAAAAAGAGGTCCTTATATAAAAGCGTCCACATTTGTCTTGAACATATCTTAGATTTTAGAATTTTACACCTTCTACC
This sequence comes from Turritopsis rubra, assembly GCA_039566895.2. NCBI lineage: Eukaryota > Metazoa > Cnidaria > Hydrozoa > Anthoathecata > Oceaniidae > Turritopsis > Turritopsis rubra. Next base: position 6,695,834 of record CM077623.1, read on the forward strand.
TTTAACTAATGGATGTTCAACAGAAATTTTAACGACGGTCGTTGTGTCATTTTCTTCATTTGATGAGTGTTTGTTCTCTTATGACCGCCCATAAAAAAGACTCGAGGACAAGAAATATCAGAATGCATACTTATCTATTTGTGCTTTTTAGAAGTGCTTTGTTGCGAAATTCTACTTTCTCCATACCAAAAATCAATAAAGTTATGGAAATTTTCACGGGGACCTTTTTTTCCCCCGATCACCCTGTATAATTTTTCATAAAAATTAATAAGTCCGAGGTACTGATATATCTCAGATATATTTCTTATGCAAAAGAATTTCTTCCTTTCAGTCACAAAAATACGACATAAAGAATATGGTGCCAACCGATACTACTAATGCAAAACTTAGCGACAAAAATATTTTGAATACAAATTTAAACGAAAGTGCAGTTACAGTAACCATAGAAACTTCAATCCACGCCCCATTGACAGAGTGTTCGTAGTTCAAGCTGCAGGACAAAAGCAACTGCAGCGTGGAGTGCAATACAAATGGTTTCCCCAGTTGCATATTCTCAAGTAGACATTCACCTTCGGCAGTAGGATTCTCTATACATGCCTGTGTTATCGGAGGAACTGTAAACGTGTCAACATATGGTTTGATACTGAATGTGGATGGGTATTCATACTGGCCTGGAGCGACTGACAAAAGATTATCCTTTCCTTTAAAGACTCTGACATGAATTTCCTTTAGAGATTTTTCCGGTGGATCTGTGCCACACGTATTACGCATGTTGACCTTAATATCGACTGTGCAGGGTGTGTTATCGCAGTTCAACGTGTAAGTCATATCACCAACAGCAGTCGATGATTGTGGATGGTTACCACCAGCGGCATAGATAGTAGAGGTGTATTCCCCTGGTGTAGACGTGCATTGTATCCAACCCCATCGGCTAAATTCTAGATCTGCGAAACTATATCCTGTTACCTCGGGGGCGGATTAGATTCAGGTATTTTAGCCCAAGCGGTTTCACAGTTACTTGGATGTTCAGGTTCAGGTGTTGGAGAAGGATCGCATCGGACATTAATACTGAATGGACCACCCCATGAGGTGCCAGTATGATCTGGGTCTGGGCTTCCCCATGCTGTTTCCTGACTGTCTAGATCGGGTACACCTCCAGATAATTTTGCAACTGAGGCATGAGCGGCGATCCAGATGTCTTTTTCACACGCAGTCGCAACTGTAAGACCTATGTCTTCCCAAGTCACGCAATATCTTTCAGTTGTAGGGTAGGGGCTAGAAAATGTGTTCTTGTGAGGAAATTGTCCAATTTTAATGTTGCCTTTCCTTCCTTGTGGCATACCAGAAAGTTCGATACCAACCCAAAGATGTGTTTCCAGGAGATGGAAATCATTTGATGTGTCAAATTTAACGCACAATCCGGTAGCATCAACAGTAACACTGATGGTACCAGCTTCTATGTGTTGGCCAGCTACAAATATAACAGACGGTGGATCAGCACTTGTTGGTGTTTCACCCATTGCCACTGACAGCCACGACATAACCACTAAACCAACTAAAAACATCTCTAAATACAAAGAAATCGATTGACATGAAAGATAACAAGAGCCAATTTGAAATCTCATTACATTACATTACAATTTGAAATCTCATTACATTACAAGCGTGTAAACTATCTTTATACATTGTTTCATGATGGAATGTGTTAATTTTATTTAAATGTCATGTTATTTAAAAAACCTCTTAAATTCATTCTATTATAATAGGTTCTCTGATAATTTAATACACCATTTTCCACTTAACGATTTCATGTAACAAAATTGCACGAAAACTTCGTTCATATTTCATTCGTACTCCATTCGTATTTTTTCGTATTTTTGCCAAAATATTATTCACGTAAATACTTTTTGAAAAGAGTAATGAGAATCTCAAAATCAGAAATAAACTCAAAAAAGCCCTATGAATAACCTTAAGCAATCTGAACTAATCTCAGTGTGACTTGGGCTTATTGAACATGAAAGTACATGTTAAATAATGAAGAGACTGTTAACCAATCTTTCGTGACAGATAATTATCTTACGTGGACACCTAAAGTTTCTTTTGGGCTGTACGGTACCGCAGCTGTTGGCCTACTTTGAAATCTCAGTACCGGTAGAAATATATATTTTATATACATATATCCAATAGAATACGCGAGTTTCCAATTAGTATTTTTAGAACTTGGTCGAAATTTTCGTGTTTACTTTTCGGACATTTCCGTTAAAGATATCATGTCGTCTTTGTTTCTACCAATGTTCTGTAAATTTTGGTCTTATCTCTTGAGACTTGGGCTATTCAATCGCGTGTCTAAGCAAACTACGTAGAATACAAAAGTTTTTAATAATCACTTCATATAACATAAGAAGTTTGGAATAGAAATTTGAAGTTTGAAAAAAACACGGAAATTTTGTGTCCTCATGTAAAAATTTATTCTTTCTCGAATGTGTAAAGTTTCTTTCAGGCTGTACTGTATGTGAATCAGGGACAAGTAAAGTGTCAAAATATGTGATAAGCAAACAAATTCGAGTGGATTGTCAAAATTGATGATCTACTCGTTCAAGTTACCTCAATATGGCGCGGTCCCAATAGGATTTGCAGGATTTCTAAACTTATTTCAAGAATTTTATTATGAAATTAATAAAGAAAAAAACTTCGTGAAATAAAGTTCCCAATGTATGCTAGATATGTATGCACTTTTTTCAGTTTTTCAATCACATAACATGAGCAAATTTCCAGGATGGAGTTTATCATTAACATAAAGCGGAAACATTATTGTAGCTTCTCTAGAAAGACTTTTTATTCTAAACAATTTTTTCAAAACAATCAAGTTTTTCAGTACGGAGATCACAATACAACCTGGATGCGAATTCAACAAACATCAAATGTTCATTTTCTTTTTAACCTTAATTAAAATTATTTCCTCTGATAACATTTAGAAAAAACGTAGAACTTTCGCACCATATTTAAATCCGTTTTTGAGCGACTGGAGCAACTTCGACCAATCACAGACCGAATTGATAGATAAGGCGTAAAATCTGTTTGAGTCATTGAAGTAAAGGTATAATGCATTCGTTCGATCCCTTTTATAAGACCGGAAAGGTGAGCCGGTTTGAAATTGGTAGTGGAATTCTGTCTCAATGAAGGCCCTGCTGCCGATAAGCTGCGAAAGCCTCAACAGAGGAGGCGGATCTAGAACCTAGTCGAAATTTATGGAGGAGAGGAGAGGTCATTAAGACTTTAAAAGAAAAATGTGCAAATGACCTAATCAACACTTAAGTTTTAACAGAAATTTCATGACACTGTACTCCTCCACTTTTTTTGACTAACTCTAGATCCGCCACTGGAGCCTATGAAATATATATAAATGTGTCTGACAGAGTATTCGAACTCCTGACCAGTAGATAGTTGAATACTTTAACACTCGGTCATAGCACCACAATTAAAAAACAGAACAACAAAAATGTTTATGTCTTTAACGTCGGTATTAGTCAAATCTCTCTAATTCGAACTCTCTCTCTAATTCGAACTTATTTCAAAGTCCCTTCAATTAAAACTTCTTTGTAAACGAGCCTCCATAATTTGAACCATATTTTCGGTCCCTTGGCTGTTCGAATTACAGAGAGTGTACTGTAAATAAAAAAAAACATGATCTTTGCTTTGACTTACCTTCCAACAGATTTGCCCAATACGTTGGATTTAATGTTAACGACAACGCCACCAGTCTTGGTTTGAGTTCTACTGGACTTTCACCACACCTATTTATATCTGCGTGAGGAATTTAAAATGCCGTAATGTTTTTTGGTGACCCAGGCAACGTCAACGCGGTATTCGAAGATAGTATTCGAAGATTTTAATGGATGCTGATTAAGACATTGCTGATAACGACAAACGACAATGGCGAATTTGTTGCCAAGACAAACTAGAAGCTATTAAGCTTGATCGATTGAGTTCAACCAACTTCTCTTCAACTCTCTGATCTCTTACGGAACCAATAAAGAAATCAGATTGGTACTTTTGACAATGACTCAATGAGTTCAACTTTTGCCTTGTTGTCTGTGCGGAAAACACGAGGAAAAAAGCAATTAACCAATCAGGTTTTGTGATATTAACCAATCAGATTTTGTGGTATAGCTAGGTATAGCTAGAGGTCAGTCAAAATTTTTGTAGGAGAGTTTAGTCATTTAAAGTAGAAAAGGAAAACGTTAATAGTCTCAAAATAAGGGTAAAAAAACACACACACACAAGAAGAATCCAAAAGAGTCATTTAAAGGAATATAATTGAGTACAATCATTAATACGTCCATAGCTACCGATATCCTGACTGATTATTTTGTAAATATTATTTTGTATTTATCTTTATCTCCCAATTGAATAGTGTTTCATAACACAAGAAGAATCCAAATGAGTCATTTAAAGGAATATAATTGAGTACAATTATTAATACGTCCATAGCTACCGATATCCTGACTGATTATTTTGTAAATATTATTTTGTATTTATCTTTATCTCCCAATGGAATAGTGTTTCATAACGACTCAAGATAAAATCATGAAAGAGTCACCGGTCAGCCTTTGTCCATGCTTTGTTATATACTTTTTTGTCCGCATGCTTTGGCACTCTTCCAACAAAGTTCTTACCATAATCTCTTAAATCTTGGTTTTGTTGTGGTTATCTTCTGTTGTAATTACCGTCTCGAACATATGTCTCGAACATTAGTCATCTCGAATAATAGTCATCTCGAATAAAATATTGCTTTCTTCAGCGTTTCATTGCCTTAAGAAACTTCTCCCTATTCCGAACGTTTTTCCGTGTCCCGTTCTGAGTTGTACGGGTTTCTCCAAAATACTATACATTTTTAAAAATCAGTATAAATCATCATTCACTATAAAAATTTTTACTGGTTTGACGAACCTATCATATTCACGGATTTTTACTAAATATTTAACCAAATGGATATACTCTTCGGTTTTTGATTTAACAGTTTTTTTGCTGCTTTCGGATATCAGATACAGGATTTCGCATTTCCCCGTGTCTGTCTGTCATTCCGTGTGTAATGTCGCAGTTAATTCCGCCCTTTCACAACACCCTCTTGAGTATTGGAGTCCGTTATTGCCCGTTTTTTCATCAATTCGATCTCTGATTGTTTTGCTATGAAAACGGGTTTTAAAAATGGCGTAAAGTTCCGGGTTTGTGGATAACGATTCTCTAACGTGGGTAAAGAAGACAGAAACTTTACTTCAAAAAAGGTAAATAAATGCTTGGCTTAATTTGCAAGTGTTCTTACTGTTTTAATACAGTTTTTAATACATTATAGAACTAAGTTTTGTGTGTATACTTTATAATGATGATGGGGATAAATGTTTGAGAGTGAAAGTGTAGCACAGCTTCTTCACCACCAGCTCCAATTTTTAAAACTTTATTTTTATTCCAAATAATAGCTCAGCAATTTTCTGGCTGCAGTTTGTGTTTGTTTTTAGGCTTCTGCATGGCTGGCAGAGTATTGTAGCCGACAGCACAGTCACAAGGCATTCCAGTGTACACAATGTATAGTATACGATTGATTGATTGATTGATTGATTGATTTCTGCCCTTGACTATGAGTATAGCATCAGTTCTGTTTTTCTTCAGTCAAGTTTTAAATTCTGAAAGTTGGATGTTGACAAACGTGTTTGCGTTGTTGATCTGTGTTAGTTCCAGTGGTTGCGTAGCTTGTTATTTTTATCTCCTTTAATGATTGTAAATATTGAACTTTGTAACTTACGGTTTCAAATTAGTTAAGTTTAGAGTTAACAAGATTGTGTTGTATATACAGTAGAATCCCGTTTAGTCGTACTCCGGATAACTCGGACATTCGCTTAGTCGGACGAATTTCCTGTCTCCCCCGAGGGTCCGAGTTAACGGGATTCTACTGTATAATACCGTAGTTTCTAATGAAATTAGTTTCTTGAAAAATAAAACTTCCTTGTGTAAGATATGTTTTTGTTTTTATTGCTAGCAAACAAAAGATAGTCAATTTGACTAACAAAAGGTAGTCTTATTACGGACTACAAAATGACTACCTGTTGTGAGTCATTTTGCCTCATTTAAAGGAAGTCATATTTTCAATATATAATGCTGATCATTGCATATTGAATGCTTAAGAAGCTATCAAAGGCGTATTCAGGGTCTGTCAAAAAAAAGTGGAGGAGTCTGACGTTATGATATTTCTTTTCAGTCTTAAGTGTCGATTAGGTAACTTGCACGTTTTCTTTTTCTACTTTAAACGACTAAACTCTCCTGCAAATTTTTTTTACTGAGCTCTAACTACGCCTCTGTGTTTGTGCTTCATAGCAATGTGCATCTAAAAATTGAAGCTGGACCAAATTTAGCACAAATGAACAAGCTCATATCCATCATATATCCATGTTTTATTGCGACTTTATAGAACAAATTAACAGCTATATCAACAGTTCATATAGAAACAAGAAATGGAGCAAAATAACCTCGAACCCAGGGTCTCTTGCCTATTCGATATCTAGACGGGGGCGAAGAAAACCCTGGTTTCGGCTGCTCAGAATCAACAGATATACTGTTGATTTTAATGTATGCAATTTTTGGCTCGTTACGTCCTATATTTACAAAAATGTCTTGAGAAATAAGCGCTTATATTATGCGAGAAATAATGGTCAAATTAGTAAGTAATTAAGAATTCAAAATAAGAAAATCTCCAAGGGGTCTTTAGCAGAGATTTCATTGTGGAAGTAAAAGTTGTTTAAATAGGAAAATGTAAACATGAGATAAATTTATTTGATCACGTTCACAGCAAAGTGTAAAATTATTTTCAATTCGTTTAATTATTCAAGAAATCGCAAGCCAATGAAGTCGCTAAATGAAGCAGCCGGGACAACGGTCTTCTTTGCCGCCGTTCGTATATCGAAAAGAGAAGAGATCCTGGGTTCGAGGTTGGGAGCAAAATTGATGTGCAGAATTCACGTTCAAGCGCTGAAAGAATCCTTCCAACGATACAAGATAAAGATTTAACAACTGAGAAAGAAAGAAACATAGCTACTGGGTTAAAGGAAAGAAATCAAATACCGTATTTCCTCTAATAAACGCCGCCCTCTGATAAACGCCTCCCTCTATTAAACGCCGCACTTATAGCCAAGCATTTGTAATAAACGCCGCCCTCTAATAAACGCCGCCTTCTAATAAACGCCGCATCTTGAAAAGCGGCGTTTATTAGAAAACAGACTAAACAAGCAACAAAAAATGGTTTACACGAGTTGGACTTGTTTTCTATCAACAAATTCTTCCACAACTAAAGATAAAAACGAGTATTGTTTTTTCCTCTTCAACAGTTCGTCATGAAGAATTTTTGCATGAACTTTACTTGCTGTGTAACAGTTGAATTGCGCAGGAACACTCAAACCAACTTCTCGTATCCTTTTACCATTTACGATTGCGTGCACGTGATTACCGTCAATTTCAATGTAAAATGCTATTAGCTTAGACAGTTTTTTAGGAAGAGAAAACATTGTTGTTTAAAGGCTGTTTTTATTTGATTTTTCATTCTGTAATAAACGCCGCCCTCTGATAAACGTTGCCCACTATTAAACGCCGCATCCAAAATCTGCAATTTGTAATAAACGCCGCGGCGTTTATTAGAGGAAATACGGTAATTCAGTTGTTGTTGTAAAGGAAGATTACCACGAAGAAGATTGTCAAGCGTTTGGGGCTATTGCTGCTCAAATATGTCGATCTTCATGAAGCATTTTCTGGGAAAGGAATATCAATAGCCGGAACCCTAATCTAGGTGATGTACAAATCAATGAAAAGGAGGACGTTACACGGATTACTTGCTAACCCTGATTCAATGAAGCAGTACATTCTAAGAGTATATTATCAACTTTATAACTGGACTTGATTGGAAAAGAGATTAATTGAAAAGATACCTCTGGAAGAAAATGGTTGGAAATTTGGTATTGATGAAACATGCAATTCCAAACTTTTATAACGATAAATGCATAATTTTAGTTATGTGTGTGATGTTCAATTTTTTGCAAATTTACTTTGTATTATCTGAAGATTCACATTGAAGTGTTTTGCTCTTTTAAATTGTTCCCATATTTCGGAATTTGACTGCATATTTCGACGATTTATTTGTAGGGCCCCAACTGCCTTAAATAGTTTTAACAAAAGACAAAGAGGAAAGTAAACGCTGGAGAATAATCAGCTTAAAGAAGTTGTATGAGGGTGGAAGTGAACGTTATAGTGATAGGTCTGATTTTGACTGGTGTCCATAGTCCAAATTGGAAAAAGTGAAGCGAATTGGACAGCTTTCTTTTGCGTTTGTTTTGTAATATGCTTATACCGTGTTTTTTATTTATGTATTAAAGACTACAAGACATTGTTCAATATGATGAATGGAAAGAGCATTAGAGGTGTAAACGTTGCAAATAAAATATCCAATGAAATCACTGAAATATGATTGACGTCAGCATTTTCTTTAAATGACCATAACTTTTTAGCAACGTAAGTACACCCACTTTATATTTCATTTTTCATCAGCTTTTGATTGGTATATTCAAAGTTAAACAAATTTTGACTTCAATTTTTTTCCGACCGTGAAACCGTGACGTCCTTGGGGCAAAATCTCGAGAGGACCATCAGTGATTTTGAATCACCTACATGTCAGAGGCGCATTTCCACCAACAAAAATCACAGGTTAGGCTATTTTTTCTCAAAAAATTCCCTGTTTAGGGTGGATTTAAATCTTTTAAAGTCTTGAATATTTTAAAACTACAATCAAAACCTTCACAAAAGATTTACTTTAGACAATTCTTAGACAGGGAATGTTTTGAGAAAAACCGGTTATCCTAACCTTTGATTATTCGATGGAAATTTTGTGCCCCTGAAATAAAGGTAATACGTTGTTAATTTTTTACCCCCTGAGACTGAAATTGAAATCTACTACCAACTATTAACAGAATATTGTCATAAAATGGATCTCAACTTGTTGGTGGCGTTATGCTAACAAAAGACTAAACCTCTATATTGGCGTGCAACTGAAACAAATTTTTTTGTTCATCATACAATCAGTTGATGCAACTTGACATTCGCTTTGCTTAGAGCGTGCTTGCTGTTCATTTTTTTCAATGTTTTATTTAAGTGGTTACTCTGATATTACTTTTCTTGAATATGTTTTCATATACTGCATATTATTTTTCTTAATTTATGTGATTATGTCCACTATGATTATTTAACCTCGTTTGGATTTACTTACTTTTATTAAATATATGCCTGTTCCTTCTTGATAGAAGTTCTTTATGATGTAATCTTCCTAACCTCTTGATTGATCCTGATAGATGTTCCTTTATTTCTTCTAAAGCTTGAGAGTATTGTTGTTTCCGCCCTTAAGAAAAAGTCTAAGCTGTTTCCCGCTAGACTTGCTGCGACGATCTCTAATTGTTTTTCTTTTGAGATTTGATAAACTTGCGATGACAGTGTTGCAATCGTGTTCATGCCATAACCCAGTGAGCACACATCCGTCCTTAAGACGTCCCGTGGACGTTCTCTCGTCCACCTCTCGTCCACGTACCATTGTGGAAGTCCTCTTGACATCCTTGGAACGTCCTATGCAAGTCCCTGTTGGACATCCTATTCGAGCGGACGGATTAGACTTCACTTTCGACGTCCCCGGGTCGTCTTTGGGACGTCTTAACTGAACGTCCATGGGACGTCCCTTGGGAAGGCTCTTGTTAGATTTTAAAAACCTATTGTGTGACAATTTATAACATAATTTTTATAACATAATTGAACTTCCTTTGTGTGGTCCATTGTATTAAAAAAACGTTGATGGATGAAATGTTGAACTAAAGTAAAATACTTAAAGTAAAATACGCCGGATTTAACAGTCTTGTGTTGCATGGATGGATGTCGTTCTCGATAATTATTTGGGGTTGGTTGCAATCGTTTCTAATTGGCTGGTTATATGGAAGAAATTGTCCTACTTACGTATGGCGGGACGTTTTAACGCCATCTCACCACTACATTCATTTCTTTTGTGTTATCACATTTGGGTTATATTATATTTATGCTTTTCATATTTTTGAACGGATGGTTATGCCATTAAACAATCCGTTTAAAAAACAGTTAGAAAAAGAAAAAAACGAACGAAACAAACAGCTTTTGTTTCAAAAATCAAGAACACAACAAACAACTGACCAATCGTTTACCTGTATTCATCGGAGATCGAACAGTGTCTAACACCAAATCATTTATTATATAACATATTGCCTCATCATCAGACTCAATGAAAAGCCCGCATTGAAACGTACCAAAATCACCTGTATTCGACAAAACCGTCAATTACAAAATGCTTATCACAAAAGATATGCTAAATACGTGCTTTCTTCTCATAAGCACAGCTTTTATAACCACCAGGAGGCTAAAATTCACTAAAAAAAATATTAGCACCAACTAAGCCTCACCTTGTTCAAAATTGAATCAAAGAAAATCATTTTTTTTCATGTCACTCATACTTTCTTCCAATCAACGTTAACTTTAATCTCAACGTTACCTTTTTATTACTTCTCTCTGAGTTTATAATAGAGGCATGTAGGGTTTTGAGGGTTTTGATGGGGTGTATTTCTGTTTTCTTGCTATATATCAAGTAAGCGGCGCCTGAAGCGCCAAGATAGGCTCAAAATGGCAAAAAGATAAAAGAAGCTGGTTCGATTTTTACTGGCGCTTAAAAAAAAGCGTCTGTCATTATTCACTTTAGGGACTGCCGAAAGAATGAATCCTTACAGAGCGAGATATCATAAAATACTTTCGCGATTTATTCATTTCTTTTCGTTGGTGGTTGGTACAGAGTTAATTATTTACTCTATACTTAGATACACAATATTGTCAGTCATATGAAAACTGAAGCTCGGAAAGCTGAGGAAATGAGTGCACCAGTGAAAGAGGAATATACATAATTTTTGGAGAAATTTCCAACACTTTGTTAAAAAAACGTTTGAAACGTGCGTGACTGCAATAAGCCTGTTTTGCAAAAAGAAAATGTGCAAAAGATTTTATTTTTATTAGGTTTGGTCAATCACTAAAATCAATTTTTCAAAGTTTATATATTTTAGCCCTCCAATCGCCAAAATTTCTTTCTTAAAAATCTTTCACGTTTTGTGACCTGACCATCTGTTTTACACGGAACTATATATATGCTTACTCTATACAAAACTGGTTATGAGGGCATTACCGGAGAATATTGACTGACGTCAAAGTAAAGCCCAAGGTTGCGAGGGCAGTACGTGACGGAAGTCAATATTCTCCGGTAATGCCCGAAATAAACAGTTAGTATATGGGTTATTACCCGCGTTTGTGTTTCTTCAAAATTATACTTCGCTTCGTACCCAAAAAAAATTGTAAACAAACTTTTCTTTCCCATTTTTGTGTGACATTTGATTTGTTATTAAAAAAAGAAAAATGCAATGCAGTGAGTTCCCTTTACTGTTTCACTTATTATTTTCTCCCTACAATGTTTTTTTTCTATCTGTCTACCTATGTTTCTTCTGTGTTTGTTTACATTCATGCCTCTTATTTTATAATAAATAATGTTGCCATGACACTTCAGTGGGCTGTACCGGTGAATATTGACCGGAGTGACGTCACATTTAAGCGTAATTGACCAATAGGATCGCGCGAATTTGTTGTATCGAATACAGCCCTGCTACGCGGGTAATAAGGGGTGATGAAAAAGAGGTCCTTATATAAAAGCGTCCACATTTGTCTTGAACATATCTTAGATTTTAGAATTTTACACCTTCTACCTTTAACTAATGGATGTTCAACAGAAATTTTAACGACGGTCGTTGTGTCATTTTCTTCATTTGATGAGTGTTTGTTCTCTTATGACCGCCCATAAAAAAGACTCGAGGACAAGAAATATCAGAATGCATACTTATCTATTTGTGCTTTTTAGAAGTGCTTTGTTGCGAAATTCTACTTTCTCCATACCAAAAATCAATAAAGTTATGGAAATTTTCACGGGGACCTTTTTTTCCCCCGATCACCCTGTATAATTTTTCATAAAAATTAATAAGTCCGAGGTACTGATATATCTCAGATATATTTCTTATGCAAAAGAATTTCTTCCTTTCAGTCACAAAAATACGACATAAAGAATATGGTGCCAACCGATACTACTAATGCAAAACTTAGCGACAAAAATATTTTGAATACAAATTTAAACGAAAGTGCAGTTACAGTAACCATAGAAACTTCAATCCACGCCCCATTGACAGAGTGTTCGTAGTTCAAGCTGCAGGACAAAAGTCGCAAACTGCAGCGTGGAGTGCAATACAAATGGTTTCCCCAGGTTGCATATTCTCAAGTAGACATTCACCTTCGGCAGTAGGATTCTCTATACATGCCTGTGTTATCGGAGGAACTGTAAACGTGTCAACATATGGGTTGATACTGAATGTGGATGGGTATTCATACTGGCCTGGAGCGACTGACAAAAGATTATCCTTTCCTTTAAAGACTCTGACATGAATTTCCTTTAGAGATTTTTCCGGTGGATCTGTGCCACACGTATTACGCATGTTGACCTTAATATCGACTGTGCAGGGTGTGTTATCGCAGTTCAACGTGTAAGTCATATCACCAACAGCAGTCGATGATTGTGGATGGTTACCACCAGCGGCATAGATAGTAGAGGTGTATTCCCCTGGTGTAGACGTGCATTGTATCCAACCCCATCGGCTAAATTCTAGATCTGCGAAACTATATCCTGTTACCTCGGGGGGCGGATTAGATTCAGGTATTTTAGCCCAAGCGGTTTCACAGTTACTTGGATGTTCAGGTTCAGGTGTTGGAGAAGGATCGCATCGGACATTAATACTGAATGGACCACCCCATGAGGTGCCAGTATGATCTGGGTCTGGGCTTCCCCATGCTGTTTCCTGACTGTCTAGATCGGGTACACCTCCAGATAATTTTGCAACTGAGGCATGAGCGGCGATCCAGATGTCTTTTTCACACGCAGTCGCAACTGTAAGACCTATGTCTTCCCAAGTCACGCAATATCTTTCAGTTGTAGGGTAGGGGCTAGAAAATGTGTTCTTGTGAGGAAATTGTCCAATTTTAATGTTGCCTTTCCTTCCTTGTGGCATACCAGAAAGTTCGATACCAACCCAAAGATGTGTTTCCAGGAGATGGAAATCATTTGATGTGTCAAATTTAACGCACAATCCGGTAGCATCAACAGTAACACTGATGGTACCAGCTTCTATGTGTTGGCCAGCTACAAATATAACAGACGGTGGATCAGCACTTGTTGGTGTTTCACCCATTGCCACTGACAGCCACGACATAACCACTAAACCAACTAAAAACATCTCTAAATACAAAGAAATCGATTGACATGAAAGATAACAAGAGCCAATTTGAAATCTCATTACATTACATTACAATTTGAAATCTCATTACATTACAAGCGTGTAAACTATCTTTATACATTGTTTCATGATGGAATGTGTTAATTTTATTTAAATGTCATGTTATTTAAAAAACCTCTTAAATTCATTCTATTATAATAGGTTCTCTGATAATTTAATACACCATTTTCCACTTAACGATTTCATGTAACAAAATTGCACGAAAACTTCGTTCATATTTCATTCGTACTCCATTCGTATTTTTTCGTATTTTTGCCAAAATATTATTCACGTAAATACTTTTTGAAAAGAGTAATGAGAATCTCAAAATCAGAAATAAACTCAAAAAAGCCCTATGAATAACCTTAAGCAATCTGAACTAATCTCAGTGTGACTTGGGCTTATTGAACATGAAAGTACATGTTAAATAATGAAGAGACTGTTAACCAATCTTTCGTGACAGATAATTATCTTACGTGGACACCTAAAGTTTCTTTTGGGCTGTACGGTACCGCAGCTGTTGGCCTACTTTGAAATCTCAGTACCGGTAGAAATATATATTTTATATACATATATCCAATAGAATACGCGAGTTTCCAATTAGTATTTTTAGAACTTGGTCGAAATTTTCGTGTTTACTTTTCGGACATTTCCGTTAAAGATATCATGTCGTCTTTGTTTCTACCAATGTTCTGTAAATTTTGGTCTTATCTCTTGAGACTTGGGCTATTCAATCGCGTGTCTAAGCAAACTACGTAGAATACAAAAGTTTTTAATAATCACTTCATATAACATAAGAAGTTTGGAATAGAAATTTGAAGTTTGAAAAAAACACGGAAATTTTGTGTCCTCATGTAAAAATTTATTCTTTCTCGAATGTGTAAAGTTTCTTTCAGGCTGTACTGTATGTGAATCAGGGACAAGTAAAGTGTCAAAATATGTGATAAGCAAACAAATTCGAGTGGATTGTCAAAATTGATGATCTACTCGTTCAAGTTACCTCAATATGGCGCGGTCCCAATAGGATTTGCAGGATTTCTAAACTTATTTCAAGAATTTTATTATGAAATTAATAAAGAAAAAAACTTCGTGAAATAAAGTTCCCAATGTATGCTAGATATGTATGCACTTTTTTCAGTTTTTCAATCACATAACATGAGCAAATTTCCAGGATGGAGTTTATCATTAACATAAAGCGGAAACATTATTGTAGCTTCTCTAGAAAGACTTTTTATTCTAAACAATTTTTTCAAAACAATCAAGTTTTTCAGTACGGAGATCACAATACAACCTGGATGCGAATTCAACAAACATCAAATGTTCATTTTCTTTTTAACCTTAATTAAAATTATTTCCTCTGATAACATTTAGAAAAAACGTAGAACTTTCGCACCATATTTAAATCCGTTTTTGAGCGACTGGAGCAACTTCGACCAATCACAGACCGAATTGATAGATAAGGCGTAAAATCTGTTTGAGTCATTGAAGTAAAGGTATAATGCATTCGTTCGATCCCTTTTATAAGACCGGAAAGGTGAGCCGGTTTGAAATTGGTAGTGGAATTCTGTCTCAATGAAGGCCCTGCTGCCGATAAGCTGCGAAAGCCTCAACAGAGGAGGCGGATCTAGAACCTAGTCGAAATTTATGGAGGAGAGGAGAGGTCATTAAGACTTTAAAAGAAAAATGTGCAAATGACCTAATCAACACTTAAGTTTTAACAGAAATTTCATGACACTGTACTCCTCCACTTTTTTTGACTAACTCTAGATCCGCCACTGGAGCCTATGAAATATATATAAATGTGTCTGACAGAGTATTCGAACTCCTGACCAGTAGATAGTTGAATACTTTAACACTCGGTCATAGCACCACAATTAAAAAACAGAACAACAAAAATGTTTATGTCTTTAACGTCGGTATTAGTCAAATCTCTCTAATTCGAACTCTCTCTCTAATTCGAACTTATTTCAAAGTCCCTTCAATTAAAACTTCTTTGTAAACGAGCCTCCATAATTTGAACCATATTTTCGGTCCCTTGGCTGTTCGAATTACAGAGAGTGTACTGTAAATAAAAAAAACCATGATCTTTGCTTTGACTTACCTTCCAACAGATTTGCCCAATACGTTGGATTTAATGTTAACGACAACGCCACCAGTCTTGGTTTGAGTTCTACTGGACTTTCACCACACCTATTTATATCTGCGTGAGGAATTTAAAATGCCGTAATGTTTTTTGGTGACCCAGGCAACGTCAACGCGGTATTCGAAGATAGTATTCGAAGATTTTAATGGATGCTGATTAAGACATTGCTGATAACGACAAACGACAATGGCGAATTTGTTGCCAAGACAAACTAGAAGCTATTAAGCTTGATCGATTGAGTTCAACCAACTTCTCTTCAACTCTCTGATCTCTTACGGAACCAATAAAGAAATCAGATTGGTACTTTTGACAATGACTCAATGAGTTCAACTTTTGCCTTTGCGGAAAAAAGCAATTAACCAATCAGGTTTTGTGATATTAACCAATCAGATTTTGTGGTATAGCTAGGTATAGCTAGAGGTCAGTCAAAATTTTTGTAGGAGAGTTTAGTCATTTAAAGTAGAAAAGGAAAACGTTAATAGTCTCAAAATAAGGGTAAAAAAACACACACACACAAGAAGAATCCAAAAGAGTCATTTAAAGGAATATAATTGAGTACAATCATTAATACGTCCATAGCTACCGATATCCTGACTGATTATTTTGTAAATATTATTTTGTATTTATCTTTATCTCCCAATGGAATAGTGTTTCATAACGACTCAAGATAAAATCATGAAAGAGTCACCGGTCAGCCTTTGTCCATGCTTTGTTATATACTTTTTTGTCCGCATGCTTTGGCACTCTTCCAACAAAGTTCTTACCATAATCTCTTAAATCTTGGTTTTGTTGTGGTTATCTTCTGTTGTAATTACCGTCTCGAACATATGTCTCGAACATTAGTCATCTCGAATAATAGTCATCTCGAATAAAATATTGCTTTCTTCAGCGTTTCATTGCCTTAAGAAACTTCTCCCTATTCCGAACGTTTTTCCGTGTCCCGTTCTGAGTTGTACGGGTTTCTCCAAAATACTATACATTTTTAAAAATCAGTATAAATCATCATTCACTATAAAAATTTTTACTGGTTTGACGAACCTATCATATTCACGGATTTTTACTAAATATTTAACCAAATGGATATACTCTTCGGTTTTTGATTTAACAGTTTTTTTGCTGCTTTCGGATATCAGATACAGGATTTCGCATTTCCCCGTGTCTGTCTGTCATTCCGTGTGTAATGTCGCAGTTAATTCCGCCCTTTCACAACACCCTCTTGAGTATTGGAGTCCGTTATTGCCCGTTTTTTCATCAATTCGATCTCTGATTGTTTTGCTATGAAAACGGGTTTTAAAAATGGCGTAAAGTTCCGGGTTTGTGGATAACGATTCTCTAACGTGGGTAAAGAAGACAGAAACTTTACTTCAAAAAAGGTAAATAAATGCTTGGCTTAATTTGCAAGTGTTCTTACTGTTTTAATACAGTTTTTAATACATTATAGAACTAAGTTTTGTGTGTATACTTTATAATGATGATGGGGATAAATGTTTGAGAGTGAAAGTGTAGCACAGCTTCTTCACCACCAGCTCCAATTTTTAAAACTTTATTTTTATTCCAAATAATAGCTCAGCAATTTTCTGGCTGCAGTTTGTGTTTGTTTTTAGGCTTCTGCATGGCTGGCAGAGTATTGTAGCCGACAGCACAGTCACAAGGCATTCCAGTGTACACAATGTATAGTATACGATTGATTGATTGATTGATTGATTGATTTCTGCCCTTGACTATGAGTATAGCATCAGTTCTGTTTTTCTTCAGTCAAGTTTTAAATTCTGAAAGTTGGATGTTGACAAACGTGTTTGCGTTGTTGATCTGTGTTAGTTCCAGTGGTTGCGTAGCTTGTTATTTTTATCTCCTTTAATGATTGTAAATATTGAACTTTGTAACTTACGGTTTCAAATTAGTTAAGTTTAGAGTTAACAAGATTGTGTTGTATATACAGTAGAATCCCGTTTAGTCGTACTCCGGATAACTCGGACATTCGCTTAGTCGGACGAATTTCCTGTCTCCCCCGAGGGTCCGAGTTAACGGGATTCTACTGTATAATACCGTAGTTTCTAATGAAATTAGTTTCTTGAAAAATAAAACTTCCTTGTGTAAGATATGTTTTTGTTTTTATTGCTAGCAAACAAAAGATAGTCAATTTGACTAACAAAAGGTAGTCTTATTACGGACTACAAAATGACTACCTGTTGTGAGTCATTTTGCCTCATTTAAAGGAAGTCATATTTTCAATATATAATGCTGATCATTGCATATTGAATGCTTAAGAAGCTATCAAAGGCGTATTCAGGGTCTGTCAAAAAAAAGTGGAGGAGTCTGACGTTATGATATTTCTTTTCAGTCTTAAGTGTCGATTAGGTAACTTGCACGTTTTCTTTTTCTACTTTAAACGACTAAACTCTCCTGCAAATTTTTTTTACTGAGCTCTAACTACGCCTCTGTGTTTGTGCTTCATAGCAATGTGCATCTAAAAATTGAAGCTGGACCAAATTTAGCACAAATGAACAAGCTCATATCCATCATATATCCATGTTTTATTGCGACTTTATAGAACAAATTAACAGCTATATCAACAGTTCATATAGAAACAAGAAATGGAGCAAAATAACCTCGAACCCAGGGTCTCTTGCCTATTCGATATCTAGACGGGGGCGAAGAAAACCCTGGTTTCGGCTGCTCAGAATCAACAGATATACTGTTGATTTTAATGTATGCAATTTTTGGCTCGTTACGTCCTATATTTACAAAAATGTCTTGAGAAATAAGCGCTTATATTATGCGAGAAATAATGGTCAAATTAGTAAGTAATTAAGAATTCAAAATAAGAAAATCTCCAAGGGGTCTTTAGCAGAGATTTCATTGTGGAAGTAAAAGTTGTTTAAATAGGAAAATGTAAACATGAGATAAATTTATTTGATCACGTTCACAGCAAAGTGTAAAATTATTTTCAATTCGTTTAATTATTCAAGAAATCGCAAGCCAATGAAGTCGCTAAATGAAGCAGCCGGGACAACGGTCTTCTTTGCCGCCGTTCGTATATCGAAAAGAGAAGAGATCCTGGGTTCGAGGTTGGGAGCAAAATTGATGTGCAGAATTCACGTTCAAGCGCTGAAAGAATCCTTCCAACGATACAAGATAAAGATTTAACAACTGAGAAAGAAAGAAACATAGCTACTGGGTTAAAGGAAAGAAATCAAATACCGTATTTCCTCTAATAAACGCCGCCCTCTGATAAACGCCTCCCTCTATTAAACGCCGCACTTATAGCCAAGCATTTGTAATAAACGCCGCCCTCTAATAAACGCCGCCTTCTAATAAACGCCGCATCTTGAAAAGCGGCGTTTATTAGAAAACAGACTAAACAAGCAACAAAAAATGGTTTACACGAGTTGGACTTGTTTTCTATCAACAAATTCTTCCACAACTAAAGATAAAAACGAGTATTGTTTTTTCCTCTTCAACAGTTCGTCATGAAGAATTTTTGCATGAACTTTACTTGCTGTGTAACAGTTGAATTGCGCAGGAACACTCAAACCAACTTCTCGTATCCTTTTACCATTTACGATTGCGTGCACGTGATTACCGTCAATTTCAATGTAAAATGCTATTAGCTTAGACAGTTTTTTAGGAAGAGAAAACATTGTTGTTTAAAGGCTGTTTTTATTTGATTTTTCATTCTGTAATAAACGCCGCCCTCTGATAAACGTTGCCCTCTATTAAACGCCGCATCCAAAATCTGCAATTTGTAATAAACGCCGCGGCGTTTATTAGAGGAAATACGGTAATTCAGTTGTTGTTGTAAAGGAAGATTACCACGAAGAAGATTGTCAAGCGTTTGGGGCTATTGCTGCTCAAATATGTCGATCTTCATGAAGCATTTTCTGGGAAAGGAATATCAATAGCCGGGACCCTAATCTAGGTGATGTACGAATCAATGAAAAGGAGGACGTTACACGGATTACTTGCTAACCCTGATTCAATGAAGCAGTACATTCTAAGAGTATATTATCAACTTTATAACTGGACTTGATTGGAAAAGAGATTAATTGAAAAGATACCTCTGGAAGAAAATAGTTGGAAATTTGGTATTGATGAAACATGCAATTCCAAACTTTTATAACGATAAATGCATAATTTTAGTTATGTGTGTGATGTTCAATTTTTTGCAAATTTACTTTGTATTATCTGAAGATTCACATTGAAGTGTTTTGCTCTTTTAAATTGTTCCCATATTTCGGAATTTGACTGCATATTTCGACGATTTATTTGTAGGGCCCCAACTGCCTTAAATAGTTTTAACAAAAGACAAAGAGGAAAGTAAACGCTGGAGAATAATCAGCTCAAAGAAGTTGTATGAGGGTGGAAGTGAACGTTATAGTGATAGGTCTGATTTTGACTGGTGTCCATAGTCCAAATTGGAAAAAGTGAAGCGAATTGGACAGCTTTCTTTTGCGTTTGTTTTGTAATATGCTTATACCGTGTTTTTTATTTATGTATTAAAGACTACAAGACATTGTTCAATATGATGAATGGAAAGAGCATTAGAGGTGTAAACGTTGCAAATAAAATATCCAATGAAATCACTGAAATATGATTGACGTCAGCATTTTCTTTAAATGACCATAACTTTTTAGCAACGTAAGTACACCCACTTTATATTTCATTTTTCATCAGCTTTTGATTGGTATATTCAAAGTTAAACAAATTTTGACTTCAATTTTTTTCCGACCGTGAAACCGTGACGTCCTTGGGGCAAAATCTCGAGAGGACCATCAGTGATTTTGAATCACCTACATGTCAGAGGCGCATTTCCACCAACAAAAATCACAGGTTAGGCTATTTTTTCTCAAAAAATTCCCTGTTTAGGGTGGATTTAAATCTTTTAAAGTCTTGAATATTTTAAAACTACAATCAAAACCTTCACAAAAGATTTACTTTAGACAATTCTTAGACAGGGAATGTTTTGAGAAAAACCGGTTATCCTAACCTTTGATTATTCGATGGAAATTTTGTGCCCCTGAAATAAAGGTAATACGTTGTTAATTTTTTACCCCCTGAGACTGAAATTGAAATCTACTACCAACTATTAACAGAATATTGTCATAAAATGGATCTCAACTTGTTGGTGGCGTTATGCTAACAAAAGACTAAACCTCTATATTGGCGTGCAACTGAAACAAATTTTTTTGTTCATCATACAATCAGTTGATGCAACTTGACATTCGCTTTGCTTAGAGCGTGCTTGCTGTTCATTTTTTTCAATGTTTTATTTAAGTGGTTACTCTGATATTACTTTTCTTGAATATGTTTTCATATACTGCATATTATTTTTCTTAATTTATGTGATTATGTCCACTATGATTATTTAACCTCGTTTGGATTTACTTACTTTTATTAAATATATGCCTGTTCCTTCTTGATAGAAGTTCTTTATGATGTAATCTTCCTAACCTCTTGATTGATCCTGATAGATGTTCCTTTATTTCTTCTAAAGCTTGAGAGTATTGTTGTTTCCGCCCTTAAGAAAAAGTCTAAGCTATTTCCCGCTAGACTTGCTGCGACGATCTCTAATTGTTTTTCTTTTGAGATTTGATAAACTTGCGATGACAGTGTTGCAATCGTGTTCATGCCATAACCCAGTGAGCACACATCCGTCCTTAAGACGTCCCGTGGACGTTCTCTCGTCCACCTCTCGTCCACGTACCATTGTGGAAGTCCTCTTGACATCCTTGGAACGTCCTATGCAAGTCCCTGTTGGACATCCTATTCGAGCGGACGGATTAGACTTCACTTTCGACGTCCCCGGGTCGTCTTTGGGACGTCTTAACTGAACGTCCATGGGACGTCCCTTGGGAAGGCTCTTGTTAGATTTTAAAAACCTATTGTGTGACAATTTATAACATAATTTTTATAACATAATTGAACTTCCTTTGTGTGGTCCATTGTATTAAAAAAACGTTGATGGATGAAATGTTGAACTAAAGTAAAATACTTAAAGTAAAATACGCCGGATTTAACAGTCTTGTGTTGCATGGATGGATGTCGTTCTCGATAATTATTTGGGGTTGGTTGCAATCGTTTCTAATTGGCTGGTTATATGGAAGAAATTGTCCTACTTACGTATGGCGGGACGTTTTAACGCCATCTCACCACTACATTCATTTCTTTTGTGTTATCACATTTGGGTTATATTATATTTATGCTTTTCATATTTTTGAACGGATGGTTATGCCATTAAACAATCCGTTTAAAAAACAGTTAGAAAAAGAAAAAAACGAACGAAACAAACAGCTTTTGTTTCAAAAATCAAGAACACAACAAACAACTGACCAATCGTTTACCTGTATTCATCGGAGATCGAACAGTGTCTAACACCAAATCATTTATTATATAACATATTGCCTCATCATCAGACTCAATGAAAAGCCCGCATTGAAACGTACCAAAATCACCTGTATTCGACAAAACCGTCAATTACAAAATGCTTATCACAAAAGATATGCTAAATACGTGCTTTCTTCTCATAAGCACAGCTTTTATAACCACCAGGAGGCTAAAATTCACTAAAAAAAATATTAGCACCAACTAAGCCTCACCTTGTTCAAAATTGAATCAAAGAAAATCATTTTTTTTCATGTCACTCATACTTTCTTCCAATCAACGTTAACTTTAATCTCAACGTTACCTTTTTATTACTTCTCTCTGAGTTTATAATAGAGGCATGTAGGGTTTTGAGGGTTTTGATGGGGTGTATTTCTGTTTTCTTGCTATATATCAAGTAAGCGGCGCCTGAAGCGCCAAGATAGGCTCAAAATGGCAAAAAGATAAAAGAAGCTGGTTCGATTTTTACTGGCGCTTAAAAAAAAGCGTCTGTCATTATTCAGTTTAGGGACTGCCGAAAGAATGAATCCTTACAGAGCGAGATATCATAAAATACTTTCGCGATTTATTCATTTCTTTTCGTTGGTGGTTGGTACAGAGTTAATTATTTACTCTATACTTAGATACACAATATTGTCAGTCATATGAAAACTGAAGCTCGGAAAGCTGAGGAAATGAGTGCACCAGTGAAAGAGGAATATACATAATTTTTGGAGAAATTTCCAACACTTTGTTAAAAAAACGTTTGAAACGTGCGTGACTGCAATAAGCCTGTTTTGCAAAAAGAAAATGTGCAAAAGATTTTATTTTTATTAGGTTTGGTCAATCACTAAAATCAATTTTTCAAAGTTTATATATTTTAGCCCTCCAATCGCCAAAATTTCTTTCTTAAAAATCTTTCACGTTTTGTGACCTGACCATCTGTTTTACACGGAACTATATATATGCTTACTCTATACAAAACTGGTTATGAGGGCATTACCGGAGAATATTGACTGACGTCAAAGTAAAGCCCAAGGTTGCGAGGGCAGTACGTGACGGAAGTCAATATTCTCCGGTAATGCCCGAAATAAACAGTTAGTATATGGGTTATTACCCGCGTTTGTGTTTCTTCAAAATTATACTTCGCTTCGTACCCAAAAAAAATTGTAAACAAACTTTTCTTTCCCATTTTTGTGTGACATTTGATTTGTTATTAAAAAAAGAAAAATGCAATGCAGTGAGTTCCCTTTACTGTTTCACTTATTATTTTCTCCCTACAATGTTTTTTTTCTATCTGTCTACCTATGTTTCTTCTGTGTTTGTTTACATTCATGCCTCTTATTTTATAATAAATAATGTTGCCATGACACTTCAGTGGGCTGTACCGGTGAATATTGACCGGAGTGACGTCACATTTAAGCGTAATTGACCAATAGGATCGCGCGAATTTGTTGTATCGAATACAGCCCTGCTACGCGGGTAATAAGGGGTGATGAAAAAGAGGTCCTTATATAAAAGCGTCCACATTTGTCTTGAACATATCTTAGATTTTAGAATTTTACACCTTCTACCTTTAACTAATGGATGTTCAACAGAAATTTTAACGACGGTCGTTGTGTCATTTTCTTCATTTGATGAGTGTTTGTTCTCTTATGACCGCCCATAAAAAAGACTCGAGGACAAGAAATATCAGAATGCATACTTATCTATTTGTGCTTTTTAGAAGTGCTTTGTTGCGAAATTCTACTTTCTCCATACCAAAAATCAATAAAGTTATGGAAATTTTCACGGGGACCTTTTTTTCCCCCGATCACCCTGTATAATTTTTCATAAAAATTAATAAGTCCGAGGTACTGATATATCTCAGATATATTTCTTATGCAAAAGAATTTCTTCCTTTCAGTCACAAAAATACGACATAAAGAATATGGTGCCAACCGATACTACTAATGCAAAACTTAGCGACAAAAATATTTTGAATACAAATTTAAACGAAAGTGCAGTTACAGTAACCATAGAAACTTCAATCCACGCCCCATTGACAGAGTGTTCGTAGTTCAAGCTGCAGGACAAAAGCAGACTGCAGCGTGGAGTGCAATACAAATGGTTTCCCCAGATTGCATATTCTCAAGTAGACATTCACCTTCGGCAGTAGGATTCTCTATACATGCCTGTGTTATCGGAGGAACTGTAAACGTGTCAACATATGGTTTGATACTGAATGTGGATGGGTATTCATACTGGCCTGGAGCGACTGACAAAAGATTATCCTTTCCTTTAAAGACTCTGACATGAATTTCCTTTAGAGATTTTTCCGGTGGATCTGTGCCACACGTATTACGCATGTTGACCTTAATATCGACTGTGCAGGGTGTGTTATCGCAGTTCAACGTGTAAGTCATATCACCAACAGCAGTCGATGATTGTGGATGGTTACCACCAGCGGCATAGATAGTAGAGGTGTATTCCCCTGGTGTAGACGTGCATTGTATCCAACCCCATCGGCTAAATTCTAGATCTGCGAAACTATATCCTGTTACCTCGGGGGGCGGATTAGATTCAGGTATTTTAGCCCAAGCGGTTTCACAGTTACTTGGATGTTCAGGTTCAGGTGTTGGAGAAGGATCGCATCGGACATTAATACTGAATGGACCACCCCATGAGGTGCCAGTATGATCTGGGTCTGGGCTTCCCCATGCTGTTTCCTGACTGTCTAGATCGGGTACACCTCCAGATAATTTTGCAACTGAGGCATGAGCGGCGATCCAGATGTCTTTTTCACACGCAGTCGCAACTGTAAGACCTATGTCTTCCCAAGTCACGCAATATCTTTCAGTTGTAGGGTAGGGGCTAGAAAATGTGTTCTTGTGAGGAAATTGTCCAATTTTAATGTTGCCTTTCCTTCCTTGTGGCATACCAGAAAGTTCGATACCAACCCAAAGATGTGTTTCCAGGAGATGGAAATCATTTGATGTGTCAAATTTAACGCACAACCCGGTAGCATCAACAGTAACACTGATGGTACCAGCATCTATGTGTTGGCCAGCTACAAATATAACAGACGGTGGATCAGCACTTGTTGGTGTTTCACCCATTGCCACTGACAGCCACGACATAACCACTAAACCAACTAAAAACATCTCTAAATACAAAGAAATCGATTGACATGAAAGATAACAAGAGCCAATTTGAAATCTCATTACATTACATTACCTCACAGCAAGGGCACAAATACATTCCGACAGCGCTAGACTCATCTCAGATGTTAGGCCTTCTATCCCTCTCTAATAGGGAGGGTAGCCAAGAAGGTGGAAGTAGACAAAGCTCATCTTTTGATTTTATTTTCTTGGATCAAAGAAAACATGCAATGATAAAAATGAAACACAATATATTTTGCACTTTGGATGATTTTTTTACTATAACACCAATGCTACCAATCCCAACATCTTTAAAGTGTTTGTATACAGTGAAAAGAAGAAGCGTGTATACAGAAAATGACTTGTATATAAATTTTCGTGTTGTATATACAGTACAGCCTGGATGAAACTTTACGTTTAAAGCCAAGGGGGAAGGGAGGAAGTTTTTTATTGACAGCATCATCTTAAATGACTCCTTGTATAAAAATAATTGGTAATAAAAAATGTTGTTCTCCAAATCAAGACATTACATAAAGGACACGTAAATTTTTAGATGACTTTCCATGTTTCAACATGGAATATCCAATCATTGCCAGTTTTCCTTCAGCTATACTAGCAAACAAAATGTAGCTAGCAGGGAAAAAGTAACAAGAACTTTCAAATTGTACTGCCAGCTGAGAACAGTCAGTGCTGGGCATAAAAAACGTTTGTACATAATTTTGACGAAAAGTTTATACAGTGGAATCTGTCTAAAGCGGACACGGTATAAAGCGGACATCTGTTTAAAGCGGACGCAATCTCGTGGAACAGAATGATTTACGGTCAAATTCTCATAAAAAAATCTCTATAGAGCGGACAGTTATAAAGCGGACAGTACTAAAGCGGACACTTTTTTTTGCACCAAATGAAGGTTTCCCCTAAAAAATCTCGGCATAAAGCGGACACAAAGTAACACAATATATCTTTCATCAATTTGTACATTTTTCAACTTTTTTGTTTACAATTTCAAGTATTTTTTTAATGTTTTTTTAGATATTTGTTCTCTTAGCTGCATTTAAAGTGCCTGTTTTTGTTCCGTTGTTGTTGTTGTTTTATAGCCTGAGAAAGAAGTAAACCATACACGAGATAAAAATACAGCTTTTGGTAAATTTGGACCATAAAAATCAGTTTTAGGAAAACTCTCTATAAAGCGGACATCTATCTAAAGCGGACACTTTCTTTCGCACCAATGGTGTCTGCTTTAGACAGATTCCACTGTACTAACAACCGAGAAAGCCTTGTGCTTCTTGTTTTGCTTGGAACCCAACGCATGCAAAGCATTCGCGAAGCTATAATCTGCATTCCAGAGCTTATGCTTAGTCGGAAATTTCTTGAAACGGCAACTGGGCTATTTTTGAAGACACGAACGGTTCCTATTTCAAACACCTCGCGTATACGCGAATTGAATAATAAATCTCAAAAGCAAGAGAAGGACCTTCCTAGCCTTCCAACTCGCAGTTATCGGTGGCTTTAATGTTAAAATTAACTCGAGAGAATGATTTTAAGCTTATACTATGCGTGTAGGGCAGACACCAAGTATTACATAGGACAGAGATGAAATGAAATTGAAGATTGTGCAATGGCGCGCAGTGCAATCTCGATATAATGAATAAAATCGGAGCCAATGATGTAATATTGCCTATCCTGTGGTGTAAAAGTTGTATTGGGAATTCATATTCAAATCGCGCTGGCAGATATTACAGTCATGGAATGGTGGAATGCTAGTGGTAAAAAGAAGATCTTGTACATTTTATTCAAACAGAAATCTGTTTCAAGTCCGGCAACGAAGACGACGGCGTGAGAGCAATCCATGAATATCCAAAAAACTTTGAATAAAAAACCAATGAATAACTGAAAATGATAGATGAACTAAGAAAGAGAGAAAGAAAGAAAGAAATGCTATCGAAATAGGATAAAACCAATACAAGATATTACTTTCACTTCAGTACGACTTCAAAACATAACTTTTCACGTTGTGTGTAGAACGCGAAAATGTGCTAACAATGCAATTATCTGACAAACGTTTGCCAATGGTATAGTATGAAATAGACCTTCTTTCTAAACGAAATCCACAAGGTAAATGAATCCTTTGTTCCACTCATGTCGCCGTCCTTGTTGTCATCGTATTTCCGCGAGGTCCCTATTACTTCTATTACTACAAATGTATTAGCTACCGCTTCCCAAAGTCCTGTTAGGGATGTTAAGAGATGAAAGGAAAGAAAGTAAAAACAACAAAGTTTACCGAAGTTAAGCTAAAACTCATGTGAACATCTCAAAGAATCAGGGATAAAGGTTTAGAATTCACATTCACAAATTTAAAATACAAAATTCAAAAACAAAATAGAGCTACAGTGAGAAAACATTTTATTCGGCAAAGTATATACAAAAAAAGCAGGTACGTACTATATTTGAAACATGGTCTCTGCAACATTTCCTGTAAGTGTTGGTGAGATGTTAACATTAGCGGCAGGCTAAATTTTCCTCATTGCATGAGTGAACTCTAAACACATTTGCTATATTATTTTGATGTATTCGGATTGTACACATAATTAATTTCATAAGCCAATCTCTATTTTTCGCTGTAATGACAAAAACCGCCCGCGCCGACATTCTGCTTAGTCGAGACTGGCCTTTAGGGAGCTTTCGTAAACTGATTCCGTGACGGACTGCGGATTTGTATCGATTGGGAAATTCCAGTCAGTTAGGATCTAGAACACCCGCCCCACTGACCTGCTCCGTATAGCTCCACGTATGACATCAAACATTGAAGTGAAACCGTGGTCTGTAGAGGTTGTAGTTTTAATTATAGTTCGGTGTAAAGCTTCATACCCATTAGATAAGGGTATTTCCTCACTTTGTAAACACCGCGAAAATTCAAAAATTTTGTAGTGAAGAAGTCTAAATCTGTCATTGGGTTTTAAAACCGCAAAAGATTATATAGATACAAAAAACCTTGTATTGTTATTTTCATCTGTGGTTTGTCTTCTGGATTCTCATTGACAGAAAAAAAAATAATCGGGGAAACTGTGTAGTTGTGATTATCTAAACAAACATTAAGTTGAGTGTTTATAAAACAGAAATCGATTGTTAATTAACCGAGTTAATATTTTGTTGTTTCAACGCCCAAATGATTTAAATTGATTGGAGATACGTTACGTTAAAGACTCGCTGTTAAATATAATTTTCATTTGTGAAGTTTTATTCTGAATAATCACAATGGCTTCGCGCGAAAATGTAAGTTTTACGATTTTGATAGATTGTAATCATTTGAACTTACTTAGTTATTGTCTAGTTTGACCATTCGTTCTCTTGATCAGAAAAAAAGAAAGAAAAAAAAAGCTCTTTAGGATGTATGTACAACGACTGAACAATGTCGGTTTTTGGAAACATATTTCACAATACTTTTCATTTCATGCATTGTAATTTTTCTTACAAGCAAGATCAACAAAGCAGAACAAAATAAGAAAATAACAACAAAAATTATTTCTAAAAGTTAGGGATGAAAGGGTAGAAATTTTGGGTTTAAGGGGTGGAAGTGGTAAATGATAACAGTGGCGGATCTAGCAGAAATTAACTGGTGTAAGCTAATTTGGAGGAGAACTTTCTAAAAAAGAATTTTTCAATTTAATTGCAAAAACTTTTGAAAACACTCTTCTCCATAATTTTTACAGTAAAATTATAAAATTATATCTCGATCCGCCGCTGGATAAGGGGTCCGCTTTGTGTAAAAAAAAAAAATCGACCTTGAATGTGCTTAAAGATATTGCAAAGTCCATTTCAAAGTAAACGGACAAGCCGTCTTGTTTTTCTTCTTTTAGAAATGTTACAAATGCTTTGGATTTTTGCAAGACAAGAAGGTTAGATACCAAGAGAAACAATTCCATCCGCATTGCTTTTACTGTGAAATGTGTAAAAAAAGTTTATCTGGTATGTAAAATTCATGAAAAACTTTATGCCTACATTGTGATTTCCATTCCTGCAATGACTTTTCTTCACTGAGGAACAATCTTGTGAAGGGCTTTAAACCAGTTTTTCTCACAGGTCTCTCTTTTGTCCGCCATTCGGGTTGTTTTCTAATTCTGTGCTCTGGTATTTCGTCACAACCTTTACCTGGAACCACCGTAGATTAAGCATTGTTTTATTTATTGTATGCATTGTGAACCACAATCACCTTAAGGCTAACAAAACTAATAATATGCGAAAGGGGAATTCAGAAGTCATAGCAACAGTATATTTGGAACCATCATGGCAGCCAGAGCAGCGAGATTTAATTATTTCAAAACCGGTATCAGTTAATTAGTTTTGCTTCTAATGAAGTTAAAATGTCCGTCATAGAGATTGTTTTTGTATCATTTCCAGACCAGCTTTCTTCTCCGGTGCAAAGTTCCATAAAAGTGTTGGAAAGAACGAGGCATAGCCTGACCCTAACACCCGCTGACCGAAATAAATTTACAACGTTTACACAACGAACTTTGGTGGTCTGAAAATGAGGCATTACCTGCATGATAGACCTTTCCAAGGTCTATTTTAGTTTGGCGTCATTTTATTTTATTTCAAAACCGCTATACCAATATTTGATTAGTTTTGCTTCTTATGAAGTAAATACATATTTCTCTCATAATTCCCTCTTAGGAGTGGTGTGTCATGAAGAGGCTGGAAAGCTTTATTGTCGTCCATGTTATGATATCTTAGCTGAAGATGTAAGTGTGAATTTTGAAATTCCTGTTTTGGACTATGGTCATTAGAAAATTCCCTGGTCTAGACACTACAATTTATTTTGCACTCGCTTTTGATCACATGACTTATTACAACCAATGGAATGCAAAGTAATTGTTTACTATCAAGTGATCAACGCGAGTTCAAAATAAACTGTTTGGACTAATCATGGGTTTATTTGTTTGTTTGTTTGAAAGAAAAAGGCATAACATAACCAAAACCTCATTAACCCAGGCAGAAATAGCAAAGGTTTTAACGCAACTTTTGTGATGATCGAAACTCTTTTAGCTTAACCGTAATATCGTTACAAATATGTGATCTGGTCAGTAGAATATTCAATCTGGTCAGTAGAATTGATGATAGAAAATTGTCTACCATGATCGATACACACACATATCCTTTGGTAAAAATCATGTTCTTACTTTCAACGTTGCTTACAGTAGGCGCTCCCCCAAAACAGTTTAACAGTGCTTCAAATTTCACGAAACAAAAGAAGGAAATGCATAGAAACGAGGCTAAATATAGTGCCCAGGTTACAACAAGATGTTTTTAACAGAAACCCCGAATAGTATATTAAACTAAACAGAAACTTGGGAAAATTATAATCATTTTTGGCTTTCTTTTTTTTCTGACAGAAATGTGCGAGATGCAAAACACTCATCAAATCCAACAAACAAACGTACAAAGGCAAATCCTATCATTCGGAATGTTTCACTTGTCAATCATGCAGAAAATCATTAGAAGGTAAGTGGGGAAAAAAACTCGAAAAACAACCTCGTTTCCAGCGCTTCTTGCCTTATATTTCATCCAAAAAACAAGAAGCGCTAGAATCTAGGTTGACAAAACGTAAAGAGGAATTTTTTTGGCAAAGATAAATATTTGCGATTTAAATTTAATGTTGGCAAAAATTTATGGCCACTGTTTCGTAGTATAGATTTCATTTATGGCCACTGTTTCGTAGTGTAGGTTTTTCTTTCCTTTTTCTTCTTCAGGTTTGAATTTTCATTTCGAGGATGGGAAATTTTACGACGAGGACTGTTTTAAAGATCTAAACGCTTACAAATGCGACGAGTGTAAACAACAAATTGACGGCAACGACATCAACTTCACATTATTTCGTGGCAAATATTACCATCACAAATGTTTCAACTGTGAGCAGTGTCACCAGTATCTCGGCAGTCAAAACTTCAAGATATTAATGGGTCAAAAATATTGTAGCAAATGTCGCTAAAATCAAGAAATGGGAATTGCAGTTTGCTCTCTCATGAGAAAGAGAGAGGTTAACGCATGCAGACATAAGTTTCAAATAATAGGTGTTTTTATAAACTGATTGTTTGCTGTTGTGATCATTCTTAATACACCGTGAAAGAAAAGAGATATATATAATCCAATTTAGTAAACATAGATTTTCTTCGGACTCCTGCATGCCAAAAATTGTTTTCCTTTTGCACGTATGAATCAAAATTGGAAAGATCCCTCTATAGCCGTGCAAAATCAATCCTCTATAGCCGACATCCTCTACATAGCATACGTATATCTCGTTATACCGGGCACGCAGGAACAAATGCATTTTTCTCCTTTTCTCCAACCTTCACTCAACGGACACCTCATAGTGGACACATATTTTTGATCCCAATGGTGTCCGCTATAGAGAAGTCTGACTGTAGTGAGTTAAGGGAACAGTTAATACTTATCTTTCCAATTTTGAATAAAAACAGAGGGGTATCTCAATAGGCCATTTTACGGTCCACAGCATCTGGGAACTAGTCTATTCGTTCTATTCGTTCAGCTTCAGTAGTGGGAATTCATTAGAATCAACAACAAAAAAACCACAATAAATCAGTAATTGTTCTTAATTATATTTCTCAAGACAAAAATCAAAAAGGCTTCGAAATTATATATAATGGCCATGCATGTATTTATCACGTTCTTTCATATTTCCCATTCTTCCATATTTTGATAAATTTACCTCCGATAATAAAGTTCATAAATACAGCCTTATAAGGATGAATAAAGACGATCAAACTACATTGCACAGTGTCACCATAGATGGTTACATATAGGCCGTTATACAGTTTCCCTGATTATCCCAAAAACATTCCAATTCTCAATCCGTCTAATAACGTCTGACGAAACGTGAGAGGTGGGATAATGATAAGTTATTTCTGGACAAATATGTGTCATCGTGTGTTGAACATTTTTGGTCTCAATGCAGAAAGCGTTATCAGAAGAGCCTCCTAGAAATATTTGATTAAAAAAACACACAATGTAAACCGATCTCAGGTTATACTAGTAGAATAAGAAAACAGAAACAAAATTGGGGAGTTCCGTATTAATATGACAGACAAAAACAGCACAAGCGTTTTACCTCTGTCCGTATCGTTCGACTTCCCTGGTTTGGACATGTATTGACGTAATGATCAAACAACAAGTTGACATCTGTTTCATGTAAGCTTTCGTCTGTCTCCAAGCTGAATTCCAGGCCTTTCACGCCACCAAACACAATTAACATATGGCTAAGAAGAAACAAGAAGTTTTGGTCCTCAGTGTAATTTTGTAAGAAGTTTTCATGAATTCATCATAAAAATAGACGATAATACAACATTTACCTTACCATTGAAAAGAATCAATTAAAACTAGAACAAGTGTTATCAACAGGATTAGAAAAAATAAATAAATGGAATTTTTTAAAAAACGATAAAATGACATTCAAAGCGAACTATAAAGGAGTTTCCTGCATGCGCTACTGTAATCAATGGTATTTCACGAAGGTTAGACTCAAATGCAGTAAATGCTAAAAGTATAAATAAGAAAGTAAATGGAAGGAAAAGAAAGAAAAAAGAAAAACAGGTACTTGTGCAGTGGTAAATTTAGTTGTTCCATTGCCACTCCATTCTCAGATGTTCCAATTGTCAAATCGTATCCGTCTTTGTATGGAGATTCTGTAAAAACAGCACCAAAATGACTGGCCAACCTAACATTATATCCCCAATATAAACCATCCTTTTCACGAGGCGTCAGCGGCGAAACAACTTTGCCTTTCAAATATTTTTTTGCTGCTACAGTTTCTACAATGGTAATAAAAACACGACATACGTTGTTTTAATAACCATCCTTCATTTTTAACAAATCGACATAATGAAAACATAATCTGCCATTTACAGGAGAAGAACCTGGAAAAATGGTTTCTAATCATAAAATATTATTGTTAACTTTTACAGGTCATTAAAGATAAATTTGGGACGTTTCAAGAAGGGAAACGAGTCATGACGGGAAGAGAATCAGAGATTTTAGACTTACCAACGTCGTGTTCCTCCAGTTGTACTGTCACACGAACACCAGGTTTTAGATGCTTATCAATCTGTATTTCCTTACGTATACCAACATTAACATAGGATCCATCATCTCCTTTTACAGGTCGATCAAGTGTAACTCCCTCTCTATAAGTCACAATATCATCCATGCGCATGTGATGAGGACAATCCAGAGGATTTAACAAGCCTAAAAAGTGCTGAAAGAGTTAAACCAAAATCTTTCCTTTACATAAAAAAAAACACTTTTAACTAGCAGCTGATTGTTGTACTTTTGTTACCTGCATATTTAAGATCTGGGTGAACTGGAAAGAAATGTTTTCGCAAATATTGAGGACACTCGAGATATTGTAGTATTCGTCCGAACATAACATTAGCGTCAGTAGCCTTTGTGGCACCTTTAAACATCCCGTCATTATTTTTCTTTTTTTGAGACTCGTTGAATATGACGATTTCATTGATATTGAATATAACTAAAGCTCGGGCAACCTAAAAAAGAGGAACATAGTGTTTTTTTATTGAAACAAGAGATATTGCTTGTCGTTCCTATAGAAAACACTCCGCCACAGAGACTTTTTGAAGATTTTGCCCCATGGGTACAATTTGTAATTATCTTTCTAAATGGATCCAACTTCAATAAATTATTTTTAGATTTTCTATTTGTAATAGAAAGTTTGTTTAGTCCTTTCTGAGCCTTTGAGAAAATAAAATTTATTGAAATGTCAAAGAAATAAATTTGGTATATATGTAACGGTTTAAGGGAAAATCACTACAAGCGGAAATAGTGATAAATATTTGCGATAATATTGATAAAAGAACAATAGATTTTATTGCTAATACATTCGATTTAGTCTTAGAATATCAATATTTGCGATAATTTTATTGAAAAAGTTTATCGAAAATTCTGATAATTACATTCTTTATTGCAAACTTTGCTAATTGCGATAAATTATCAATAAATGTTTGCATGATAATTTCACATAAATTACCGACAACATTAATATATTGAATAAGCATTGATTAACTGTCTTTGTAGAATAATTAAGAAATTATCGCTATTATCACAAATATCAATAAATCTCATTAATTTATGAGCACACTTACCAATAAATCTTTGCGATAGTATTATTTTTTTGCGATAATTATTGCAAAATTCTTCAATATTTTTGATAAATTTATTGCTATTTGCGCTTGTAGTGATTTTTCCTTGAACTTGCGCTTGTAGTGATTTTCCCTTGAACCGTCACATATAGTAGTTGTTAGTATTTTACCTGTCCAGCAAGATAGGTTCGTAACTCTGGTGATTGAGCGTTTTCCAATATTGAACTGGGAAGGGCAATACTGACCGTTTTTGTGAATGCTATAAAATATGACTCATAATGTGAATTCTACATTGTATGTGCATACTTTTTTCAAAAAACATAAAAAATAAACATGCAAATCAAAATATGTAATGTATAATAATACACAACCTTGTTTTACTTCCTTTTCCTCGTCAGAAGGTAGAAGATCAGATAATGATCTATCTAGGAAAACAGAACCATTTATCAGAATTGTATAAAATGAAGTTACTTTATAATTATCTATTTTAATGACATGAGAACCTTTTTATATAAATGAAAACCTTTGTAAATGAAACTTGCCTTCAGTCTTCTTTCTCAGTTTCTTTTTCTTTACTTTTTTCTCATACTTCTAAAAATAGAAAAATCACACATCATTAAGAAAAAGTGAATATAAAAAAAATATAAGGAGTTTCATAGAAGAAAAACAAAATGAAATTACACTGAAAGCACTAATGTTTGTAGAAATTAATTTTGCATTATTCTCCTTACAAGCTCTCAGGTAACAAGTGACACTAAAATATTTTTTAGTGTATAAAAAGCATTAAATATATTCATGTTCAAAAAGTCTTGATAATAAACTTTCATATGTTATTATAGGCAATTATCCTAACCATGTGTGCATTTGAGGATAATGTAGTTTGAGCATAAAAAAGACAAGCAAAATGAATAAGCAGATTGCCTCAATTCCGATATTATACGCAGATTGGTCGTTACTGAAATCTAGTACAACAAGGTAATTGAAATCATGCCATCATACAACTCCTCTATAAAAAAGAGGTTTTTCAATATCTATCTGTCAATCCAATCCATCATCTAAAACTCTAAAATTTGTCCCTGATTCTCTGATCTTATTGTCATAATATCATGGTATCATAAGTATATATATAATTTTGCAGTGAATGGAGTTATATTAAATATCAACAAAAATTAAAAGGATGAAAACTTGGGCTCGCTTGTGAGAGTGAAGCAGTGTATTTTGAAGGTGAAATGTTCTGTATTAATGCCGCAGTGGAGTTTGGACTGAAAAGCAAGCGCAAAAGGTTGTAGGTATTCAGCGATACAGTACAGCCCGAAAGAAACTTTACAAAGTCATGAAGGAATGGATTTTAACATAAATACAAAAGATTTGGGTGTATATAATACAGTGTCTGTGTTACATGAAGTCATTATTAAAATCTTTTGTATTCTACACAGTTTAAACACATGATTGAAGTGAACATATGATGAAAATGCATGTGAAACAAACAAAAGACTGTGAACTTCAAAAACGTCAATCCTTTTCATGAAAGCTCATCATATCATCTTTATGTGGACACAAAAAGTTTCTTTCGGGCTGTACTGTACCACATGTACGCTATTCTCCAAAATTCACTCTGACAAAATTCAATAGAAACTTTCTGCTATCATGAAACGATTATGATGATGTTAGGAAACGCTTTGTGTTGCTCTCCATCATTGATGTTTTTTACATCAAAAATAGGGTGAAATTTATAAAGAGTTCCTAAACTAATAGTTTGATCAAAATTTTCTGCCCTCAGGTTGCGGACTCAGTCCCTGGCTTCATTATTTGTCATGATCATTTGGATGCAAAGAGAAGAAAGAAAAAGAAGAAAAAAGAAGAGGGAGGAGGAGAGGGGGTGGTGAATGGGATAAGCTAATTTCGTAACGTAAAAATGTAAATAACCCTTAGGAACTCATTCTTTAACATATAAAGATAACTTTTAAATTAAAAACAAACTCGTAATAATACACTACCTCTTTGAAACTAAACTTTCTTTTCTTCTTTCGCACGTGTTCAACATCCGCCATTTTAAATACAAAAATTAACTTGTTTGTTGTCCCGATCTAGTACACGCTACCCGATTTGAAATGCTTTGTAAAATGTGTTCGTCACGTTTTTGCAAACACACGTGGGGGAAAGTGGTATAGCGGGACGGGGGACAACGTTTTGTCGTCATGAGCTGTTTGAAAACCCTGATGACCAGTTTTAGACGGGACAATTTTGAAACTTTTAGATCCTCTAGATTGATATTCATCATGATTATTTTTATATCTGTTCATTTGCGGCCTGCCAATTCTTTCATCGATCCGGAAGTCACATAATCTTTAGTGCCTTGATATTAAAAGGGTTCAATTTATTTAATGATCACAGACCCTGCTGAAAAGAGAGACAGTAGAAAAGGAAACGCCAGTGACATTCGCTGAAAGCGTTAAAAATCCGGAATGTCCTGATGGCAAACAGGACGTGTTTTTAATCGGGCAATTGAACAACAGCCTCGTTTAGGAGTGGAGGAAAAACAAACAGAATTTTCAAGATCCGACTCTTCTCTTCTTTTCTTGATATTAAGTTGAAGGCCTAAAATACTGTAACTACTTCTATAAGTTTTAATAAAACGTGATGGAAGGAATAACGTTGTATTTTCGATGGAAACCAGACTACATGAGGAGGAGGAATAAAAGGGACTTTCCCTCACACAATGTGTGCATTTCGTGCTCGTGTGGGGGAATCACTACTAGACTCAGTGTTCCAGAACAGTTCAAAAAGGCAACAAGAACAACATAAATACTACACACCTAGCGGCTAGATGATCATAATATATATACTTGAACCCCAATATTTTCTTCTTCATGCGTATTTCATCATAAATTATGGCTACTGAAGACTCATTACATCGCAGCGGTAGAAATTCATTACTAGAAGATTTCAGATATCTTCTACTGAGATTAAAAGAAGATATGACTCACGACAATGTGAAAGATCTGGTGTATATCTATGGTATGTAATTAAATTTTAGATGATTCTTATTTATTCATAATTATTTATAAAAAAGATATAGTGCCTAACATCGGGTCGCGATCATCGTGAAAAAATAAATAAAAATGGCGACTCCGAAAAATAAATGCTTAAAAATACAGTGCCATAAATAACAGAACAAATAGATTCATACATATTCATCTGCTGTTTTGAATACTGCCAACATATAAGATTTTATCCACGCAAACAGTTTCCCTGTATTATCGTGCACGCTAGTAAATCACCAAAAGTATATACAGTAAGGTAATTCCGTAACCACGTGCCTTTCACCGCTATAGCAACAAAAATTGTTCTTATTAGCATTGATTTCATATTGATTATTCATACAGTTAAATCTTTCTCATAGACGTTCAATTAGCGTCAAATCCCGAGGTGATACTCACTCATAGGCTCATCATCCAAGAAAACATGAAATTAGGTTCATTAAATTAGTCCCATGTGCATGCTCATAATTAGCGCTATTCCCATCCCGTGTCTGTTTTTTTTCGATTAAAAGTTGACTTGTCAAGACTGCACTATTGTTTTATAAAATAACTATGCTGATAAAAAAATGTCTGCCTTTGATTTGTAAACAATAAAGGCATGTATTTTTATAAGCTTGTGGTTGCCGTTTATCTGCAGAATCAAAGGGGAAAAGCAGTTACATTGAGAGAAAAGGGATTAAACTTTTTGTATGAACATGGTATTCTATAAAATTTCGTTATTAACATCACTTTTGATGAACGCAAAATTAGTAAGCAGAAAGAGGAACAAGTTAGCGGAATAAGGAATATCACCCTGATGATGTTTGCGATAGCAGTATTTATTGCCAATCTTAATCTGTTTATTCCTGTTGATTTGAAATCTAAAATGACCAATTGTTCTGCTAAATCCAATTAGTTGTGTTTTCTCGTTCACAACAAAGAATTTTGCAGCATTAAAATTAAAGTTAGCAGTAAGGGGAGCAGGCACTCTATTGTACCTAATTAATAAAGCAAACAACATGATATTTTACGTATTTGGTGCAAAAAAGCATGGTGTGCCATTAGAAACTCACCTACTGATACACATATATTATACACTACACATATTTCAATTAGACCAAATATAACACAAGTAGACAGACAGCCTTCACAATTTAGACTAAAAGACTTTAAATTTAAAAATGCCTCAAGGTATTGTTTCTTCCGGGCATGCTTATATACCCGTCATTACGATGAAATCATCAAGGAGGTCCATAATAAAGTGACGATAGTTGATGATACCCTCATTTACGACCGGACAATCTATTTTATTTATTTATTTATTAATATTTATCCAGGACAGCCTCTTAAGTTCTGATAGAACTGTTAACAATGAGCGTCCTGTGTAGGAGGTCCTAGAGCATTTAAAGACATCAATCCTACTCTCAAGATAAGTGCTAAAGCTTATTAGATTGATTCACACTGTTATAGTCTCTGGCATGACTTGGCCAGGATTTGAACCCTGACCTCTCACGCTGACAGGCACTCTACCACAAGGCCACCAGTCCAGGATGCATTCTATCATACATGGGACCTTTTAACAATCTGTGCCCAAAATGGAATCCTTATCAATCATGATAAATTTAAGTTTTGTCGCAAAACCATCAAATTTGCTGGCCTTATGCTTACATGGGGCTATGCAATCAGGTCTATAATGTAACCGTTCCGTGATCTGATAAAACCAAATGTGAAATTTTATTGACTAGAGGAACTCTTCAACAATTCCAAGCAAAAGCTACTTGCATGTGTAAAAAGTGGAGTTGGCTCCTTTGATTGCAACCACCACACCTGCTCACAACCTTTCATCTACTTCTTTGATCGTCTCAAAACCACAAGTGAAAAATTAATTGACACATGCCAGACTTTATTCTCTAATTCTGGAGCCCCTGATGAAATATTATGCTCTGAGGGGGGACCTCAGTTCATCTCTTTTGCATTAAAACATTTGTAAACAACTGGAATGTCCAACATCAACTTTCTTGTAATAATGGAATTGGTCTCAGCCCTTGTCAGATACTGCTACACTGCCAACTATGAGATGGTTTTCCTGCTCATCCAAGTCACTACAAACTACACAAAGATTGGATAATTTCAGCAAACGAGCATAAGAAACGTTTGGCAACCGCAACAAAGTAATAATGGGACAGTATAATGTAAAATCACACCAGCTGCCTGACCTACCCATCGGAACGTCAGTAATAATCCAAAACAATTGCATGCACTAACCAGTCTGGTACAAAACTGGACGGATTGTTGAAGTACTCCCCAACAGCCAGTACCGTATCTGTATTGATGGATCCGGTCGTGTCAGTCTCCAAAATCGTTGTTTTTTGAGACGTTGAATACTGATCCAGACATTGATACCATCAGTGTCAGTGCCACCATATTGAAACTAGTCAAACCTCTGGGACTCCCGTGAACACTCCCATGATGGATATTCAAGATGCCAGGAATGCCATCCAGTTGAGTCACCCCCACCTAAAACATTACCACGATCGTTGCGAAACCTCATGCCTCATAAGCCAGGTTTGAAGTTAAGGTAAAGGGGGGAAGTGTAGACTTACTCTTTCTAGATTATAGACTATTGTTTAAAAAGTAGACACTTTGTATCAGTTGGTTGGCTTCAATAGCTTAGTTTATTAAAGTGTTTGATCTTCACTCCTGCATGACTGTTTATCTATCACCCTTGGGATTTCAATATCCTACTTGTGAAATTATTTTGTCCCGAAATAACTCATACAAATTTATCGTTAATTGCACTCGCCAACGTGCGATTACATATACGTATCCCAATTAAAATTATCTCCTATTTTTCATTGGAAATCTGTATAAGTTTCATTCAAATTGCCCTCATTAAATTTCATTATTTCTAAGGTTTATGTACACTGTTTGGCAGTTATGAGTTTCTGTTGATAAAATTGGAAATGATTCAACGGAATTTGAATAACTTTGTTCCAGCAATTGCATTTAATAGTATTTATTTCAATCATGCATTATTATATATCTATCATAGATATGAACAAAGAATATGACACTGCACCAAAGTTTCTTGAATATCTGGAAAATGAAGGAAAAATTACAATATGGGATGTCCATCTTCTGATTGAAATGTTTGAGTATATAAAGGAGACTCCATTACTGAAGTTAGTGAATGGTTATTGCAAGAAAAAGGAAGCAGTTACTGAAAAGGAACAATTTAAAGCCGGATGCAATGGTTTGTTTCAATTTGTTTTGCCCCAAATATTTAGGCCAATTGCACTGAATGTCTTTTGCAATTGAGATTCTGTGTTATTTTCAACATGATAACGTCTTCTAAAAAGTGAAACAAAGTATAATACTACTGCGATTAGGTGTGCTATCAAATACTACCCCGCTTTCTGGCGGATTTTGAATTTTTTTATTGCTAATGAAAATTAGTGTAAAAACTAGGAAATAGGGTAACATATGCCATGCTGTGAGGTATGTTATTGTTAAATAATAGAAGAAGCGTGTGTGCAAATAAGTTTTACTATTTTAAACCGACTGTTGTTAATGAATGAGACTTTACAACAATTCGGATAAATAATAATAGAAAATATTAGACCTTATTAGGTTATGAACTTCACTCGCAAGTCCGTATGAATAATAATAGAAAATATTAGACCTTATTAGGTTATGAACTTCACTCGCAAGTCCGTATGACTTTGTAGTGTTAATAACTTGTTACCCCATAAAGTATGGTTGATAGGTGACAGTGATATCTTTGAGGTATATATTTATATATATTTTTTCAATGTAGCTACTGGCATAAATCCTGTTGAAATAACAAAAAAAGCTACGGAAAGCGTTGATTTAGATGCAAAGCCCTTACCAAGAAAACCACCACCAATAACACGCCCTCCCCAATGTTCAGATGTTCAACCTTCAACACAATTTGCTTTGTCAAAAAAGATGGGCAGTATTGAAGAAACCCCAAACCAGCAAGTGGAGAGATGTGATGAAAGATATAAAATGACAGCCGTGCCTCCTGGCATATGTTTGATCATAAGCAATGAAAATTTTGCTGGAGCCAGAAGGAAAGATTTTAAGTTATCTGATAGACCGGGAACGAAAAAGGATGAAATCAGATTGTGCGAAACATTCAGTGAGCTGGGTTTTGACATCATTACCCACCAAGATTTAACTGCTTTGGAAATATTTGAAGTTCTGGAGGGGATATCAAAGAAAGACCATAGCCGTTACGATTGCTTCGTTTGTTTCATTCTGTCTCATGGGAAATTGAATTCGATTTATGGTGTGGATGGAACCAATGTGAAAATTTTCAATCTTTTCAAGGGATTTGTAGAAAAACCATCACTGAATGGTAAACCGAAATTATTCTTTTTTCAAGCTTGCAGAAACGAAACAGAAGCCGAATTTTCTTTCAACTGGCCAACAGCTAATTGTAGTCCAGATGGCCCCGATGGTAATCAGTCTGTATCTAAAGATTTCTTTATGGGTTATGCAACACCTCCAGGTAATGTTTATTTTTCACTGCATTATGAGCATTTTCTGATTTTCTTTGGCATCTCGAAGTTCGCATTTATTACGGCGGTTAATTGCAGGCGTTGTGTTTGGGTGTGGGAATGGAGTGGAATGTGTAGCGGATGGGAGGTGAAATAAGTAAAGGGTGGGTGGGGCCGATTAGTGTTTGGGAAAGGTATTTATCGGGGAGGATGGACGGTATAGTAAGTATAAAGTTTTTATATGTTTTATTTTCTGTCCTTAAATCCAAGATGCAAGCGATATTTCGACTTCCTTATGATGGCGTTCTTTCTTTCTAATTATATCTATTCATGTCTACTGGATTTTTTTTTAGTTAACATATTTCTTTCATTTTTTGTTCCTTTAAAGGACACACGGCTTGGATTGACAACGAAAATGGTTCCTGGTATATTACTGCTCTATGTGATACATTGAAAAATCACGCTGCCGATTGTGATATCCATCAAATTTGTACGAAAGTGAATAACTATGTGTCGAGAAGATTTTTACCGCCCACTGGGGAAACGGCCATACCGTGTCCAGCCTACACCCTTACTAAACAGTTTTATTTCACTTCTAAGCAATAACAAGCAGGAATGATAAAAAAATAACAATTCTGTTGGAAGAGCTATCGAAATGGCGATTCTTTTCCTTTCTTATGTTGTGTGCATAACGTGTCTTGAAATCACAGTTCCATTTATTACGTTATTCCTAATATAACGTAAAAAATTACTTTCCTCTAAACTACACTAGTCTCTGCGATTCTTTACACTAGTCTCTGTGATCCTTGAATAATAATTGTTTCTGTGCAGTGCTGACATCATGCTGAATCAGCAGATATTTTCATATTTATAACAGCATATTGTCTTTAGAATGACTAGAGCAACGATTACCTTATCCGTACTTAGTGATGCGGGACAATTAATTTCGGGATTTATTTTTGCGAATTTTCCACCAATTCGTAAAAATTTGTCCCGTAATTAAAGATAACGAACTGCTATAAATAGAACGGAGGGTGCTGATGTCAGCAGTGTGAATCTCTCATTTGAACGATAAGAAATGGTTCTGGAAGGACCAGCTGACTTATATCAAAATGGCAAACAAACAAGGTAAACAAATGATTGGCTCTTTCGTGAAGAGTCCCGCAAATCATTTTTTTAAGGGACAAATTAGCAAAAATTTGTCCCGCTATTAATTGTCCCGGAAAGTTTTTATATGAATTTATTCCCACGAACGGCATAAGCATCCCGTTGAACGCCGTTAACAGAAATATCGAATTACTGTTACTCTTTTTGTTGACGTAATGTTACTTAGAGTACGTTTACTGACAATATCTCCTCACTAGAAATTTACGCTGAGAAGTCTTATAAATATTTTGAAAGAACGAGGCATAACCTGACTTTAGCCTCACTAACACAGGCAAAATGTGTAAGGTTTACACCATTAACTTAGATGAGGAGAAATTGTCTGTTGAGCCATAATGTTATGGTCCTTACGGGGCAATTTGGTGTATTCCGGATTCCTGATACCGTGAGTAAATACAACAGTATCAAAACAATACATTACATTCGTTTACAATCAACTTCACTATTGTGGTTAAATCGCGCATCGGAGGAAACATTACCATCGAACCAAATGCGTCAAACACACATGATGTTGAAGTTTAAGAGCTTGTGACCGTAAAGACTAAC
Organism: Turritopsis rubra; assembly: GCA_039566895.2. Classification (NCBI taxonomy): domain Eukaryota; kingdom Metazoa; phylum Cnidaria; class Hydrozoa; order Anthoathecata; family Oceaniidae; genus Turritopsis; species Turritopsis rubra. Next base: position 6,739,354 of record CM077623.1, read on the forward strand.
ACGGGGACCTGGAAAACATGGCCAATCAGGGAATTTCTTTTAGATCTCAAAAAATCAGGGAAATTTTGTTTATTGATTTTGTATATATATATGTTAGATTTGTAACATATGCAAGAATTTTGAAAACATTTTCTGCAGTGTTATTTAATTTAGCACCTGTGTCATTTTTTAAGTGTCATTAGTCATGTAAGGCCCTTAAGGTGGTTCCCCAATAAAAACTCAAAATTTTGATAATTGCATGTTTTACTGTAAGTTTTACATGGAAATGGATCCCGTTAATGTACTAAGCACAAAATAAGAAAAAAAATTGCAAAAAATTAATTATGCGCATAATTAATTAAGTTTCGGTCTCAAAAATACAAGATTTCGGTCTAAAATATCTCAAGAACCGTTTTACTAAAATGAATGAAATTTGGTGAGAACACTTTAGGCATAAAGAGCTATGTGCTGAACCAAAAAAATACCAAAATATGGCAGCCACTTCTTTGTATTACATCAAATAAGGAATCCGGGCTTTTTTGACTGCGGCTGGTTACATTTGTAAGCTAATTATGTCACCCAGGTAAATTATTTTAGACATTTTATTGGTTCACCACATAAACTATATGTTGCTCTTACAATTTGCAGAGTTTCAAGAAATTTAAAGAAGCCAATCTAATAATATTCTTGGCAGAAGTTCTAAAAACCTTATTTTCAGAAAACGGAGTTTTAAAAATTAAATTACAAAAAAAGTTCAAGTAACGCTAATTAAAATGCACCCTTTGAGTAGGTGTCACCTTCTTTATCGTTGTTTTTATCTTCATTTGATAACATTTCCGCTTTCCAATGCTTTTAAATTTGCTCCAAATCAAGGGCATACAGCGGTTGCTAGGGCCGTTGCTAAGGACTGAAAATTGAGTATACCTCATTAAAATCGAAATTTGAGGCATTTCCTGACTCTTTAAGGCAATATAATTGACAAATTCGGATTCAGCAGTAATTTTTCGACAAAAACAAAGTGTTTTTCAAAAATCGAAAAATTTAAGAATTTTTATGTTTGCTTATCTTGGTGCGCATAATGTAAGCGCCTAGCGAGTAACTAAGCGTAAGGACCTTATATGACTAACGACGCGCAAGAAATTCTTGTTCATTCTTCGCAATGATGCTGTCCGATGAACAGCTACATGATAATGAAGATCTTTTGTTTACCATACTCGCGAGAAGAAAGAATTACTAGGATGAGAGAAAAAGCAGATATTGGATAAGAGAAATTTACCAACGTAGAGAAAGGCTTGGAGTTTTTTATACACTATTCAACGATATAGCGAAGGACAGAGAGCTGTTTTTCAGTTCTTTTTCAATTCTTTTTTTCTTCCATGCTTTCTCTTTTCAAACTATCGATATCTGTTTTACACGGAAAAAATACCTTATTTTTCTTTATGTTTCGAACCATTCAGCATACTTTTTCTTGTTTACTTGTCGGTATTCTTTGAATTATAAGCGCGAATATCAAAATATTTTGTTCCCCGCGCTTAACAAAATGGTGCGTTTATCAGACGATTATGTGCGCTAAAGCTTGATACTCACTAGGCGCTTAAGTGCGTTTACATTATGCGCACCAAGATAAGCGCAATTAAGCGCCCAATAAGTACCAAGCTTTACTGACAATGAAACATTATACTAATAACTTTACAACCGGCGTTTTTCGTTGTCAAAAATGGTCAGCGAAAATCATCACATTAGAAAGAAAAGTCAGGGAATTTTATTCGGAGAATCTTGTATGAACCATATAACAAACATTTAGCTCTTGCTTGTCGAACATGGTGAATTCTGTGGTTATTTGGTGGGGTTCTTCTGTTTATATTGCAACATGTGTTTCATCTGGTATTTGCAGTTTCTGTTGATCTTTTCGTTGATTTTGTGATGTTTGCTGGAACATATACTGTAGCTAAACAAATCTAAACATCTAGCTTACGTCTTTACTCACTGTATTAATCCGAGAAATGGAGAAACACCTTGAATAAGCACGCACAATGTTGTAACAATTACCCCCAAATATTGTCGTGGTAACTCCTGACAATGGAAAGTTTGATGACAGATGAATCTCATGCTTACATTTGTTATATATTAAACCATTTTAACACCATCAACTCTTTACTAAAGAGACCCTTTGGCCTCATAGCAAATGGATGTTAAAACACTTTATATTCTATAGCTAACGCCATAACGAAAATCCGTCTGTTGGCCAGCCATCATCTCTCAAGAATACTCCTACTTTCCTAGTATTTGTTTGTTTGTTTATAATAGCTGATGCCACTGCAACCTCGTCTATTCTTTATGTAAAGGACGGCTGTTCTATCACAAAAAGTCAAAATTAAAAAAACCCGAAAAAGGTGGGCCAATTAAAAGATCTCACAGCAAAAAAAGACAAGGAAGGAAGGTCGTGATGATGTCATCAGTTCAACCCAAATTTCTGTTTCTTTCATCTTTTTTTTTATTGCATTTTTCTTCTTTTTACTAAATACGCCCTGAATATGGTTGTACACCCGAATAGATTGAACTCAATAATGAATACCCCGCCTTGTTTATGTTTAAGAAATCTTTTTTTAAAGAAAACATAATCGTTGCATGTTTGTTTCAAGTGTTTGAAAGAATACCAAACGCCGTTTGTGATGTTAACAACATTCAAAAGTAACACAGTTTTTTTTAAACTTCTATTCATGGAACGACATAGGACCACCTGCTCAATTCATTTATTCAAACACACGGCGTCACATTTGCAAAATGCTGTTTAACTGTAGCGACAAAAATAATCTTAATAGGCTATACAAGTTACACACGAGCAATGTTCATTTCAAATGGGACAAAGGAATCAAGGATAGACTGATGAAGATTTATCTGCTTGATTTATATTAAGCGAAGTTCAAAAACACGAACAATGCCGAAATCGTTTTTATTGAAAAGAAAATTCAAGGCAGATTTTCATGTTGAAGATGATATCGAAGACAGCGATGAAGACACCTGGCAAATTGGTTAGTAACCCTTGTTTCATTCTCTTAAGATTCACGTGAGATTTTCTGTAGGTAAAACCAAATACGAGAAACCGAATATAATGTGTTTGAGCATTATATCGTTACCTTCGGAATGAAATGCAGCAAAAGAGGTGTTCGTTCTAATATTGCAGGATACCTTCGAAAACAAACTTAGAAAGTTATTGATCTGTGTAAAAAGGGCTGTACAGGTGAAATATTAATACTATATTACAACATGCCTTCTCTCTACGTTAATGAATCGTTATTATTGACACAATATTTTCATGGGGCGTTTTTGACACTGCACAAGACGATCCTTAAAACATTTTATTTTTCCGATATACTACAGAAACGGACAGTAAAGTGGATATCTGCAGCTTGGAAGAGGACGGAGATGATTGTTCGAGTAATGCCAGTGATTGTTCAAGTAACAGCAGTGAAAAAGAAAACAGAAAAGAAAGTGATTTCTTGAAAGGTAAACCAGAATTCTCTTCTAAACGTTGTTACATATTTGTTTCGCTTTTAAAAAATGCAAACTGTTGATCAAATATTTAACGATAATCGAAGATAACGGAATTTCGTGTTTTTCTTTGATGTTAAGAGAAAACCTGTACAGAAGTTTAGTCCAACATTTTCTCGATTTTTGCCCAAGAAGCTGGACCCGTTTGCGTAAAACTCTTTCCAAACGCTCAAAAAACAACAACAAAACAAACCGATAAAAATAATCGAATAATCGAATTGGTGGGGTTGTTCAATTTTTATTTTTTATTTAGTGAATGGAGGGCAGTCACACGATTTGTCGATTAAGCCCTTTCCTCCACGTTCTTTTATGGAATTTCTAAACGACGAAAGAATCCAACGAAGTTTGGAATCGTTTGGTGATAAGGAAGAAGGAGATTCTAGAAGATCTCGTAACTACGAGATTTTGAGTAAAACGTTTTATAATTTTTCAAGTCAGAAAAGAAATGGTATTGGACATCAGGAAATAGCGCGACCTATGGTTCCAATACCATATAGGCATTCTGATTCGTTTGATTACAACTCGATTTCTTCGAATTTTCCGTATCAGATCTTTGAATCTTTCCAGTCTCGTTCAGCAACACCAATGTTTAATACGTCACATGGTAAACCCTCGGATAGATTGTATCCCTGTAAGATTTGTAGTAAGTCCTTTAAGCGTTCATCAACTCTCACCACTCACATGATGATTCACGCGAATATCAGACCGTTTTCGTGTACGTATTGTGGAAAGCGATTCCATCAGAAGTCCGATATGAGGAAGCATACGTACACACACACTGGTGAGAAACCGCACCGATGTAATTTCTGTGGAAAGTCGTTCAGCCAGTCATCCAATCTAATCACTCACTGCAAGAAGCACAAAGGATTCAAACCATTCCGTTGCACGGAATGCTCTGAAGATTTCCAACAAAAAATAGATCTGAGAAGGCATATGTATATGCATCAATCCAAATTCAATACTACTATGACCAACTGAAGGGACAGGGGAAGCTCAGCTCAGTGCATGAGTTTGAAGAACTGAAAACACATGTTTTGCCTCATAAGACCTAATGAAGTAAGTGTGACAAAGGCAATTTAATTTTGCTTATTTTTTTTGACGTTTTCTCCGTAATTTGCGTTTGTCTCGTTCTAAATGTGTTCAAGTTTAGATGAACATATATATATATATATGTATTAACCAATATTGTACATAAAAAGAGATTTTGATACAATTTTTTTTATAACACAAATACCTCAAATGAATAATATAAAGTTTATTCAGGACATGAATCTGGAGAAATGCAGTAGGTAATATTAATATCAGAGGTAAGGATCATGAAAGTTCGTGGAATCTAACTCCACTTAAGATGTGCTTTAAGGCAATTTCTCCACAACTATCAAGGTCCTACTAGATGGTAAACTATTAGGTAAACTATCCTCAAAACTTACTTAAAATAGATTAGTTTACGGAATAGTTTGCCATGTATTTTACCAACATTATTCAAAGAATTAATCAGTTGACGTCAATGAAGATAAAAAATCAATTTTTATTTCGAAAAAGTTTCTACATTGAGCATAATTTATCTAATAATTTACCGCGTAACAGTACCTATAAAGATTTTCTTGATTCTCGTCCGTTTCTAATTTTTATTTCATTCAAATACAAATCCTTTTTTTATTTATCTGTTGTTATTTATTTATTTATCTGTTGTTGTTGTTTATTTTATTTGGTAAGTTTTCCATTTTACTTGTAAATAGAATACATTTCTAGTAAAAGCATAACAATTATGCGTTTTATAATTTTTTTACTTTTGTTTTTGTATTTTTTTTAATTTATTATAATTTTTTACAAGAGAGAAAATTGTAAATATTTGAAATAAATAATAGATTTTTGATTTTTTCTATTCATTTTTTTTGATTTTTATTATCCGAAAACGTTTCCATGGAACATGCAGTTAAAACGGTTATTCAATTGAACATATTTCTGTCACACGATCTGCTTTCTTTCGTGAGAAAAATTCCCATTTGTTTCCATACTTCTTCGTTGTGGTATTTAGCGCACGGGGGTAATTATTTCTATTATTTATCTTTATCATTCTCTGCAGTTCTCAATAATTGATGGAGAATTTAAGCAAAAGTTATTCAAAAAATCCCCCAAAATCTAAGAAGATCGAGTGTGACGCAGATCTTAATTGTTTATATGAAGTTTCTATAGTTTGATGTTTGTGTTAATGTGGTCTTGCTGTGCATTGACTGTGTCAATTCAATTATTTAAGTCCAACCGGTTTTGAAATCTAATTCACAATTCTAAATACTTCATGCATTAAATATAACGCTTTTCCACTTACTTCTATTTTTAAGAATTAGTGACGTCATTAATGTATTGACAAGTTCAAAGGAAGTTCTGCACGAAAGTTAAAAAAAAGAAAGAAAAAAAGGAGAGAAAAAACATGCAGAAAATAAAGGAAGCATAAAACTTTCATCAAACATTCCATTCCTACATTAAGAGCGAAAAGTTTCGGCGTGACAAACTTTCGGACAAAATTTTGTCCGTACATTATTCGTCCGAAATTTTGGTGTGTCCGAAAGTTCACATAAATTTCTCAAACAAAGGGCTTTTTTTTTAGATGGATCTAAAATTATGAAAAATATTGCAAAGTTGCTCATAATTCTTCAAAGAAGCTCACATTAGAAGTCTTCAAAATATAATTTCCACCCCTCCATCACCAGGCAAAGCAAATCAAAGCTTATCAAAACTTTCTGTTTTTATTTTGTTTGTCACTGTATTACTTAATTCATCTATAGTTGCTTTTTTTCCTTCTGTTTTTGATAGAGAGCTCTCCCGCCTCCATGTGCATTACCCTTCTTTGGAAAATAAAGGCAACTCATTTAGCTTTCGGAAGCTCTTAATTTTCCATTCTAAAGCTTAGCAAATAGATCTTTTTGACACCCGGAAGAACGTTTCGTGCAATACACCTTATCGAAAAATGTGTGCTCCTTCACAGTGTTGTTGAGATACAACAAGTAGGTTTCCACTGTGAAAATGCAAAAACGCCAAAACAGAAAATGCAAAAACAGATGTCTGTGTCACATTTAAATAAGTTTACCTTGTGGTGTATTTAAGTGGTTGCAAGAGAGGCAGAAGGTAAAGACAGGAACATCCCTTCTTCTTTAATTTATATATTTCATCGTTTGTAAGAATTCGATTTGAAAGATCCCTCATCCTTACTTAAAAATATAGACCTCACACTAACCCCTACTCTGTTTAAAGACATAAATCCATGTTGATTATTTAGCCTGAATTCAAGTAAGCGACCCACGAATAATATGATTCGAAATAGGTTTTGATTTGAAGACCGACAGATTTTGAAGAACGCTTCATCATGTATAACGACCCAACTTCTAAAACGCCTTCACTTGAAAAACAAGTATTCATCTAAAACGACTCGACGACTTGAATGTCGACCAATTAAGAATCGCGTTAACTTCTAAAGCGATTAATGACGTCACCAGTTAACATCTAAAACGAATCGATGACTTGATAAACGAGATTTTGGCGTCGAATTTACTTCATAAGAAACTATTCAACATGTTATCTAACATGAAGTTGTATTGCGCATCATAATTGAATGGAAATTTACTCCAGAACAAATTTTCATCCAACATCTTTAGCCAACATTTTTTTTTCTTTTTCGAACAAGATCTAACGCCTGCCCTTTTAACGTCGCGTGTCTAAAATTAACGCCATTAAGGGCGGCGCAAAAAGGAAAAGGTAACTCGTACTGGTTAGATTCTGCTTACATATATTTGGGCGATAAGAAATTAAGAACGATATGAAACTCATAATTATGTAATCACGTAAACAGCAATGGAAGATGTTTATGAAATATTTTTATGGACTTATCTCCTGATCTGCCAAAGCTTTTGTCATATAAATCGTGGCCTATAGCGAACCTAAAATCCCATTTTGTTGAATAACTTGAAATTAAGCTCAAAGGTTTACCTGTACGGCAGGGTTTTTTTTTGTACTTTGGAAACTCAAGTGTGGGCTTCGATGGGTTTTTCAACCAAGACGTTGTTGATTAGTAAAGTCTATAGAAACCATCTGAGTAAACATTGTTCTGTACAAGCGTCCTCTTATTGAATTTTCAAGCCAATGAGCCGGGCCGGGCGCGACATTTCACCCAGCATTCATGAAAATTAAAAAAATAACGAAAAAATCAATAATGTTTGCGCCAATTCATACAACGCCCTTCCAACACCCTTCCAACATATATTTTAAGCAATAAGTTGGATAAAATGTTGGATCGTTTACGCCTGGCTTTAAAAAATAACGCCCTTTTGATTCTTCTTGAATTGGATGATCTTGTATTCATTAAACCGGAAACATTCGGCTCCTCATAGTTTGTAAAGTACTTGACACATTAGTGGCAAATTAGGAAATTGGGAAATTGCGAACTTCACCAGAAAATAACTTAATTGACAGTTTGGGAACTAAGTTCTACATTTAGAACTTCGAAATGATGATGTTGCATGTTGACACGTTGCAATACAAGTCTTCTAGGAACAATAACAAACAGGGACTCCTGATAGTTGATTAATCATTTTTATAATCGAAATTTTAATTGGAGCTTTTAACTGTTGCTGCTAATTAACCACGAGGCTATTGTTTTATATTACATTAACATGCTTTAATCGTATGCTAATTGGCTAAACAATTTGTTAATAGAATCTTTTGTTTTTATATCTTGTACTAACAGTTTGAAGTAACTTTGTTTATCCGACTGTTCAAGCTGTCAGCAGGGAAGTTGGTGTGTACCAGGTAAACGTTACAACTGGATTTTCTTTTCTCTTAGTTCAGGATTCCTTTTAGTTGTTCGCTTTACATTATGTTGAAAATATTAAGAATTTTTCCACTTGACTTGACTATGTGTGAATTTACACGATGGAAATGGCTTACACTTTAAAGAACACTTTAAACTTTACACTTTACACTTTAAACGACTGGTAACGCTTATTGTTAGACCTATATTTCCTTTTAGAGAGAGACACGCAAAATGTTTTCGAAAGTTGCCTTGATCTTCGTTTTTCTCTCGCTGTTCGCGATCGTGTATTGTGACAATGAAAACACAACTGTAAAAAACACAAATGATGAAAACACAAAGACGACGAGTAACGAAGAGACGACGAGTAACGAAGAGATGACGAGTAACGAAGAGACGACAAGTAACGAAGAAACGAGTCAAGATGAGCCTGATGAAGATCATCCCGATGAAGGAGACACAGGAGAGACTAACGGCTATCACGAAGGAAGCGAGGAAGCGAAAGAAGGACCAGAAGGAGAAGAACATGATGACGCCGAAAATACAGAAGATGTCGAGAACACAGAAGTCGTGGATCAGTATCATGACGATGATAACAGTGGTGCAGAGGGAACGTATCTTACGGGAATGATGGGTCAGTATGTAAACTGTTGCTTTTCATTTTTTTACGTTACGCATCCAGTTGTTGTTGTTGTTGTTGTTGTTGTTGTTGTTTATTCTAAAAGTTTAGTACCTCGTGCATGCTTTTCTAAAACATCAGTCTTTCACAAATTCTAACAAATTATTTAAAGCGATGTTTACTTGGATTAATTGACGCGAGTTTCGATTTCTTCATTGACAACTTGAGTAGTGTTAGCGAAGTAAAAATAGGAAGGGTGTTAATTCATGAGTATGCTTATTTCATTGGCTGTTTCACTTTCGGATATAGAATGAGAGTATTTCGATAGAATAGACAAAGATCACTGAGGACGGGGATTTATATTGAAGAATCTAAAGAAAAATGCTTGACTTTTCCTCCCTTAATCGTAAATGTTCCCCTTTTTACAAACGAGTGCTCATTGCTATGGAGGCGGGTAATTCTCGAGTTATCCTTCTCGAGTTATTTTCTCTCGAGTTATTTGATCAATAACTTGAGATTTTAATTTTCTTTAAAATTCCGAGTTATATAACTGGAGAATTTAACTTTTTATAAAATTTCGAGTTAATGTTTTTTGTCATGACGTAATTAAGACGTCATAACTCGAACTTTAAAGAACTCGAGAAAAATAACTCGAGAATTACCTGCCCCATTGCTAAGTGAGTTGGAATCTTATTCAAATGGGAAGTATTGGCACTTACTTTACGTTCTGCGGTATTGGTATCGGTATTGGTTGCCATATGGTTTTTTTAACGTCAGTTTTTTTTATTTTCAGCTGAACATTTTCGACATTATGACGGGCTAGGTCTGGAAGAAAGAAAAAAGGACTTTGGGAAAACTATCCGAGCCATGGATACAAATAACGATCACCATATAACATTAGAAGAGATACATAAATGGGCTCTACAAATGATCGAAGAAGACGCTTCTAAAATTGACTTTGTTAAGTTGGATATAATGGACATAGACACAAATAAAGATGGTAAAATCTCACTTGAAGAGTATGAAGCGGATCAGAGGAAACTTATGGGGTAAAGTTGCATCAGAAATTCTTATCAAATTTCAGGAATATTTTCACCTCTCGATTATAGGATTTCAAGGGCTGAATATTTTTCGTGTCTCGTACCTCAGTGAAGAACTCATATTAAACACGATCATATTGTTTTCCGATAAGAATCAAACCAAGTAATTTTGTTTTTCGTAGGGAGACCAAAAACACTGCTTACGATGCAGTTGGACAACAGTTAAAGAAAGAACGCGTGCGTTTTAACTATGTCGATCATGATAAAGATGGATTTATCAGCAAAAAAGAATTACCCAGATTGGTTCTACCTGAAAACTTTGCTGACATGAATGAAATGGCTGTTGAACATTTTATTTTAAGTACGTATAAAATGAAATGTTTATCCAATTATCGTTATTCATTTTTTTTCATTTAAATTTCACATCAGTAGCTAGCCTCGTTGACTCATGGGTGGTAGGTGGGTGTGGGACCACAAACTAAAGGAGTCAGTGTAATATGGGTGATATGTCCGTCACAAATTAATAGGAAACTAACGTATTTTATTTATCTTTCCTTTGAAGCATATGATACAAATAACGACGGTGTGGTCTCCAAAGAAGAGTTTGAAGTTGGTACAAGATTTGACCCAAATATAGACGAATGGGCGCATCACTTCACGTTGCACGACAAAAACAAAGATGAAGTGCTATCAAAAGAAGAAATCCGTGAACATGCTTTGGATAGTATTGCGGCACCCCACATTACTAGAGAGTTGAAAACGATTTTAAGGCTCGCAGACACGAACAAAGATGGTAAGGTGTCGTACGAAGAACTGGAGGCAAGTCATTCATACTTTACAGATTCAAAAAAGACATTAGCGCAAGATGAAATCGAGAAAACCATAAAAGACGAACTGTAAAAAAGGCATCAATACATTCATTTTTTTTGCCAAACAACATTATAAAGAATAGGTATAAACAATATTCAAGAGACAGCTTGAAGATTTTTGAATCAAATAAAAACGGAAATATTAGCTTTTTTGATGTTTTTACTTTTTCTGTTTCATTATTGAAATTTGAACAATTTGTCGAGGTTACGTATATACACTCTTCGTTTTCCTTTTGCTGCGAAATCATTTTATTCCACTTCTAAAATGGCTTCGACACTTTTCTTCCTCCATATTCCAGGAGCAATGACAACACCTGTCGGTTGGTGTACTCTGATTCAGATACAGCCCAGAAGTAACAAACAACTTCGTGTTGTTTTTTTAAAATTTTTTTTAATTTATTTATTTATTTGCCAACTCATAAAACAAATCATACATATCATATTGTACATCGTGGCTGGAGCAAGCAGAAGGTTGGAGTGCCTTATCACCAAGCGAAGCCCCGTGTTGTTATATGTAAATATAGGTTACAATACTACAATATTACAAAATATTAAGAAGTGAAACAGAAGCTGAGTTTTCTGAATAAAAATACTTACAAGTAAAACAGAAGCTGAGTTGATGGGAAGGGAAACGAATAAGACATCAACGAAAGAAAAAAAAGAAAGAAGATGTAAAGTAAATATCTAAATATTACAACAGCCTAAAAATATCGTGAATTAAATAAAACAGCCCCATACGCTAGGGTCGATAATCACCCAACATTATTTTGTAATATTGTCTTTCCGAGAATTCGCTTCTTCCTCATCAAAACAAACTTCAGAGTAGCCCCTAGTCCTTACGCGCCTCAAGTGATAGACAACAAGTTGGTCTATCATACCAGAGAGTTCAATTGGGTGTGAATAAATATAGACAAGCACGGTGAGCACTTTTCGAAGATGTTTGAATCGTAATCTTCGTCATCTCTTCGAACAAATTGATGAACTTAAAACAGTTTATATTGCTAATTTGGGTCGAATCATTCAATTTGGGTTGTAAAAACGAATGTTTGTTTTGATTTTTCTTCTGGGAAATGACCGAAATGTCGATTCTCGGGAATTTCGAATAAAATATTTTGTTTTGTTTGTGGAAATGGAATTGAATTTCATTACACTTTTTTGTTATTTTACCTCTCTTATACTTGTGGTTGATCATGGTAAAGATCTCCACTGGGTGTGTACAGTCTTTCTATATTCATTAGTCCACTCATACGTCACACGGCGCGTGGGGACTGGACGCTATAACTGAATTTTGGATCGAAGGGGCGAAGCGAAAGGCTGTAATGGCGGCTGTATTTTGCAAACGTTTTTGCAGTGTTGCATAGCAGTGATTCATTTCTATCAGAAAAGTCAGATGGCAATCTTGTTTTTTCCTGGTTTATAAACAAATAACAAATTTTCATTTTACATGGTAGGAATTTCGTTTTGAAAACAAATTTCATCGGCTGTGATACAAGCCATGTTTTGACGTTAGTATGTAATTCCATTTGTTTATTTTTTTCTATCTCAAGCAAAGAAGCTATTACATTGCATTTTATGAATGTTTTTCAGTGAAAATCGAATTTTATAACTTGACTATAGAAAATTGTTTATGTAGACTTAAAGTGTGATTGTTGTTGTAAAGAATGGAAAGTATTGCAGGAAATAAGCGACGTCATTGTAAACATACTTTAGATGTCAAGTTTGCAGCATTGACGGAGATTGAACGAGGGGCTGCTAACAAAGACGTTTCCAAAAAGTTCCAAAATGTCAAAAAAAACCCAACACTATCTACGTGGAAAAAGGACAGGGACAAAATTGTGGCTGCATTTCAAAGCAGTGGTGGAACTAAAAGACAGCGGATAAAGGAAGGAACATATGAGCAAGTCAATTTAGCTTGCTTCAAATGGCTACTGATACAAATATAGGAGAATATTCCAATTCATGGAAAGATTATACAAGAAAAAGGTCTTGAGTTTGCAAAGGAGCTAAATTTAGAAAAGTTTCAAGCATCAGATGGCTGTTACACTCATGGAAAGCTCGGTACAATATTTCATTCAAGGAAATATCAGGAGAATCAAAATCAGTCACTCCTGAGATGACAGTTGCTTGAAAGAAACTTCTCTACCTACAATTTTATCTAAACTAAAAGACATCTATAACGACGATGAATTCAAGGTCTTCCAAAGAAAACCTTACACTTGAAAGGTGAAAAGTGTAGTGGTGGAAAATATCGTAAAGTGCACTTAACAGGAATGGCAGCAGCGAGTGCTACTGGAGAGAAGTTGCCAATGTTCGTAATTGGTAAATCAGTGAAACCGAGATGCTTCAAACATGTTAAAAGCCTGCCATGTCGTTATTGTGCGCAACCAAAAAGTTGGATGAGCAGTTTCCTTTTTGACGAGTGGGTAAAAGAACTTGATAGAAAATTTGAAAAAGAAAATCGCAAAATTGTTCTATTGTTGATAATTGCCCTGTGCATTCAATAGTTGACGGATTAAAAGCCATTGAGCTGGTGTTTCTCCCACCAAATATAACATCAAAAACTCAACCAATGGATCAAGGTGTGATACGTTCTCTGAAAGCAAAGTATCGCAGAAAGATCATAAAACGACTAATCCGAGCAGTGGACATGAAAAAGAAACTCTCACAAACGTTAATATTAGATGCGATGCAGCTGTTACAATCTGCTTGGTCAGAAGTATCGGACTTAACCATAAAGAATTGTTTTCGAAAAAGTGAGATTTCTGAAAAATCAGCGGAGCAGGCGATTAACGAAGAAGACGATCCTTTCAAAGATATCATAGCTGATCTAGAAGAGACCATCACTGAGCTTCGCGAACGATTGCCCGAAGAAGCCCCGAAAGAGCTGAATGCAACTGATATTTTGGATGTCGATGCAGAGTTATCTACAAATGGAGAAAGACCAAGTGACGTTGAAATCATTGCAGAAATATGCCGAGGTGAAGTCCCTGATGACGAAGATGAAACTGATATTGATTTTGTTATTGATGATTTAAAAGTACCCTCTACTGAAATTGAAATAGAGAAAGCAATAGAAGCTCTTGAAGAGCGCTATCTATGTTTTAGATTTTATGAACAGCAGTTAGCAATATAAACCGGCTTTCCCAAATTGCAATGTTGACCATCGAGGACTATTTTAGAAATTAATTTTCTTTAATTGTTTTGTTTTTCTTTACATGTAACATGTAAACTGTGTGAAAGAAATCTTTTCTAGCTATTTATTTACTGATTCAATTATTTCACCACTCCCTTTACCCTGGTTGGTTTTGCATCCTAGCCCTGGAACTGCATGTATGATAACTAAGCTTAAATTGAAGTTTTGGTGAAAACTCGTATAATTCGAACTTTCTGTAATTCGAACAAATTCTGAAGACCCTCGGAGTTCGAATTAGACCGAGTCAACTGTATGTTCTCTTTGTGTCTTCCAAATTGTTTTGATCGATTCAGTGTACGGCAGTGTTTACCTTAAACTGTTCTTCGTTGCCCCTCTCGAAAGTAACACGAGATGACTTCTTTTGAGAGTCTATCTTCTGTTTTAGTTTGTTTACTAATAACGTTTCCCTGGAGACCGGTGTCTCAGTTACTTCTTTAGCCTTAGTTTCAATAGTTGGTTGCAGTTGTTAAAAAATTAGATGTTGGTAATTGTTGATTCGATTATGATGTGTCTGTTGTGCTGCTGGTTCGACTCCATGTTACAAGTTTACATACTAACTCACAGTGTGAATCCGAGAAGTGAAGAAACCGCCCATGGGAAACTGAGATAGACTGTCACGCACATGCATACATGGGATGTCGTGCAGAATCGTCACGAAACTCGGTTTCCGGCAACTTCTTAATCGGAATTATTTCTTTCTCAGCAATATTTCTTTCAGCGTATTTCTTGTTCAGAGCCACAGGAGGAGAGTGTGACAAGTACATTCCGACCGAGGACTTGGGGCATCGTGTCTGGATAATCCTTTTTCTACTAAAAACTAATTTTGACGAAGAATCGATGGGATTTAATTTAAGAGAATTGAAAAATTATCCAATCTGGTCCAGCTTTAATTATAAGGGGTTATGCCTAAAATTCCAGAAATATGCAATAAGCCCTGCTGTTTGACTTTATAAAAAATAAACTTGAACCAAAAGTAACCTTACCAGATCTTTCCCTCTACTGAGCTACATCTTCTGATTACCCGTATCATCATCACCTTCGAAAAACAGTTCTGATATAAAATTTTCGTTGAGTGAAAAGAAATAGCTGAGGTCTTAAAATGGAATTATAATTCAGGCGTTAACAAATAGCCATTTTATAAATATACATTCAAGTCATAAGTTAAAAGTTTTACGACGAAACCACTGGAATAAGATCATTTACAATTTTCATGGAGGCACAATAAAAAAAGAAAAAAGGAAAGAAAAGGGAAACAAGTTGTTACCAAAGATACATTCTTGACAAAAACATTGTCGTGTTATTGTCAAAATGAAAAAAAACAAAAACGTTTTATGTTATAATTGATTCAGATTATTGACTTTAACTAGAACTACAGCTTTCCCGAGTTTCTCGTTTTAAACACCAGCTAGTCAGTACATACAGCCTCGTTTTTATGAAAGTTATTGGTTCCAATAATGTTTTTACCGTATTACTTAGCAATTATCCCTATTACTAAAACTCCCAGTAGAATGATTAGTGACATAATGTTGATATCTGAATTGAGGTCCCATGTATTTACTACTCAGAAACACAAGGTGTATTAAGCTAGTCTCGCAACAAATGGATGCTGTTTGTGAAGATATCCGGACGACAATACAATGATTTTTATAGTTATAAAGATTAGTTACGAACTGCACAAGGAAGTTTAGTATCATTTCCTAGTCTCGAGGTTATATAGTCATGGAAGGCAAGTACATAACGCTTCCTTACAAAGAGAATGACTATACAATCACAAAAAATTTAGATTTATTTGAAATATAAAATATAAACTAATTCCTAACAAAAATTTATCGAGGTGGTATGCCATTTGATAAGATCGCTGACAGCAGCACTTTGTCCTGTAAAGCGTGCTCAACTTCCTGTTCTTGTAAGCGTAAAGAGATCTAAACACAATCAGAATGCTTCTTATTTGAATGGTCTTTTCACTTACGCAGAGACTCTACAAATCCTTGAAACGTTGAAGGAGTTCAAAAACACCAATGGACGAAAAGGAAATCTAAAATGTCGGATGTTTGCGTTGACACCACTACCAGTGTTAGCAATTTTACAACCTAATTGATTTTTTGTTTGCTGCAAAGATATATTATATACCATCATGCTACATTTAACAGATCCATTGCAGAATGCACAATTCAGCCACAAATACTAACCTTGTTATTTCGTTTGTCTTTCATCTCCTTGACACAGATGACACCTTGTGAATCCAACAAAGTGCATATACCACTAAATTCTTCCTGACTCACATGATTTACTTGTCTGGACTGACAAACACGACAGTATGATTCGTACAGCTAAAGAGGAAAATATGGAAATGAAATTGATGTGGCAGCATAATCAAGCAGTCAGTCACATTCATGTGAGACCATACAATCAGCAAACACCCAATGTGCATATCATACCTTTGCATTGGTGAGCTCCTTAATCTTTCTTTCTTTCAAACATACCAACAGAGTACAAGCAACAATTTTTTGTTGTAACGGGAAAGTTGTATTGGATCTGGTTGAGTTGATATGTGATCCATAAACCTCAGAACAGACGGATGAAACATGCCCAATAGTGATTTTCTTCAAACCAGTGTCAAACTTTTCACTGTTTTTACTGCTCTCTTTTCTATTCCCAGACTCAACTAATTCAATAGATCTCCTGAAAGAACATTAAGAATTTTTCTTGTCATACAATTGATATGTGATTATGACAGCTCACTCCCAAAACTATTGGCCCATTCCATAAACCTATAATAAATTCTGGCTTCAAAGAATAGTTTCTGTTTCTAACTCGTTCTTTGCAGGACAAGATAATCTTTCAGGGTAAATCTTATAAATCATATGAAGAGACTAAACACACCTCAAAATGTCTAAAGCCTTTCGTGCATCACCCGTCATTGCAGATACTTTCCTAGCACAAAATTCCACAGCTGTACTGTCAACACATGTCGAATTGACCTGCAAAAAAGAATTTATTATAATTGGTACTTTCATAAAAGGTCTGTTTGAGAGAATTTTTGTGAGAGAACCACCCAGTAAAAAACAATCACATTGATCGTTTACCTCTTTTAATCTTTCGTGCAATATCATCGATAGTTCATTTTTAGAATAAGGAGGAAATTGAATAAGCACAGGTTTACCTGAAATTGAAAACGGAAAATGTTGTGTCAGGATTTATAACTTTTCAAAAACTGTTATCATCATGAAATTTGAAACTCGTAAAACTTACAAGATGCTCTGGCCTGTAATCTTGGTAAGATTCTATCTGTGAGATCTAAAGCATTTGCAATTCCTGAAATAAAAAATAAAATGACATTTTCAGAATTTAGCAAAAGAAAAAAGATCATTTATAAAAAAAGTTGGCAAAAAAATCACTCACCAACCAAAGTTAATCGTGACTTAGGCAAAAAAGGCATTTCAAACAGTTTGTATAAAACCTCTTGGTTTTTACTTTCGAGTTGGTCAACTTCATCAAGAACTAACAATCTAAAATGAAATCAATCAAGTTAACTACACAAACCAGGAAAGATCAATCAAAAACCTTTGAACACATGGAACTAGGATCGGATAAATTTACGACTTTATCTGATGTAATTTTTAATGGACATAAAGGAAAGTGCAGAGTCTCAACCAAAGTAAAAACAGAATAAAACAAAAATATTTGCCGCAGAATGATGTATAAATATTATGTGCATAAATATACAGACAAATATTACGTTTGCCAAAATATATCTTGTAAGATGTGATTTTTAAGAGACAAATATTGTGTGTCACACAATAGATGGATTAATGGTGCCAAAATGAAAATATCTTACATTTTAGTTCTGTTGGATGTTAACTTTTTTTCTATTAGTGAAAACACATCTTTTGAATATTGCTTAGTAGTTCCATTTATTTCATCCAATACTTTATGAAAGATGCTTTGTGAATGTTTCAAAGACATACAATTTATGAATATGTACTTTGCTTTGATTTCACACTAGAAAAGGAAATTATATATTAATACAGTTCATAGTAAACTTCATTTCATTATCTAAAATCAGATCACACTGAAAGTAAACATACTGATAATAATAAAATTTAAACCTATTCTTATCAAACCTTCAAACTACATACCTGAAATTCACTTAACACCTTTTTGAGGCATGCTGTTTTGCCAGTACCTGGAGCACCAGACATGTACAAGCTACCTGCAAAGCCATCAATTAGGCTACTTCTAACAAAATCTCTCATTTTATCAAGTTCTGTTTCCCTAGATATCAACTTTGATGGTACGGATGCGTGTAATGCTTGTCTTACTCTCATATATTGCTGACCTAAAACAACACAAGTCAAGCAACATATAGAAATAAAATAAGGATCTTGCTTCTTTTATCTTTTTAATTAAGACATGAACAAGCAGCATAAATACTATAATTAGAAGTTCCAGCATACATGACTGTTTTTATTCATTTTTTCGTCCTCACTGCTGTGCACGAAAAACTGCCGAACATACACTTTATTTGAATATATAATTACCATTATTGTTATCACAATCTGAAAGGTCCAATCTTTTACAAGCTTTGGCAGGTGAGATGCTTTTTTCAAAATTGCTTCGGTCACATAACGGAGACTTAAATGGTGATGCTTTTTTTCTTGGCGAGGCTAAGCAGTTGGCATTTTCATCATCTGTGTTGGAAAAAAAAGAATCATCTAGCTGTAGCTAGCTATAAATTTAGATGGTAAGATAAAACAATGAATGCAAAAGTTAAAGTTTTAATGGAAAGATTTCATGTATTCTGAGTGATATTTGCGGAAGAACAATTCCACAAAGCTAGATTATTCTAATGATGAAAATGCTTTTACTTGTTGGTGGAATTGACGATCTTTTTCTGATAGTTCTTTTCTGAAGTGGCTTCTTTTGTGGAAAATCTATAGTACACTGAACTTTTTCTACTGATAAGTCTTTGCACGATCGTGTTCGAGGCATCTCAATGATGAACAGTAGTGTAAAACTTTACAACCAAAACCAAGAAAAAGAAGTGTCGTACACTACAACTACACTCAGCTTTCTCCTCCCTCATATAATTCTTATAATTTTCGCGCGCGAATCCTCTGTTTACTTTTTTCTGTGAACTTTTTCCACCAATAAGAATCTTTCACTTAAATATGACAACGAAAATCTTGACGTCGTTCCCAGAGCCATTTTGGTCTGAAAATTCAAGAAAATAGTTCAGGGCTCTGGTAAGTAAATTTATCATGTCAAATACTAAGTTGGTGAAGTGAGTATAGCTTTACTTGATGGACCAAACAGTAATGATAGCATGAAGATTTTGATGTTTCAACTCAACTAGACAACTGTCTCAAAAATCAAAGGCGCTATTTCCTTTTCGGCCCCCTACCCCCTTTATTTTTTACTGCAATCCATTACAAAGTCAGGAACTTATGTAGTAATCACTATATTAAGGTTTGTATAAGCTAGTTGCCAATTGGCATGCCAAATATTCAAAGCCTGAGAAGCAAACAACTCTCAATCTTTTCAAGTAGTATATTATATGAAATTTTACATTATTTATTATACACAATTCTTTTAGATAAAATTCATATTGTCAAAAGAAAATTCTGGTTACATAATGTATTCCTCTATAATTGAAAGAGTGTATTTCCGCACCACACGTATCGTTGCTGGTGTTTGTGGTACTGTGATACTTGGCTTTCATACTCTTCCACATCTTTTTCCACAAAAGGCATTCCCACGACAACAGAATCCATTTATAGCTCTAAGTGAACGTCATGAAAGGTTACTGAAAGAAACTTGCAAAATTATGAATATTGACACTAGTAATGTAGTCTTGTCTTATACAAATGGCTTTAGTACACACAGTGCTGGGTCTGTTGGTCTTTGGAATAAAGCTGTCATAGGATTGCCGAGAAATGCTTCATTTCTATCAATAAAAGACATAAAAAATGCACATATTATGATAAATGACAAACCTATCGATTGGGATTCTACTCTTGGAAAATCATTTGTGGAAGTAATGATCTTCAGCGATGAACAAATTAGATTTTTAATTGGGCATGAGCTTGCACATATCAAACACAGGGATTTTTTGACAACAACAGCTCACAGTTTTGGCTGTTTTTACGGTTTTTATAAAGCTGGTGTTTACTTTCCAAAATTGTTAAAAGGAAGACCACTATCTAGTATCGTATTGTTGAATGTCACCACTTGGGTATTTGGCCTGTTAGTGTACATGATAACAAAGGAAAAATTACATCATCATCTGGAATTCAAAGCTGATGAAGAGTCTGCAAGACTCGGAATTGAGTACTGCACTGGCGGTGTAAGTTACATGAAAAATCGTTTGAAACTAAATCGAATACTGAGGAGTGTACATGGTGTAAAAGGTGAAGCAATGTTTTCCAAAGCTGGTAATAACCTTCAGGAATCTTCATCCCATCCAAAGCGTACTTCAAGGTTAAAGAAACTGAAAGATATTCTTTTAGAATATAATAACAATGTTATCAATCAAACCTAAATTATTCAATGTAGATTTTTTGAGAAAAAAATGTGTACAGAAGTATTATTGTTCTTTAATTTGTGCCCAGCAGATATTTTATATACATGGACAGTGTAAAAACAAGTCACCTAAAGTTCATAATAACATCATTTCGATCATGTAGTAGATTTATTGTTCTCTTGTTAATATGAAACACCTGACGTTTATATATAATTAGAAACACATCTCTCTTTGCTCTAAAAATTCTGATTTCATTTGTTCAAATTTTAGAATCTTCTGTGAATCATCATCATCTCGTTTAATTATACTCTTTATTTTCCTTTTTGATGTGTGTGAATTGAATATAATTTTTCATTTCTAGATAAATCATGACATAATTATTTCTTGATGGATAAAACAGACAAGCAAGGCAATTCGGTAAGTTGCATTTTCATAAAATGCACTTCATTAAGGGCATGTCAATCAGTTGAAACTTATTCTGCTCTCCCAACATAAAATTTATACTAGTGAATATTGATTATTTAATTGGGAGTCAGAATTGTTTGATCACATCTGTAATGGAAGCATGCCAACGTTGGAGCTACAGGTATGCTAAAAGTTGTGGAGGAGAAAGTCAGCTGTTGAAGCATACAGGAAAAACGTTCAAATAAGCCCATTGGTGATACAGACTGAAAACAGAAATTATGTTTTTGCTCCTCCACAATTTTCGACATACCTGTGAATCCGCTGCTGGATACTTCCCAAATAAGAAATCCATCTGTTTGTTTTCTGTTTGCTTCTAATGTTTCCAGGTTTTTTTGTTGTTGTATATAGTATTGGTTCCAAAGTTATAATCCATTTTTAGGAATTGACTTCAGATGATAAACCATTGCCTGGACGAACATACTTAGAACTGCTATTAAATAAGCAAATGAGAATTGAGATATCTGACGGTCGCACATTGATTGGTCAATTTCTTTGCACAGACCATGATGAGAATATCATTCTAGGATCTTGTCAAGAGTTCATTGGAAGTCCAGGTATATACGATTCAGTGTCCAATAAATATACTTTAAATTGTGTTTATGACATTTTTCGTTTTTACTCGTTTTAACTTTCTTTTTCCATGTTGGACAGATTCTTATTACTGACTTGCATGCTTCCCATATCCTTTCCTATATATTTCCTGACATTCATTTCTCTTATGGTTTTCCCTTTAAAAACATTTATTTTGTAGTTACAATATAATACTCTCTATAATTCGAAGGGTCCGTGCAAGATGATTCGGTTTATAAAATGGTTGATTTACGGAGGTTCATTTCCATAGTAATCATAGGTGAAGGGACCATTCAAAATAAATTATATATCTGCTAATTAGAACGCGCAAGGGACCAGACATTTTGTTCGTATTATTAAATGTTCGAATTAATTGACGTTCAGGTAAAATCAAGAATTTTGCTCTATACAGAAATTATATTTCGCAGTATTTTTTGAATTCACTTACGAAAAAATTCCGTGATAACCGTTTACCTTCTTTTTGTTCGATATCGTTTTCCCTACGACTGGATGATATAAAAAAAGTCAACAATATCAGTTTGTCCCCATTATTATGCCCGTTTTTTATCATGAATGTATTCAAGGTATAATGACTTGAGATTTTGTAGGAATTAGCAAAAGTTTCGAAATATAAGCATCATTCGAATAGCGGATGTATACTACAGATCTTTTCGTCAAAGCAGATTTCGCCACAGAGCAAGTTTGACCTCGTTCTCAAGTTGAGTAATAATCACGATAGCTTCGTTTACAAAAGGAGATGACACCTCAAGGAAAAATTATCTTCCGAAATTCTTTTATCAAGTTTAAATACGTATAGTAGAATCCCGGTTACTTGAGCCCTCAACAACTCGAACTTTCAGTAACTGGAACTGTTTTAGTATTCCCCGTGAACTAATACTCTCTCATGACAACCTCTCGGTAACCCGAACATTCGGTATCCCATAGAGGTTCGAGTCATCTGGAGTTTATTGTGAATAGAAACGAGGGGAAACCTGCTCTGACGTAATTTACGGAAAGGTCTATAGTTCGAATAATAAAAGCTATAGACGTTTGACTGTAATTTTAGTTGGATTTTTGATCCCTAAAATTAACCTTGAAAGGGTGATGTAAATGTTGTTGCAGTCAAGTCTCGCTGAGTGTTGGAGATAGCAGCGGGAGTTCACAGTATTTTTCATTTTTCCTTGATTCAGATGAAGAAAACAGCGAAGAACCGCGTTTACTTGGCTTGGCCATGATACCTGGACGTCATGTCAAAAAGATGCACGTGGATATGGATGAGAAAACAGTGGAAGACTTGGACTTAATCATGCGTAAACAAGACGACACTACGTCTGTTGATCAAGTGAAAGATTGATCATTTTCACAATGGCAGTTGTTTTATGTGGTATTACTTTCATGGAAGAAACATTTCCAGGAAAGAAATTGAATTTATTTAGAAATTTAAAAAACCAGCAAATTTTTACGTAAGTTTTATTTTTGCGATTTGTGGGGACCAAACTGTAAAACTAAATTCCATAATCTGTTGTTGTTTTTTGCTCTGAAATATTACTCCTCCCCTTAGAAGGTACGACTTTTGTCTTGTCTTTCTCCTGGAAAGATGTTTCAGGAGGTGTTTCAGGATGAATAAAACATTTGAGGGTATTCAACAACATGCAGTTTTTGGATTTTTGATTTCACTCTGTTGATTTCACTATCTGCATCATTTGCAGGTAATGCAAACAACAGAAAGGTTAACGTTATCATTGTTCTTCGTAATATCTTGACTGACTTGTTGTCTAGTTTTTCCAACTTGTCCAACTCAGTAATATCCTACTCCAACCCAGTAATTTTTTTATTCTTTCTTCCCTTCCAAATAAATAAATTCAAATTGATATAAAACTACTATGTTACCTTAAAAATGACCGTTAAAAAATTCAACCCGACGATTTGTATACTCAATGTACTCGCGTGTTATCAAAACTGTGGAGTATTGTTTTACTCGTGAAAAAGCGTCGGATTTTGAGGCCTGACACAACAGCGAAATGGTTTGATTTATACAGAATGTTCGATTTTTATAGTAGGTGAAGGGACCTTTCAAATAAGTTCCAAACTAGGGAGAGTTCAAATTATAAAGGCACGGATCACAGAGGTCTGACTGTATTCATGTCCATTTGAATAATCATCAAAGTTCGATCCTCCTTTTGGAAGGTGTCCCTTCAAAAAAATTATCATTCTCGTTTGTCAATTGTTTTTGTAAAAGTTGATTGATTAAATGAACATTTTTCTTCAAGTAATCTTGTAAAACGGAAACCAGAAATCGTGTTTCAACGCCGGTTTTAGCGGAATAATTACCGGTGTAATTCGGATCTTGAAGGTTTAATGCAGTTTCGAAGGTCATTTGTACGTCATTGCGGACTAATCCTGACATGCTTTGTTGTAAAACTACTGGCAGTATCTCATTTCTTGATAAAATTTCGTCGCCGTCGTTATCTATCTCTTTGAATTGATCGTCGTCAACGAAGTTCGACAATAAAAACTCATTTTTTGTCACGACGTTATTTCTGTCGGTATCGTGATCTAAACAACACAATAACACGTTCTTCATAAGCACCTCCATCATCAGAGGCTCAGATTCACTTAAAAGATAAACACCGCCTCGGGACTACTCAAAATCGTAACGAAGAAAAATTCCCTTGTCCTTTATATTTCAAAGAGACAGGTAAGATAGTCTTTTCTCTAAGATTTAAGGTACAGGTAATTGGTGTTTTTGGAAATGTTGAAGACTTTATACTTTATACTGTTTTCTTTATATATTAAATAACCAAAAGTAGATTTCAAAATATGGCGATCTCTACTGGTGCTTATAAAAACAAAAGAGTATAATCTGGAGGGTTGCAAAATGAAATGA
This sequence comes from Turritopsis rubra, assembly GCA_039566895.2. Taxonomy (NCBI): domain Eukaryota; kingdom Metazoa; phylum Cnidaria; class Hydrozoa; order Anthoathecata; family Oceaniidae; genus Turritopsis; species Turritopsis rubra. The sequence goes on from CM077623.1 coordinate 6,763,855, forward strand.
AAGTGATTAGAGCCGAAAGTTTTCACTCACCTAACACAAAAATATCGACGTTAAAATCGTCCATATCTCTGAAATTATCCACTGCTACATATCTTAACATTTCTTCAGTATCCAAGAAGCCATCCTGATTTTTGTCGGCATGATTGAAACGCAACTTTGACTTTGTTTTCCAAATGGACTTGTCATCTTCCTCTATACCATTACTTGCGCTAAAAACATCTTTGTATATAAACCTTTCTATTTCACGGCAATCCTGGTATTTATTAACCAATAAGAACCTCATTCCCAGGGTTTCTTGCCTTTTTTATATACGGACGAAAAGGCGAGAAGCCCTGGGAGCGAGGTTGGGCAAATGACTGTATCTGAAAAAATGGGTAGGTGAATTAATTATTGAGGGGGTTTCAGCGGGAGGAGGAATAAACGAAAAAATATTGGAATTTATACTGTTTAGTTTAAGGCCTGTGAGAAGAAAAAGTTTTATTGGCAACCTCAAAACCGGGTCTCTCTCCTTTTCGATATACGGAAAGCAAGGCAAGAGACCCTGGGTTCGAGGTTGTTTTGTTAGTTATCTGTTTCTTTATTTGTGTTGGTATTAAGAAAACCCTCTTCTTAAGATCATTAGGGGCAATATTAAACAGATATTCGACAAGGTAAAATGGGACATCCGGAACTATTCAGTCGAGCTTGTGATATTCGACGACGTGCAGCGGAGATAGTAATTATTCGAACTCTCATCCGTTGAAGCCTTTTAATTAGTATCGAATATGTAAAATTATTCGATAGCATTTTTGACATTTACAGATGTATGATAATAATACTTTGTCCGAAATTATTTGTGATACAACAGCTGCTTTTTTTAACTCACCTATATGTCTTATCAAAGTCAGCATCTAGCTCATTCCAGGAAATCCTATTGTCGCCATTTGTGTCAATTTGCAATAAATCGTTTTGACCATAATCATATTTCGAGCATTCCGATTCAAATAATCCCATGATCCATTCAGAAAGTTCGTTTAAGGTAACTTCTCTGTTCATATTCTTGTCTGCATCAGTAGATAATATCTCGTGTAATCGCTTCTTAATCTCTTGATCGGATTCCAAATGAAATTGCTTCCACGTTGAAACTAATAAAAATTTTACAAAATGTTACCCATTTTAATTTATGCAATTGTTAGCAATGTAAATTTACACCTTTACGTCTATATAAACACGTACATAGTTCAAATTCAGCGTTTTAACGTGCTTAACATCGGACCTTTTAACGCCAGCCCTATGGCGTAAATTTTTAGGACTGGGCGTGAAAAGAGCCAGAACACATAACATTATTTTTCTTGTCGATCCCCGTTTACTTGAACGACACACAAACCCATGAATAACATTCGATTTTTTCATCCATCAAATCTTAACTCGAGCCTGCTCGCTGTTTGTTTATGGACACACTTACTAAGAGCTGATATCAATAACGTTCCTGATGGAGCATCAACGGCAGAAGTCAGTGGTGCGGATGGAAACTGCTGGCTGCAAGTATCAGGTTGGTGATGTTCCTCTGGATGCATATCAAAGAGTTTTTTTGAATTTCCCGCATGCTCGCTTCCATGAATATGACTTTCGATTGCCTCATCAATTTCATCCAATTTATCATTTTCGTCTGTGTCGTCGACCAATTGGATTTCGTTGACTTCGCTTTCGTCATCTTCTAATGATAGGTCCTGGTAAATTTCATCCTCTTCTTCTTCTTCTTCTTCGTTAGTGAAATAAATATTAGGAGAAGTTTTTTTTTCATCTGCATCGACATCAACGAACGTTACGACGTCGCCAAATAATAAATAAAGTGTCAAAAGTTCCATCATGAACACAGAAAATCTCATCTTTTAGGTGTAAATATCTCAGAAAACGAAATCAATTCTTTATAACTCAAATACTCTCCAAAAACTTCAAAAGTCATAAAATAATTTTATCTTTTACATACAAAATAACTTCTTAATACGATTTCCAAAGTTAAAAAACCATCTTTTATTATGTCTTTATAAAAAGAATTTTTCACAACTAAATGCAACATTTTTCATTGCACGAGATCAAAATCGAAAGTCAAATACAGTGTTGCTTGTTTACATTGCTAGGAGGGTCTCGATCACACCAGTCTTCAGTCAGAGGTGTGCATCCCACTTTTATTTTAGAGAGTGATACATTTTAAGAAATTTCACGGTCATTTTCTCATGAGGAGCGCGTAAAACCACAATGCTGCGAGTAGGGTTTTTTCAGTATTAGTATAGTAGTAGCAAATGACGCGTCTTCAGTTTTTTTGCACGGGGGACATTGCATTGCACCCCCAATGGAACTCGACGTTTAGGGGCAAATATCTCGAGAACCAATGGGAATTACTGACGTTTTTGGGGTCCGCGATAATTTGACAAAACAAATTGGGTCTAAAACCTTTTGGGGACGTGTATAACGTCATCAAAATCTTTGATCGACGATATCTCAGTAACGGTTCGACGTACACAGACACTCCCATACATTTTCTTGATTAGTTTTTCGAGCTCTATAGCGTGGTACTGCTTACCCTTTTGAATTGTGTGATTTTATTTTTGGTCATCCCTATATTGATAGGAAAATCACGGGGTGGGGTAACTCATGGGAAACGTGAAACGGTAAAATGTTTTTACCCGGGATACTAGTCTTATATACTAATAGCGAGGTGTGCATCCCACTTTTATTTTAGAGAGTGATACATTTTAAGAAATTTAACGGTCATTTTCACGCGAGGAGCACGTAAAACCACGATGCTGTGAGAAGCGTTTTTTCAGTATAAGTATATTAGTAGCAGCAAATGAAGCGACGTGAATTTTTTGGCACGGGTAACATTGCATTGCATCTCCAATGGAACGCGACGTTAAGGGGCAAATATTTCGAGAACGGATGGGGATAACTGACGTTTTTTGGGGTCTGCGATAGTTTGGCGATGGGGTGACGAAAAAAATATTGGGTCTAAAACTTTTTGGGGACGGGTCTGACGTCATCAAAATCTTTGATCGACGATATCTCGGTAACGGCAAGTCGTACATAGACGATCTCATACATTTTCTTGATCAGCTTTTCGAGTTCTACAACTAGGTGATACTTATTGTTGGCAATTCTATGATTTTATTTTTCGTCACCCCTACATTTTAAAAGATGAATAGCACAGGTGAAGATGGGGGTGTAACTCCTGGGAGTAAAACCTGTAAAATGTTTTTACCCGGGGATACTTTTGTATGATGTGATATAACAAAGGCAGAAGAATTTAATACTTTCTATACAAATGTAGGTCATAATCTAGCAGATTAAAATTGCCAAAACAAACACAACTTTGAAGAATACCTGAAGGGAAATCACTCAATATTAAGAGATGACCAAGTTACGTTTCATATAAAAGTTGCATTCAATAACCTTAGCAGAGTAACCAGGAATAATGCGGTTGTAATAAAAATACCATTGTATAGAATATTTCAAAGATGCTCTAATGATAGAATTCCGACACTGTTTGATCATCAGATATTGCTTTGAAAACATTATGGGATTATAAATAATACATTATTCTAAAAAATTATCTAACCGAAAACAGCATGTAACTTATCCTAACAAAAGTCTCTCCATAAACATAATCTGTGGTGTACCGCAGGGCTCAATATTACTGCTTTTAATTTACGTGAATGACTTTGCGAATTTCTCATTAAAGCTTAATAAACCAGGTTCCTTTCAAATTCCGCAACTTTTTAATGAAAATGAATGAAGACATGTTTGCATAAGTTACATTTCAGGCAAACAAATTATCGTTAAAAATGTTAAAAAGACTAATTTTTTTTGCTTTTTCATTCATCTAAAAAAAAATGTCATATTCCAAATAATCTTCCAAACTTATCAATAGAGAGCCCGGCGTCCTGACTCTTCTTTTCCTCTGCTGGATATTTCTTATGCTGGCATTTTTCATTCCAGAGAGAAAAGAGAAAAGTTCTCCTCAATCGCTTTTAAAACATTTAAAATGTGAAATGTAAAAATGTAAAAACCTGTAAAAAGTTTTTACCCGGGACACTAGTCTTCTTTATTAATAGCGAGTGTGCATCCACATTTTAGTTTGATCAGTGTGAATAAAAGGACAGGGAACGAAATGTCCTTATGGAAAATGTTATAATTAAATTTTAGATCGTGCGTAACTGAGTGGTCGAGATATAGGCGATATTAGTATTATAGGACTAGCGCGACGTCAGTGGGCACATTGCATTGCACCCTAAATAGAACGCGATATTTAAGGGCAAATATATCGAGAACCAATAGAAATAACTGACGTCACTTTGGGCGCGCGATATTGGCGATGGGGTATCGAAAAATTTGGTCCTAAAACATTTTGGGGACGGGTGTGATGTCATTAGAATCTTTGATCGACGATATCTCAGTAACGGCACGTCGTACACAGGCAATCCCATACATTTTTTTGATCATGTTTTCGACCTCTACAACTTAGTGATACCTATTCTTTTGAATTGTGTGATTTTATTTTTCGTCACCGCCATATTGTAAGAGAGAAGGTAGGCACTGGAGTTCGGGTCAGTAACTCATGGGGAAAGTGAACCGGTAAAATGTTTTTACCCAGGATACTAGTCTATAAACTAATAGCGAGTTGTGCATCCACTTTTTAGTTTGGTCAGTATGAATAAAAGGACTGGGAACGAAATATTCGTATGGAAAATGTTATAATTAAAATTTTAGATCGTGCGTAACTGAGTTGTGACTTTAATGGCGATTAGTATTATAGGAGTAGCGCGAGACGTCAGTGGGCACATTGCATTGCACCCTTAAATAGAACACAATATTTAAGGGCAAATATCTCGAGAACCAATGGGAATAACTGACGTCACTTTGGGCGCGCGATATTGGAGGTGGGGTGTCAAAAAATTTGGGTCTAAAACTTTTTGGGGACGGGTGTGACGTCATTAGAATCTTTGATCGACTATATCTCCGTACCGGTAAGTCGTACACAGGCGATCCCATACATTTTCTTGATCAGGTTTTCGAGCTCCACAACTTAGTAATACTTATTCTTAGCAATTATGTGATTTTATTTTTCGTCACCCCTGTATGTGATTTTATGTATTGCTATTAGTATATAGATTCCACCATGAATTCATTTAATGATCTATCCCAATCGCTTGTACCATGATGTAAAACCATGATTGGCACATTCATTCTTCTTGATCATATATTTGGTTTTACTAAATTTTCTAAATCTAAAAAGAAAGAAATCGTATAGAACAGAAGCAAGAGATAGAGAGATAGAGAGAGAGCTTTAACTTTCTTGAAAACAGCCACAAAAATCCGATTGAAATATAACAACAACAATAGCACATCAGCAATAATATCTCAGCGTAACACAAAACCGTTTACTGCTTCACATGTATGCAAAGAAACCCCTCAGAAATAATAGTTTAGCTCTTCTAAAACATGTTGATAATGTTGATAATCCCACATGGTCGACATAAAACCAATCGCAACGGCGCAACCATTTTTAAGTAAAAAAATTAATGCCACTTTGTTAACAATCCTCCAATTCAATTCAGTTTCTTCGCTTTCCAGCACACGTTTACTACCAAAAACAACAACATATGTTTGTATTTTCATTCACTTTTTTATGTATATACTTCCACTCGTTAATTCCATCTTTACAAAACGATCAATTCCACCAAAGAAAAATAAATTAAAAACCATTTGCTTCCATTTGACCTCTTCTTACATAAATAAGTAAGATGTTCTTCACTTTCCAGTACAGTATACGTTTCTGCTTTTATAAACCATATATTTTTTCTTCCACTCGTTAATTCGTTTAATAATAATACAATATCCTTCGTTTCATTTCTTCGTTCGTCTCGCAAATCAATCTTTACGAAAACAAAATCAGATTTGTTTACATTTTAAAAAAAAACCGTTCCTTTTCTGGATCATACGACGGGTGGTAAACATACTAATACTTTCTCATCAGCAAACAATATTATTCTTTGCTTTTGAAATAAAAACAAACAAAACAAAAAACAAAAACAAAACAAACAACAAATATTTCAAACGAAAAACTGCATTGCATCCTCCACCGTCGAGACTTTCATTGTCTTCTTTCGCGTACAAACACGCGAAAACATAAAAGAGCCCGTAAGATGGAGTTGGGGCTATTACTAATACGCAACCAACTTGCTCGTGCTGTTTCAAACCTCCCCAGACAAACTGGTGAGAAACGGACCGTAAAAAATCGGCAACCCCACACGCAAATATTTTACCAAACTAAAAATGTTATCCGCCACGCGTATTAGTATAAGAAGATATAATATATTGATTCCCGTGTGCATTGTTAACAAAAAACGTTTCGAGTAGAGAAAATAAGATGTGAAAATGTCGATGTCCTGAAACATGACCATCAAGAGTATGAAGTTTCAGAAATTATCCGAATTTTAAGAGCAGTTAACATTTATTTATATTTTATGTAGCAGGTATATTATGAACATCGGATCATAAACTACTTCGGGTTCAGCATTCAATTTGTGAAAGTAAGTTGGTTTTCTACTATTTATTATAATCCTCTACTATGCACCTTGTAAACCTTTTTATGCCATGCGACTTTCCATGCATGGAGAACTCAAATATTCTCCACAAAGCTTCAGGTGCACTAACGTATCGAGCATCTAAATAGGTTTTGATTTCATCATATTGCAATTGTTCATTAATTTCAACATGGGCTCTATCATGACCTTTATACACATATTTAAACAAATATTTAACGCTTTTAATCGAAGTGCAAGCCTCCAAGTTTATATGTGCGTTATATTTCTTTGACAACCACGGACAGTATGGAACCACCCAACGATTATCTAAATCAACATTTTTAACCCTCACAGTACGACCGTCTTCTCTCCTGCGATAGGTTGGATACCCATTAACATTTATCTGGGTTTCATTGTAGAATTGCTTGGGAAAATTCTTGGTACAGTTACCATCATCTCCCATACAGACTGCATTAACGTTGTTATTTCCACAGGGCCCATGTATCATACACGTTTTGATAACACTGTGCAGTTCTGGCTCCTCGTCAAGATCCGGAATTTCAGCATATATCAAGCTGTCAATGTCATCTGCCTTTTGAAGCTTATCTTCTTGCGCTAAATGAATTAGAATATGTGCATGAGGTAAAGAACGTTTCTGAAATTCAATAACGTATAGATGAGAAATTGCTTTCCCTAAAACACCATTCTTAAGCACATCATTTAAAAGGGCTTTTAATTTCAAATTAAAAACACGTGCAACCAAATCAGGTCGATAATGTGCTGGTTCATTTTCTAAATTTTCAGTAATTTCCCTCCACTTTGGATTACACGTAACAGTGCAAAACAAATCAGGTTTTCCCATCTTAGTCACCATAGCCATCGCATCTTGGTAATTCTGTTGCATGGCTCGTGGACTACCCTGAAATGAAGAAGGCAATATTATAGGTCTGCCTGCATTCAGGCCTCGGTTTTCCGCCACGTTGGCAAAATGATCAATCAGCCCTTGATACTGTTCAACACGTAAAGCTGACTGGTTGTTTCGAATGTAATGCAAACGATCAGCTTCAACCTTACAATAACTGTCAACAGCAAATTGTTGAAGTAATTTCTTACCTTTTAAGATCGGGTTAAAAGCATTTCTTAATGCAAACCTGTAAGTATAATATTGCAGCACGGTCGTGCGACATCGACGACCAGATGCATACTCTGCTTCATGAGGAATGTTAGGAGTCCAACCGAACTCTCCTCTTGGGAAAACAACTGGATAAACCATTGGATCCAGATGAGGTGAATGAACTTATATTTCACGCAAGGGCATGTTCCTTGGATAAACCATTATATCACGGGCTAACGGCGGTGCACCATCTTCACCAACAAAAACAGCAGCTACTTCATCATGGTGTGGTAAATTGTATCGCCGATGATCACCACCAACTCGGAGGCACATTGTAACCTGTAATTCAAAAATATATATTTACACAACATCAAGTCTCATAAGCAATTTGCATCAAAAAAGGAATTGAAAGTGAAGTTAGACCTGAGGTGGAGGGCGATTTTCATTTTCTGCTTGTTGCATTTCTTCAGCTTCTACCTCACCCATGTGTTTATAAGCTGCTGTATAAGGACTTTCCCTAACAATTATGTCCTGCAAAGTTTGCATCACTTCAGGCAAGCAATCTCGATTTTCAGGTCTTGCCATTCTCTCATTGAACGCGTCCATCCCATCATAAATATACAGTTGACCATATGATGGAGAGAGACCTTGCGGTGGATGCAAATTACCTGTTCGGTGACACACTTGTCCATTAATACGAAACACAGGTGGTCCACGACCGGGTGGAACAGCCAATTTTGCACCCATTGATGCAAAAGCAACAGAACTGTTAAACTTTCGAATATTTTCTTGAAAGTTTTTAGCTTGGGCATTATCACCAACTAAAAGATCTGTAAGATCATTAGGATAATAAATATTATCAAGATTAACCTTACCATTATGACAACACTTAAAGTTAGTTTCATCTGCAAACATCTTGGCACCACAAAACCCACAAACATTGTCCATGGCACCAAGATAGTGTTGCTCCGGAAAATGACCTTGTTGTCGAGCAGCACGATGCATTGGCGGATGTGCACGCCTTACTCTCATGCGACGCATATTTTCATTTCGCCTGGCTAATCTTTCGCCTGGCTCTTCATTTTGACGATACTGAACACGTCTTTCAGCACCATGATTTCTGCGCCGTTCAATCTCAGCAATATTTTCAGGATTATCTGCATGTGGAATGGCTTGTTGAACACCTGGTTGCTGAATGTTATCATTAACATCAACATTACCTAATTCCTGATCAGCCAAATTATTCAGTTGAAATTGGTGACGACGTGCTGCAGATACATCTTCGTACGCAAACCTCCGCTGTATAATGTTTTGTTGATCAGGTTGTTGCAAAACAAACTGGCCATTCCTAAAAACTGCTTGAAAGCCAATATTATTAGCTCCTACGATATTGAACATAATTAAGAAACAATGATATAAGATAGAGTGATAAATATAAAGTAAATAATAGCTACCAAATCAGAGCAACACAACAGACAGTATAAAACCTGGTAAAAAATAAAAAAAGTAAACGGCTTCTATTTTACTCCACAATGTTCGCAGCAAGTATTGAATTAAGTTAAAAAAAATTCTTACCTGCCCCTATCAAACAGCGACCAAAATCCTCTATTAAACCTGAAAAAAATTATAATTCTTTCTACAAAAAACTCAACAAAACACACGACATAATGTTCGCAACTTTGAAACCATTTTTGATATTAAAAGCCATACTTACTTCTTGTTTACAAATTGCTCTCCCGCTTTCGTTTTCGTTTCGGTTTCGTTTCTTTTTCTTTCCAACCAAAATTATGTTCGTCTGCTCTTCTTAAACCTGAAAAATATTCACATTCTTCTTTCTACAAAATACCATTTCGCAAATTTAACTTTCTTTTTAACTGTTATAAAAATATAGCTACCTTTACACACACTGACTTTCGTTTTGATTTACCTCAGATTTAATTACCTACTAATTCAATAATTCAATAATTTGCTTCGTTCGTACCCACATCAAAATTCTTTTCAAAACAAACAGAATTTTATTGTTTACATTTTAAACGACTCAGGTAGCTATCGTTTCTTTCCATATTTAGATAGCCTCCCACCATAAATGGTATGTAAACAAATCAACTGCAATTTAAGGGTTTCTTTTCCTTATACTAATACTGATACAAAGAACAACTTGACAGTGCAGTGTTTCACTTTCCACGAAAAACGTATGTTGCGATCGTATGGAAAAATCGGCAACCTCGCCCCAGCTCTCAAACTAACTGACCAAACTAAAAAGTGGATGCACAGTCGCTATTAGTATATATACTAGTATCCCGGGTAAAAACATTTTACCGGTTCACTTTCCCTATGAGTTACTGACCCCAACCCCCGTGCTTACCCTCTCTCTTACAATATGGTGGTGACCAAAAATAAAAACCCACAATCTAAAGCTCGAGAACCTGATCAAGAAAATGTATGGGATCGCCTGTGCATGACTTACCGTTACGGAGATATAGTCCATCAAAAATTCTGATGACCTCACATTCGTCCCCAAAAAGTTCTCGACCCAAATCTTTCGACACCCCATCGCCAATATCGCACGCCAAAAGTGACGTCAGTTATTCCCATTGGTTCTCAAGATATTTGCACTTGTTCTATTTAGGGTGCAATGCAATGTGCCCACTGACGTCGCGCTACTCCTATAATACTAATATCGCCTATATCTCGACAACTCAGTTACGCACGACCTAAAATGTCACTATATCACAGTCCATACGAACATTTCGTTCCCAGTCCTTTTATTCACACTGACCGAACTAAATTTGTTATGCACAGTCGCTATTAGTATATAGACTAGTATCGCGTGTAAAAACATTTTACAGATTCATTTTATCTTATATTATACTTTACTGTAAACAAATCAAAACATTCAAACTTAGGAACTTATTGCAACACTTGTGGGAAAACCACGTTTTGTGTGTACAGCTTCCCATTAACGTAACCTTGCTTACCAGTCGCAGCAATTTTGATTTTTACATTATCAAATGCTTTCGCCCTGGAGCAAGCGACATAAAGCTGACCATGTGAAAAACACGGCCTCTGCAAAAACAAATCAATTTTTTCCAATGTTTGACCTTGACTCTTATTGATAGTAAAAGAGTAAGCCAAACGAATTGGAAGTTGTCTGCGTTTCAAAGTAAACGGCATACCTGAATCAGAAGGTGCCAGTTCCAATGTAGGTATAAAAATTATTTCACCTACAGCTGAACCAGTAAGGACTTAGTAACAGACTGTATCTCCAGGCAATCTATCCAACACCTCATTATTAATGATTAAGGATTGATCATTGGTAGGTGTCAGAATAGCCGTGGCATACTGGTGAGGTTCCAACGCATCATACATTACCAACACCTAAAATCTATAAAACTCATAAAATACGCTCGTTTTTACTTTGAAATTGTCGGTTATTTTTTACCGATTTTCAACATATCACATCGCATAAAAGAGAATGATACGGGTCAACACTCATCAGTGGCCATTGTTTAAAACATAAATTTTAACAGATCATTAACGTGATGTTACTCTATCTTTTTCATATCTCTATGGTTTAATAAATAATTGTCAGAGAAAAGACACACACACACACACACACACACACACACACACACACACACACACACACACACACACACACACACACACACACACACACACACACACACACACACACACACACACACACACACACACACACACACACACACACACACACACACACACACACACACACACACACACACACACACACACACACACACACACACACACACACACACACACACACACACACACACACACACACACACACACACACACACACACACACACACACACACACACACACACACACCACACACACACACACACACACACACACACACACACACACACACACACACACACACACACACACACACACACACACACACACACACACACACACACACACACACACACACACACACACACACACACACACACACACACACACACACACACACACACACACACACACACACACACACACACACACACACACACACACACACACACACACACACACACACACACACACACACACACACACACACACACACACACACACACACACACACACATACCTTCTATAACTTCAAATAATTTCATCCTATCAAGGACGTTTTTCCCTTGACAGTATATATCATATATCATACCTTGTCCATGCTGTTTGACAGTTCCATGTTTCAAATGTTTTTGTATTCATATATTTTAACTTGTATATTTCTTTTTCAACTGATTTGTTTTACTTACAGCTTACGCTTTACACACTCTTCTCTTGTTTCAATTTTTAATTAGGAAGTGTTTCTAACAGTAACATCTTTGATCTTAATGACAATATCAATGAAATGTGAAAGTTTTCACATCTATTGAAACCTTTGATGGAGTTACTTACTTGAAAATAACGCTCACAATTTCAGTAGGTTGAATACAAAGAAGATTCGCATAAGATGCGGCTATATATCCCCATTTTTTATCCTCTTTTCTTCGAACAATCTGAACAGCAGTAGAAACATAACTGACATTATCTTGCTTGGTAAACGGAGACCACATACTTGCTCTATAAACAGGCATGAATAAACCATAGACCTGATCAAGAAGTTTTGCCTTGTGTTCAGTATTTCATAATTATTTTTAACCACTTTACCGGGAAATTGCAAGAATAAGTAATTAAATCGGTAAAAACAAATATATGATTATTCAGTAGTTGAATTTCGAACTAACCCCAGGGACGTACGGGGAATCTGAGATAGCAATAGAGATAATAAAGAGATAGAAATACAATTTAATTTCGATAAAAACTATATTTTCAATATGGCAGTTATCCCCACTCTTGGCTTCTATCTTTTCTTCTTTTAATGACAACACAAGTACACCAAAATAAATCATTATGAAAGTAAACTCTACAGCCTCAACATTTTGGTCTCAAAATACATGTTTTATTAATGAAAACATTTTAACGTTCCATCCATCCACAATGTGTAGAATCAATAATAAGCTTGCTATACTATAATAAACAGTTCGACAAGATAAAAAAACAACACTTTCAAAATCTTGCACTGCTCTGTTGGCAAGCATTGGGTTTAATACAAGCTATCTGTTACCGGTACCTATTTGCAAAACTAAATTACATTAAAAACAGGGATCTTTCAATAGAAAGGTTTACAAAATGGTGTATGCCACACACGCTACTTCATTAAACAATAGCCCCTGTTCCAACCTGGAAGCTTTAATGGACAAGTTCTTGCGGAACTTCGGTATAAAAAGTGACCGAATAAGGAGGAGGAGGAGAAGGAGGAGAAAGAGAAGAAAAACGCTGGTTTTAACATATATTTCGCCGTATAGGGAAATATATAATAAGAAAAAAAGAATACATTCGCATGTTCTAAATCTGCTTCATAAAAACATGGACGTGATAAAATAGCCGTAGTGTAATACGTATAAATTGAGAGATTACGACAATGATGAAAAATGACGTAAAATACACGTTACATTCAGTTAGCTATTAAAATTATCCTGAAAGTTGGAACGTGCATTAATACTTCTGAAAAAAATCCGTTACTCGAGTTTTACGAAAGCCTTCTATAAAACGCGTAAATTCGAAAAGCTTAGATTTTCGTCGTAACTATCCAGGTTATTTATAGAATATCAAAAAGTGCATTTATGATTCTGGAAATCTCAGATAATCTGATAATATCAGTGATGGCAGGAGTGTAGATGTAGATTTGGTTGTATAAAAGTAGTTTAAAAATAACAAACAAACAATTTGAAAGAATGAAATAAACCGCTATAAGAAACTGTTAAGTTGAGGGAAGTTGCCACGAAGTGGAGATAAATATAATTGGATTGTGATTGTTGAGTAGAATTGAAAACAATTGCACAGGTTGTTGAATACTCGAAAAAACATTAGAAAATAAATATCAGAGAGATTTAACTAGTGCCTTATCTAGACTCTATACCTAGTATATATATAGTAGTCTCTTGAACCAGCTAAAGTTGCTACTTTCACGGATTGGCTTAGGTAGCTCATTAAAAATCATTTTGGCATCTTTTTGGAATGATTTTGTATGATTGTAACGTTTGATAAACGTTGGTTGGTTGTTAGTTGTTGTTTCTGAGCTGTCTAATATATTGTTTAATTTCAATTTTCATATTAGCAGCAACCTTCTGGCGGATTGATTTGAAGGCTGGGACAGCAATCGAGTAGTGAAATCGTTCTTCAACGGGAACCTATGACAAACTTATGTTTTATTCATCGCTGCTCGCTTATTAAGCACAAAACCAGCCACTACATTTTGCACTCGTTGTAATCGTTTAAGCCTCTGGTAAATACTGGTATCGTCAGCGTATTGCAGAGTGCTTGAGTGGTTGATTTGATTCTTTAAGTCGGTAACGTCCCGTCATGACGTTATTATAACGTTGTAGTAACGTCATGTATACATCATAAATATATCTTTTGTGGGTACGTGTGTATAATTCTTTTATTGATAGCGCAATATTCCTCTAGAACAAATGTCACGCTACACTAGTCAAATTGTAATAAACAAATCTTTTTCAATAAAAAGAAGAACAAGACAGTAGAAGAAAACAGTTTTTAGGGGGTTATCAAGATATGTCTCTTCTCGAGTCCACTGTTTTAATATTTTGTGGGGGCTGGAGAGTAGATTCTAGTCTGCAACTTGTGACTTAACAGTCTACCATTTTTAATTTTAATGTTTTGAAAGGGAAAGTCGCCAGGACGACGAAAATGGTCTGATGTTTATTTTTCGTAAATCTCAAGAAGAGTTTCGTAAATACTGTATGGTTTGAAATGTTTTTATGCACATTTGTATTTTTAGTGGAGGATCGCTTTTCTCTACTTAGGGGTGTGTGTGTGTGTATGAACTACTTTAAGGAGGTGTGTCTTTTCTCTGACAATTATTTATTAAACCATAGAGATATGAAAAAGATAGAGTAACATCACGTTAATGATCTGTTAAAATTTATGTTTTAAACTATGGCCACTGATGAGTGTTGACCCGTATCATTCTCTTTTATGCGATGTGATATGTTGAAGCTCGGTAAAAAAACCCGACAATTTCAAAGTAAAAACGAGCGTATTTCGCGCGGACATCTTAAGATATTAGGTGCTCTTTATAAGGACCCCGAAAATCTTCTTATTTCAGAAAAACTGAACCAAATCAAAAGTATTGTTCTTTCAATAAAGTTACAAAGTACCATTTCGGTTATATCCTTTTATATCTGTTGAACTATAAGCAATTTCATAACTCATATTTAAGTCGAAACTTCTTGGTAGCGTTTATTTATACAGTTCATTTATAAAGTCTTAAAAAATTGTATTGTTATGCATGGGAGCCAAAAGACATAATCTGAAGTTACCTACTTAAAATACATTATTAATTAGAAATTGAACTATTCACTTATGTCACGAGAAGGAATTCACTTATCTTTTATCTTCAACAAGCATTGTAAAAAGGAAATTTGATTGTTGTTTCATCGTTATTTTGATCTCCACGAACAAACGTTGAATGTGAGATTTCGTCAACACGAAATGTGGAACATTTTGGCTTTATTTTTCACATCTACTACATATGTTTTTAGACATGAAAAGAAAAATTAAGATTTTAATAGCAATAGTGGGATTCTTTTTCTCAAGTTTTGTATTCTACAATGTTCAACTTCGTTCCAAAGTACAGTACACGGACTTACAACAAGGCGTGGTTCCTGATTTCAATATTTCAATAGTGAGAACACTCAGAGAAGGTATTAACAACGCGGCGTACAACAAGAGCTGCCTTGTCCTGCCAAGTACTAGAGAAGGTCAATTTATCGTCATAACAAATGCAGTATTCATCCAAGAAGAGAAATATGTCAAACACTACCGTAACGTCAATCCTTTAATGCTTGAAATACGCTGGATAGAGATGTTGAACACAGTTCAAGCGAATTTGAACCATCCCTTAATCAAACAAATTGTTTTGTTCGTTGAAAATGAGAAAACATTGAATCTACTTTTGACGTACAGATTCCAAAACAGTCAGAAATTGCTCCTCCATGATTTAGGAAGGGAAGTGGACATGCCCACATTATTTGATTACAGTACAAATTGCTTTCGTAACGAAGTTATCGCTATTTCAAACCTGGATGTTCGTTTTGGTGCTGGTTGGAATAAATTAGATTTCGACTACCTAACAAAAAATCGTGTTATGTACTGTTTGACAAGGCATTCTGCCCTATCGAAATGTATTAATACGATAAATTATGGCACGTGTGACGATGGTATAAAGTATATTGGCTCACACGATGTATACGCTTTTTACGTTTCCCAACACCTTGGATACGATAAGTTTCCCGAACTTCAAGATACCGTGTTCAATTCAAATGGAATTGAAAACGTCATGATATGGATCTTCAAGAATAGATTGGAATATAAAGTTCTGAATCCTTGCAAGATCATCTTTGTTCACCACGAGCATTGTTTTGCAGTAAGCAATAAATTTAATAGACCAAAACTAAACACAAACATCAGCGAATCAGTTAAGTTCACTGATTCCTTATATGCATAGACATGACTAATACTAGATTTTCGATTGGCTTGGAATTTATTATGGGAGACCATCAAATTTTATTCAATGATTTAACGGAAACTGAAATAATCGTGTGTTTTCTTCTTTTCCATCGTGTCCAAACCTAGCGTGATTAATGAACTTCCCGCATAACATTCCCGTAAAAAAATGCAGACATTTAGTGGAAAGTTAGGCAAAATTTGGACCAAATTTCGAAATTGCTTCAATTTTCATGAAAATTTGCATACAGTGCAATTTAAGACTGCTGGTTTAAAATGTGTGTATCGTTTTTCATATTTTGGCCAGAAAGGCCAATTTGGGGCCAATTTGTGCCGAATTTTGAAAGTGGAACATTTAGTCGGACGTTTGTCGGTCTCTATTTTGTCAGGATTTTTAGTTTTAATTTATATATTTGACGAAAGCCATTCAACTTTTGGTTTTTATTTTTTCATGTTTTTGAAGTTCAAATCTGTTTTTTTTTTTTTTTGTTTTTTACATTCTTCTAATTTATACTGATAAAACACTAAAGGTTTAATAATATTCTAATAGGTTTCCAATATGTACTTGTTTTCAAGGTAAACATATACGTATACTTCATATGATTTGGAAAACCAAGAGACCAATAGACAAAGGGAATACCTGTCTAGCATATAAAACTGGATTTTTATATCCTGGTTATGTTGCACTTGTGACGGGAATAACATTACAACGGCTTTTTAGATTCTTCATTTCTGTTCCTTCCAATTTTCTTCCATTGACATCAGCTCCAGCCTTTTATATTGAACCAGCGGCATCTTACACAACCATAGGAAATTGAAGATTGACCCTCAAAATTATTGTTACATATAATGTGAAGAATAGTTTTATTTGAAATACTTATTAATTTAGTTGGAAATTACGAAACGACCATTTAAAATTTGAAAAACGAATTCTGGGTGCGACTGTGGTTGAAAATTTGAAAAACGAGACAGGAAATTGGAAATTAGTTCGTGTCTATTATATACATCTGATAAACATTATGACGTAAAAACCTCACAACAAGGAAACAATAAGACAATGAGAACAATGGGAAAAACAGACGGTTTCCTTCAATATGAGTTTCGCACTAGGTGAAAGGAGAGTCCCCTTAATTCTATTATCAATAACTTCGAAGAGCTATGGGATGACTGACACTCTAATCACTTGTTTCCGATACAGAGAGGAGTTTTTACTGTTCAGATGTATATTAGGAGTATTTGTGTTATAGGTTTTACTGAAAATCTCAGTGATGGCAGTGATGGCAGGAGTGTAGATGTAGATTTGATTGTATAAAAGTAGTTTAAAAAATAACAAACAAACAATTTGAAAGAATGAAATAAACGGCTATAAGAAACTGCTGAGTTGAGGGAAGTTGCCATGAAATGGAGATAAATATAAAAATTCCTTTATGTTAGAACTCAAAGAGTCTCTTTTTATTATACAAGACAACCCGGTCCTTAATAAAACTATTCGCTCCACTCCATTATATCTTTATAATTAACGTGCACGGATAGATTTTTGATAATTTATGCATATAATCTTTTGTTTCTTATAAGTGTTAATCTGGTAACTGCTTGTAACATAGCTAATTATGCTTCACGCGTGTGAACACACCTTTATATAAAATGTTAGTTTTCGTTGTAAAAAAAAACAATTGACTTAATAATGAACGCTGTGTCGTTCCAAACGTAGTTAAAAAAAATATATGGGTTAGTCTAAACTTGTGTCGTCTTTTACCATCTTTATCATTATGTTTCTACTGGCGTTTGTCTACTTATCTTTTATCTTCAACAAGCATTGTAAAAAGGAAATTTGATTGTTGTTTCATCGTTATTTTGATCTCCACGAACAAACGTTGAATGTGAGATTTCGTCAACACGAAATGTGGAACATTTTGGCTTTATTTTTCACATCTACTACATATGTTTTTAGACATGAAAAGAAAAATTAAGATTTTAATAGCAATAGTGGGATTCTTTTTCTCAAGTTTTGTATTCTACAATGTTCAACTTCGTTCCAAAGTACAGTACACGGACTTACAACAAGGCGTGGTTCCTGATTTCAATATTTCAATAGTGAGAACACTCAGAGAAGGTATTAACAACGCGGCGTACAACAAGAGCTGCCTTGTCCTGCCAAGTACTAGAGAAGGTCAATTTATCGTCATAACAAATGCAGTATTCATCCAAGAAGAGAAATATGTCAAACACTACCGTAACGTCAATCCTTTAATGCTTGAAATACGATGGATAGAGATGTTGAACACAGTTCAAGCGAATTTGAACCATCCCTTAATCAAACAAATTGTTTTGTTCGTTGAAAATGAGAAAACATTGAATCTACTTTTGACGTACAGATTCCAAAACAGTCAGAAATTGCTCCTCCATGATTTAGGAAGGGAAGTGGACATGCCCACATTATTTGATTACAGTACAAATTGCTTTCGTAACGAAGTTATCGCTATTTCAAACCTGGATGTTCGTTTTGGTGCTGGTTGGAATAAATTAGATTTCGACTACCTAACAAAAAATCGTGTTATGTACTGTTTGACAAGGCATTCTGCCCTATCGAAATGTATTAATACGATAAATTATGGCACGTGTGACGATGGTATAAAGTATATTGGCTCACACGATGTATACGCTTTTTACGTTTCCCAACACCTTGGATACGATAAGTTTCCCGAACTTCAAGATACCGTGTTCAATTCAAATGGAATTGAAAACGTCATGATATGGATCTTCAAGAATAGATTGGAATATAAAGTTCTGAATCCTTGCAAGATCATCTTTGTTCACCACGAGCATTGTTTTGCAGTAAGAAATAAATTTAGTAGACCAAAACTAAACACAAACATCAGCGAATCAGTTAAGTTCACTGATTCCTTATATGCATAGACATGACTAATACTAGATTTTCGATTGGCTTGGAATTTATTATGGGAGACCATCAAATTTTATTCAATGATTTAACGGAAACTGAAATAATCGTGTGTTTTCTTCTTTTTCATCGTGTCCAAACCTAGCGTGATTAATGAACTTCCCGCATAACATTCCCGTAAAAAAATGCAGACATTTAGTGGAAAGTTAGGCAAAATTTGGACCAAATTTCGAAATTGCTTCAATTTTCATGAAAATTTGCATACAGTGCAATTTAAGACTGCTGGTTTAAAATGTGTGTATCGTTTTTCATATTTTGGCCAGAAAGGCCAATTTGGGGCCAATTTGTGCCGAATTTTGAAAGTGGAACATTTAGTCGGACGTTTGTCGGTCTCTATTTTGTCAGGATTTTTAGTTTTAATTTATATATTTGACGAAAGCCATTCAACTTTTGGTTTTTATTTTTTCATGTTTTTGAAGTTCAAATCTGTTTTTTTTTTTTTTTTTTTTTTACATTCTTCTAATTTATACTGATAAAACACTAAAGGTTTAATAATATTCTAATAGGTTTCCAATATGTACTTGTTTTCAAGGTAAACATATACGTATACTTCATATGATTTGGAAAACCAAGAGACCAATAGACAAAGGGAATGCCTGCCTAGCATATAAAACTGGATTTTTATATCCTGGTTATTTTGCACTTGTGACGGAAATAACACTAACAAACAATTAAAAAAAAAACAGTTATAAAAAAATAACAAACAAACAATTTGAAAGAATGAAATAAACGGCTATAAGAAACTGCTGAGTTGAGGGAAGTTGCCATGAAGTGGAGATAATTATAATTGGATTGTGATTGTGTAGAATTGAAAACAAACGCACAGGTTGTCGAATAGCAGCAAAAAAATTAGAAAATAAATATCAGAGAGATTTGACTTGTGCCTTATCTAGACTATATTTATAGAGGTAGCTCATTAAAAATTATTTCGGCATATTTTTAGAATGATTTTGTATGATTGTAACGTTTGATAAACGGTCCAGAGTGTTGGTTGTTGTTTCTGAGCTGTGTAACATCTTGTTTAATTTCAATTTTCATATTAGCAGCAACCTTCTCGCGGATTGATTTGTAGGCCAGGACAGCAATCGAGTAGTGAAATCGTTCTACAACAGGAAGCCATGACAAACTTATGATGTCTTTCATCCCTGCTCTCTTATTAAGCATGCAACCAGCTGCTGGATTTTGCATTCGTTGTAATCGTTTAAGAAGATATGATGGTAAGGTGCTCATTATTTCCATATTCCAGACGCGATAATATTAAAGATGAGGCTGACTGTTTTCGGATGGGAAGTGCTAATAAACGTTTTAGCAGTTATAAAGTTCTAAGGGTGCTATAGCATTCTTTTGTGTTTTTGTTGACATGTTCAACCCAATTCAGGTGTTTATTGAATACCAAGCGAAGTATTTTCATCTCATTTATGTAATCAATTGGCTTTTTATCGATAGATATTTTCCATATATCATATTGGCCCACTTGATGGATCCTACTGCGGAGGGACTTTGAACAGAAGATCACAGACTTCGTTTTTTCAGAATTGAGTACAAGGTTTGATGTCGAGGAACACTTTTTCAGCTTCTTCAAATCTTCTTTTATTTCTTTTAAAGCCTCATTAATTTTATCTGGTTTAGAATGCTGGTAAATACTGGTATCTTCAGCGTATTGCAGAGTACTTGAGTGGTTGATTTGATTCTTTAAGTCGGTAACATAAAGATTAAAAAGTATAGGCCCAAGAATCGATCCTTGAGAAACTCCAAACCCAGTAGTTAAGATCTTGGAGCATTTATTGCCAACTTGAACAAAGTGCGTTCGATTCGATAGATACTCGATCAACTATTTTAGAAAATCGTTTCACATGTTGTACTTAGATAGTTTGTGTATCAGAATTTCAAAATCTATTGTATCAAATGCTTTTGAGTAGTCAGCAAAAACTTTATCCATTGCTTTCAATATGTCATCACAGGGTTTAAGTATCCAAGTAACAGTGGAGTGTGATTTTCTCTCAATGACTTTGGATAGGACAGATAACAGTGAGATTGAGCGGTAATCAGATGGTTTTGTGATCGGTTCATTGTTTGCTTTTATAATTCGGTGAATCGTTTGCCAGATTTCTTTACAGTAAACTCCTGCTTTTGCCTGCTTTATAGGAAGTTTCAATCTATTCCGGATACTCCTGAACATGTTCCAATCGTTGACGGTTTCAGTTTGGTGCGCTTTCTTTCTAAAGTTGTTTTTCGAAAGTATTGATGTTTAGAAAGGTGCAAGAGATCGTGTTACTTTATATCGTTTCATAGGTGCATATCGTTCAATGCAACCAAGTACTAGTTCATTGAATACTTTAAGCTGTTCAAGGGGATCTTCAAATCCGTATACTACATTTAATGGGAGGGTCTTGAAATCTTCGATCTATGCAGAAAGGTCAAAGTTTTTATAATTACGAATCATTTTGTATCTTGGTTGGAAATGATGAAATGGAAAATGGATTTTAACACAAGCAGCATCATGGTCACTGATAGTATCGCACGGGACCACACCTGTTGCTATTATCTTCTCTTGGATATTTGTTATTATGTGGTCAATTAGACTGGTTCCTGTTCTAGTAACGGTTTTGATAACATTTTCCATATCAAAAAGTTGAAGAGTCTCTATGTATCTTTATCCCCGGTGATGTCAGTTGTTCCGTCCCATGTATTGTTAACTTTTGATAGGAGAGTTTGTAGTTTATCAATTTTCGAAGCAATGTCGTGTTTTGGTTGATATATCGTACCAAGAAGTATGTTGCCGTTCTTGCTTTTCCCGATCATTTCGAGCCAGATGTGTTCAAAGGAGGAATCCAGTTTTCCAATGTCTCTTTGTAGTTTGAAATTGTGTTCGTTTTTTATGTACAGGCCAACACCTCCTCCTCTTCTGTTGTTTATGAATGAACTTATATCCTGGGATTTGTGCATAGTTCAATAAGTTTTTATCATCAACCAAGTTTCATTCATAGTTATGATGTCCATCTGATACGTTTCTACAAGAACATTGAATTCGGTAAATGAAGATACCATGGATTGGGTGTTTTGGTGAAATAATGTGAATGACCTTTTGTTGATTTTTAAGTCAAAACTGGTGTGGGTTTCGTCAGAGATTCGATCTTGGGTAAGAATATGTGTCAGATCTAGTATGTTGTGAAATTGGTAAGATGGATTGAGAGACAATCAGGGCATGTCCATTTTGTTGGTTTGCGAGAATCAAGTATCTTCATTTTGCTTCTTGAGAATTTGGCATGAGTTGTGGAGTGGCAAGAACTGAATTCGTATCATATGTTGTTGCACTTTACTGTTTTGTTACACAGTTGACATTAAGGTAGGTCCTCGGTTTCATTCAATATCACCGGAAATCTGTTAGCAAACATTAGCGACATGGTTGTCGTAGTATTTGTTCGGTGAAGACCATCGAGTTTTCTTGTTCGTTGACGGGTGCTGGAACATTGTCGGAGTCCATACGTGTTTAATGATCTTAATGTTTATAAAATTTCTGTCACAATCATTCTCCAAAAATTGCAACTAATACCAGTAATAACATCAGTTTTCTGTTAATTTTAAATGCCGTTTTTATAACGAATCAAGTACCAATTATTACTTTAAAACACAAAGTTTGGGTTTAGATTTGGACGCTTCTAAAAACACTTCCGTTATTTAAGGAAGCCAAAATTTATGCACAGATCTTCGTTCAGGGTCCAATTAACTCCTGTCCAGTCTCGATAAAAAATTGAAGTGATAGTTAAATTATTTTGATGATTTATAACAAATATTATGAGAAAATTAGCAGAGATATTCAACGACATCAAAGAGGCGTCCTTTGCGGATGAAGTTTCTGCAGTGCATCAGAGTATTCAAAGTATTTTTTAAACCGAATCTCCACTAAGCTGAAAAGGGTGCTGCGGGCGATTTTTGCACCTTGAAAACAATGGATGTCGCGGCGGATAATATAGATTGAACGAAATGTGGAAACCGTTTCTACTTTTTGCTTTAAAGCTGGGTTTCCATTTGTAATGCAGGGTTGCATAAAATGAACATCCTAAAAAATTTAATTTATAAAATTTCTTTTGTTTCACTGCTTTCAATGGTTTTTGTGTTTTCTTTTGGGACCCACTTTTTTAT
Source organism: Turritopsis rubra (assembly GCA_039566895.2). Classification (NCBI taxonomy): domain Eukaryota; kingdom Metazoa; phylum Cnidaria; class Hydrozoa; order Anthoathecata; family Oceaniidae; genus Turritopsis; species Turritopsis rubra. The sequence goes on from CM077623.1 coordinate 6,787,263, forward strand.
GTGTCCTTTTTTTGTGTCTCCTTTGTTTGATGTAGTCATGTATCCTTTTGTTAAGATTATTATATTCAATTAGGTTTCAACACATTTTTTAATTAATTTCTGTCACTTTATGTTTTTAGTTGATTATTTTATAAAAGACACATCATTTCATTTTTTGTCAGTCTAGAACTTATCTTCACAGAGTTAAGAACTCAATTTATTTTCCCCTTCTTTATTTTTTCACATCTGGACTTGTCATATTCACTGGCTACCTGGTAGGTTTTGCTTTTTGTCTTTTATTGCTTTTGTCAACCATTTTGTTTTGCCTGATGTGTTTAGCTACTTATAAATTTTCAATTAATTTTTTAATCATGTTACTTTAGTTTTGTTAGCGTTTATTTGAATATTTGTAATTTTGAAATATTAAATGAGCACTTCCATCGAATGAGCGCCACTCTTTTCTCTCAAAAGGAACACTCATTTGGGAATAAGATAAAATAAATTCTATAATACAGCTAATTTATCTGGTAGTGCTATTTTTCTTTTGTAAATAGTGGTGTTTTACAAAAAGGGTGTCTAGTATTTAAAATCCCTTTTTGATATATTTAATGAGCGCCTCTCTCGAAAGACCGCTTCCCTCGAAAGACCGCCTCCCTCGAATAAGCGCCCCTTTGAGAACTTAAAATTAAATGAGCGCCCCGGAACACAGCAAGATTAATTCTCCATCTTAACTTTAAACTATTGAATCTGAACAAGAGTTGTTACAAAAATTTCAGTGAAAAAGATTATTATAAAATGTATGTTTTTTAAATAGTGTCTGAAGTTATTAATTTTTTTTACTTCATCAAATTACTAATGAATTACTAATAAACTCGTCAGCGTGCTCACCGTTTTGGCTCGCCATGTATACTGTGGTAAACCTTGCAAATAATGTAAATTTTGATTTGTCGAAACACAGTAGAGCTATACTTTCGCAGTTCGAGCGATCAATCCTAACCTGCAGCTCGCAAAAAGTCGAGCGATAATTTTCTTGCTCGAATAATTTCATCACTGCACATGCGTAATTAAAAAAGCGATTGCAAAAAGTGATCGACTTTCTGCACTTCAGAGATTAAATCACCACCAGATCCATCAAAGGAATAACATTTCGATTGATGGGTCAAATAAACTGTAGTATTACCGAAAACATCAGTGTCTGCAGACTGCCAGTGAGCAAGCTACATTTCCGACGTTACCGTTTCCGGTATCAAGAAGTGATGGAGAGCGTTGCGCATGCGTGTTTACGCAGCGAGGGAGGACTATTTAAGAGACTGCACCAATTCATTTATTTACTGCGATCCAGGAACGTACACGTACGGTAAACTTTCACCACTAATCAAAGTTTTAATTTTTTATTTTATATCAGTTCAAATTATGAGACGATTGGAACGAAACGACAATTGTAACCGGAAAAGCAAGCAACAACCTTGCATCAAAATGATATTACGCACGAAGAGAAACGAAGATAGCAGGCAATGGCAATCCTTAACCTTCGGGGATTTACATCATCTGAATAGGGTTGAAGAATATTTTTCTTGTCCGAAGTGGGGGTTTTGCGCATGCGGAGTGCCGGTTTTGCCATCACAATTCATAACAAATTTCCACGTCATTACACGCCTATCTAAAGGACTTCAAAGAAGTTATATTCATAACGGAATAAAGTTCTGGTGGCTCACGCTAAACTTATCAAATCGATCTCTAGATCAGACTCGGAAATTCCTTTATATGCCTGCATATAACACAAAGCACGGTGTACGTCCTGTCTCGACCAAATAGAAATATTCTCCATAAGATCTCCTTCATTGTCCTATGTTGTCTGGTAGGGAAATGCTATTAAGGAATAGATAAGAGACCAATTTTAATAAACTCTCCTTTATTGGCCCCAATTGACATTAATTTCTTCCACTGTCTTGATGTAGGTTGTATCATATAAAATACGGATCACCTGAGAACCTCCGAATCCTCTTTTGGCTCTTTCTAAACCTTTAATGCTTTGATCAGGATATCTGTCTGTAACAAAGTCGCCTCTATCACAGCTGAATGATCTACAAATTTTAATGAGCTGATTTAAAGATAGCTGACCAAAAGATTGAGATTTGGGCCGGACATTTTGCAATAGTGCCATAGCATCGATCATCAAAGCAGATCTTCTTTTGACACGTGTATTAAAGGGATTATCTACAGATTCTTCAAGGACTTCCAACAATTTACTCTTTATAGTTTTTACCAATATACCAATTGTTGTAGCAAACGGTAAAGGGTGTGGACATAACGAGTTCTTCAACACTTCTCTCATATCTACATCCCTGCTGCGTGCAACCAAGATTAACTTAACAAATAAGTTTTTTGTGTTTTGCATAGCAACCATCTCACCCTTAGATATTTTTGCGTCGATGGTGTAGTGGAAGTACCTTCGGTTTTCACCAGTGCAATGCAATGCTTTAGGTATCTCTAGCGGTAAGTTAACTAACAAGTTGACTGTCGGAGGGGGAGAAGAGCCGTTGAGATAAATGGATATTCCCCAAGGACGTTAAAACTTCCCGTTACTTACTTATTTACTATGTTTTGGTTTCAAGCTTTTTTTGCATATTAGTGAAAGTATCCCAATGGGCAAAATGTCCAAAAAGTCTCTGTGGAGGAGTGTTTTCTATAGGAATGACTTTTTGAAGAATTTGCCCGTTGGCTACTTGGCATTAACACACTACCAAACACAGATTTTGAATTACTAGAAAATGGAGGGTGTATGGATTATAATTATTTTTCGATTTACTTTCTTTCGTTTACTACATTTTCATGTAAAATTTTAAGAGGTTTTACGCATAACGTTTTTTTTAAATTCGCCCATCCAGTTGCCTTGTGGGGTATATCTAGCCACAACGTAAACTTTTCTGCCGATCTGAGCAATGCCAACACCAAGTTTAGTCGATGTTCTCCACACCATTTGAGTGAAATGGCCAGTACCAGGAACGTATTTTCCGCGGTTGAAATCGTAGTTACTGACTTCGCTGTACCTAAAAATGAACATGTGAAAACTCTTCTAAATACTTTTATGCGTGACATTTCTCTTGCATTCCATTAAGAATTTTTTAGGATCAGCAACAAAGAGCTCGCAACTCAAGTAATAGAAGTGATTAACCGTGGTGGAACAGACACTTCCAGTTGAGGCAATTTTGCGAAATAAAGCGTTGAATTTTGCGACATATAGTGTCACAACACCAGCTATCAATTCAATAAAGATACGATGACGTCAACATTGTGCCAAAAAGGAACCTCACTGTTGATATTTAACTTTTGCCCTGAAAGTTACATAGGAAAGAGAGAAAAAAATGATTTTATAGACGGTTAAATAACGTTTACGTTTTTATTAAGAAAGCAGCCCGAAGTGACTGTCCAGTCAAAAGAATAGAATTTCTTGCTATTGACTTCCGATTGGCTCTCTTTTCAGTAAAAACGTAAATATTATTTACCCGTCTAAAGGTAGATGTGTTTCCTCAGCTTTTCTTGCTTTCCTACAGATATGGACCGCCTCTATTTCGTATTTTGCAAGTTGACAAAAAAGCTGACAAAAACAAAAAAGCTAACCAACCAAATTTATTACAAAAGCATTACCATGAATCCGATGCCTTTTTGCAAGCATCGCTATGATCAGCAGTAAATCCTGTAGCAGCGTAAAGATTCTCTCCATATGAACCGCTAGAATGCTTTAGACCTCCCCTTTTGGCAAGTTCTGCTGCGTATTTTTCAGCACCTTCAGCTAGCTGATCATCCCAAATCAAGTCAGGTGTGTTTAAATGTTTTTGTCGGTAGCTGTTGTGTGTACTCAGACAAACATCTTAATAAAAACAATAACGGAATAATTTAGTAATAATTTAGTCTGTTGTAGTTAGTTGAAACCAGAAAATAAAAGTTAATGAGAAGAACACTTGTTAATGATTCATTTTTGTAAATTGTTGGTGCATATACTTTTAGCAGTCTTATAGACCATGAGGTGGTTAGGTAGGATGGTATTTGCAACATGGGTAGGTGGGATGGTGTTTGTGATGTGTTTAGGTGAAATGGTGTTGAAAGATTTTGTCGTTGTTATTGTCATTTCTTCATCACGATTAATCAAACTTACCTTTTTGTTTCAGTATTTTTATCCCTAGAAAACAAAAAGTATAAATTATGGTTTCTTCCATATATTACTTTGGAGAAATATATGGGTGTTCATATTGAGTAATTTGAATAGCTTAAAAAATGTTGAGCCATGTTCATCAGGATCGTTTTGGGTGGTGAACTTTGGGCTCAAGAAGATCATTGGTCTGTCTCAATAATACTAAAACCGTTTGAAACTGGGAGTTTAAACGAAGATTTACGCCAAATATAAAAAATTGGATTGACTAGTAGCTATGACAACAGATATCTTACCCCCTGTTCCCGTTCCTGTTCCACCAGTTCCAGTTCCATCTAAACAAATTTTAATTGAGAATGGAATCATATTGCCTTTAAAACAGTAACCAAGGGACCGTACAAAATGCTTCGATTTAGTGTTCGACGAGGAGGTTCATTTACATGTTAAAAGTGAAGGGACCGTTTCAAATCAGTATTTCGATTTCGAATCGAGATAATTTTTAAATTATTGCGGTTCGAACTATAGTGGTTTTGATGTATACTATTAATTTTCGTTTATATTATGCAGTTGGAATTAGAAAAGTTAGAAAGAGATGTTGGAGTTAGTTGACAAAATTTGTAAATGCAATGCTTCACTACCATTTCATCAAGTTTCAGGCCAGTTTTAAGACGTTAGCTTTTTCAAATGTTGGCCTTTTTCAGAAGCTTCATTCGTTTTTCTCTTATCTTAGAACGGAAGAACGAACCATTACGGATGGAAGCCCAAGGACTCAAAACTCCGTGTTATTTACTTATTTACTTTGAAACAACGGCGTTACGTTTTCGACGTTAGTCCATATTAAATCTTAGTAAAATATTAAAAAATAAAAGTGGTTTTCCACTAAATAGGTACACAAAAAACAAAAATTGACACCAACCACAATAATTGCAAGTTTTGGCACAGTATTTTCTCATAAAGCTTTCATTTTGGCATGATCGCCATCTACAATAGCGCGACGGATATTTGTCGTAGCAACCTGAAATGAAAAAAAGAGGACGAAGAATTACAATTCCATATTTGTTTGTTCATCATTATCCGTTTTTTATTTTTTACCATAATTAAATAATTGTGATCGACTGTGAAATTAATTGGCACCAAATCTCTCAAGTCCGTCGTGTCGTTTTAGATGCTGTCTCCTGACGTCATTAATCGTCTTAGTTGAAAAAATCATTTTAGAGGTTATTGTTATAGATGTTGATCTGTTCAGCAAAATTTACAGGTGCTCGCATTTCGTTATTAAAATTTCGTGAATTGTGTATTCATAATCACATTATTCGTGGGTTACTTACTCGAAATCAAGCTTTTTAAGTAAATCATCTGAAATGAGCTGCCGTCCTGGTAACTAGTTTATGAAGTGAAAGACCATGAAAAAGATCATAAGATAAGTGATTTCCAAACACTTCCGTCACCAACTTTCTGCTGAAATAGTAGTACTCGCACCCCTACCTACACGAAGTCCATCATTATAAATTGCACAGATTAGGCGCTATCATGCACACAACGCTTTAGTGTTGGTCAAATAATATCTTCTACACATTAGAAGAAAATCTAAAATTAAATAGAGTAGAAAATGGAAAAGGGAAACGCTGTAAAAGTCAAGAAATAAAAAAATAACCAGGTCAACTATTTGGAGGCGTGTTACCATGTTAATGCAAAACGAACGTCTGTTTTAGTGAAACAGTAGCCCAAAAAATTAAACATTTGCTAACAAGGTTGCAACAGCTCATCTTCCGGAACGATTAAACATCTAAAAGGGTTAATCTTCCGAAGCGTCCCGAGTTACAATACGACGATTTCGTTTGTTATGCAAAATCTCCTACGACAAATTTTGCGTGTTTATTACACATCTGTCAGGAGGATAAAGAGATTCTCATATAACATCTCAAACCACTATTTTCATGTAAATAAAGATCTAAAACGATGTAATGTTTTAAGCGCCTATATTTGGATACCCCATAAAAACATCTAAAACCACACAAAGGACTTCAGAGAGACGAGCTTTTGGCGCGGAATTAACGACGCAATTAACTGAATGGAAATGTTTTCTGTACTTACTTTCACCAAGTGCTACTGAAACCACAGCAAGGAAAATAAGAGACTTCATTTTAAGTTCGAGTAATCGTTCAAGCAGCGAAGGAGTCAATATAAGAGTGAATGGAGTGCAACCATTATGTTTTAATACATTCAACTTTTCTGAACCACTGGATATGTTTTAGCAACTGTGTAAACACAATGTTTGTTCATATGATACCTCCTGATCAAACAATTTTGATGGCTTTCCTGTTACTGTCCATTCGAAAATAAAACAAACATTTTTACAGCTTCCCAGACATCAAAGATTAATTCACATATACATCAGGTATTAATTTTAATATCTTGAAACTTGCACACAACACGAAGCAGAGTTCCCATCATATATCAAACTTGCACACAACACGAAGCAGAGTTTCCAGCATATATCAAAGGATTGGAGTTGAAGAAGAGTTTAAAGTCAACGTGTCCTATAAAATCTTTATTGGAAGAAGCATTAGGCAACTAAACGATCTTCCTATCAATCTACGAACAGAAGTGATATACAAGAAATTTGTTTATATCGGGCTAACCGTTATATATTAGATCTGGCAATGTACATAAATACACAGAAGTTTGTTGTTGCTGTTGTTGTTGTTTTTTGTTTCCTTGCTATTACTGCCAACACTTTTCCACTATTGTCCAACTAGTTTTTGCTTCAATTAGTGAGTGCTTTTCCATCGTACCTATTGCCCCCTTTCTTTTCTTCCTATCACAACGTTTGTTGTTTTGTACTTTCAATGTTAATAAAATGTTTCTCATAATTTGTAATCTGATTTTACGTAACTTTTAAAGAACTTTACGATTTTATATTATTTTATATTATTTAATACTAATTTTAATAAGGACGAAGAGCCATTGTAAACTATGGATGTGCTATACCTTGATTTGATTGGATTGGATTGGATTGGATTGGATTGGATTGGATTGGATTGGATTGGATTGGATTGGATTGGATTGGATTGGATTGGATCAAAGAAAACAAAGGTTTAATGTTTGAAGATGATTATCATTTTAGCAGCCCTATTAGAATTACAAAAGAAGGAACAATTCTTATATTATTATCCTCACCAACCCCAAAGCCTCCGAATAAACAGTCCATGCATATCTACTAATGACTGTTTGAAACCGAGACAAGTAAGAGAATTGAGCTCCATTAAGTCCTTTAAAAACATCAACATTTTCTTTTTTCCTCACTCAATAATGAGAGATTTTTTCCGTTCAATCCCCTCCCTCTACTCCACCTTCCCGATTTTCATCAATTTTCTATATAGCAACTCATCCAAAGATTTTGATGATAAACAAAAAAACGAAAACAATAACGAAGTCCATTCTACGGTGTACTGCTTATGCTCAAGAAATATGAAAATGATACATCATCACTATCGTGAGCAATCAATGCAACTTATTTGCAATCCATTTGACGAAGAATTTTCCAACCTTACGTCCGACAGTGAAAACCAGTACTACTATTAATGGGTTACAAAAGACCTCCACTATTTGGAACACAGAAATTGTCAATGTTATGTAAGTGTCATATGATAGTGCGTAAACATAAAAGAACGCTCGAAACATGTTCACACCAACCAGAAAACACAAACTGACCAACGTCGATGTCTCTAACCAATTCACTATCGAATTTTTGTACGGTTTCACGATAAGATGGACGACGAGGAACAACAGTATTACAGGTAAGATGAAACACATTTGCATGATTGGATTGATGAGGAATGTAGTAAATACAGCAATGACAAATCTTTGAAATAATCTCCAAGAGTCCCATGGCATTGGGCAGCAATTCTTATCACAACGGAACGGCTCCTCAAATATTTCGTTTAAATTCTCGCCTTCTGTGAAGTATTTCGGATGAACATGATTGATGGAGCATCTGCATTTGATCCTATAGTACAACGCTGACGGCGGAATGAATATGCATACGAAGAACTGCGTGATTGTCAACTTCTTTCTTTTCAGCATGTTCTGTGCGATTAACAATGCAAATGGGAATGGTATTATCCAGAAAACTAGAAACGAAATGGTCAACTTTTGCCACCACGTGTAACAAACCACATTTCCACTAACATACAAGATGTCAACGTTTTTCAGCTTGTGACAATTAATCATCGCCAAACAGAAGGTTGACAGTACAGTATATCCCAGTATCAGGATTTGAATTGTCAATTTTCGTATTCTCATCAAAATTGCTTTGCAAAATTTGATTTGCCGAAAGCGTTTCTGATAAATTTTGTACACTTTTACACAGCCGTTCCCAATAAGCATCAATACTAACATGGAAGTAATTGATAGAACATCTTTGATAAATGCTTTTGAAATAGCATTTAAATTGTCAACAGGACACGTAGCAGTTCTAAAAGTTTTAAAAGGTATTTGAAGATTGAAGATTGATGTCACTGTTTTATCATAAGTGGATAAAATGCTTATCTCTTCGTTCAGCTCAACGGTGATTAAACTTTTGACTTGATAGTACAATACCATTGTCTTAAGTATTCCAGAAGCTTTGCTGTTATCTTTCATGAATTGGTAATTTACTGTCAAAACGGTTCTTACATCCTTCTCATTTGGGTATGTCTCAATTAATAAGAAATCGTTGTCATTGTTGCATTCTATGTATGCATTTTCCTTTAGACTGTGTGATCCGTTGATGAGCGATTTCTGACATGATTTCTGACATAATTAAATAAAAGGCTGTATTTTTTCGACTTTGAGATGAACTGTGAAACCAGATCGTCTCAGACCGTCTCAGGATCGTCTCAGGTAGTTCCGTTGTTTAGTCAGTACCCCATGTTCTTCCTCTTTCAAAATATAGGGATGACAAAAAGTAAGATCACACAATTCAAAGTGACACCAAGTTGTAGAGCTCCAAACCTGATCCAGAAAATGTATGGGATCGTCTCTGTACGATGTACCGTTACAGAGATATCGTCGATCAAAAATTCTGATGACGCCGTCCCCAAAATATTTTGGACCAAAATTTTTCGACACCCCACCGCCAATATCACGCAAGCACGCCCAAAGTTACGTCACTTATTCCCATTGGTTCTTGAGATATTTGACCCTAAAAATCGCGTTCTATTTAGGGTGCAATGCCATGTGCCCACAGACGCTGCGTTACTCCTATAATACTAATCGCCATTAAAGTCACAACAGTAGCGTGTAGCGTGTAAAAACATTTTACGGTTTTTTTCTATAAATTGTTTTTACATGCAATACTGCCATGATAAGTCGGTGTATACACAAAAATTGTTGTGTTTCTCCATGTTGGAATTATATCATATTTAACACAAAATTGTTGTATAAATATTTTGGATTGATCATTCAAAGAATGCTATTATCCCTATTTTTTAGTGCTATCTGGCCTATTTAGAGATTTCTAAAGTTGTACAGTTAAACTAAAAGCTAAAATTCCAATGTTCAGAAATTTAGAAAAGAGACAATACAACGTATCAAAATAAACGTGCACGCGAAATTCAAAAATCCTCAGGGAGTTTTTGGTTTTTGGTAAAGTTTTGATGTTATTCATTGGGTAACATTTGTTTAGTACCCAGTGGGCAAAATCTTCCAAAAGTCTATGCGGAGGATTGTTTTCTATAGGATTGGCAAGCATTATCACCTGCTGTTTCAATTTAAAGAGCTCTCCTCCACAGAGACATTTTGAAGATTTTGCTCACTGCGTACTATTTTGTACCACTTACTAACACACTCCCAAACATCACAAAATCATCAAAACTCACCCACCGACTTCCTTTAACGTACTGACAATCTACGATGTGTAAAAGAACACCTTTTGAGGTATACTTGGATGAAAACACTTAAAAGGGCGTTTTTAAACACTCATATTCTCGTTTGTAAACAACCTCATAATCTTCAAAAAAACCGGGTGTTATATAATAAGGCTTAAAAAGGCATTGACAAGCGTGAAAAGATGAACGATTGAACGATTGACTCTAATAACGGTTGGTTTAATGCTCTATTTTATGTTCGTTTGTTTATTCTTTTTGTTTATTTCCCATAAGTAGCACTATGTCCACTATGCTCTGTCATCATGTCTCCTCCTACGAATAACGAATTTCTTCCTTATTTTTTAAAAACAAACACCTTATCCGGGATTAAAAACACAAGTGTAAGTGGAATATGACAATCTAATATGTCACATGTCAAAATTTGGTTGCCTATACTCAAAATTGTCACTTTTCCCCGACTGAATTTGGATTTTAAAAGGAATTCAACGTTCTTTATAGTATATTTGTTAACAGTTGGGGCTTTTTTTCAGGCGGGGAAAACTATTAACTAGAGAGAAAGTTAGGTCACGTCTGTGAAATTTAGGTATAGCCACGTACATGCGTAGATTTAGATTTTGATACACTAGGAAATGAAGGGCTTTTGTATTATAATTATTTTTCATTTTTATTTCATTTGTTTATTACAGTTTCATGTAAAATTTTAAGAGGCTTTACGCATAACGTTTTGATTAAATAGACCCATCCAGTTGCCTTGTGGGGTATATCTAGCCACAACGTAAACTTCTTTCCCGATCTGAGCAATGCCAACACCAAGTTTAGTCGATGTTCTCCACACCATTTGAGTGAAATTGCCAGCACCTTTAACGTATTTTCCGCGGTTGAAATCGTATTTACTGTATTCGCTGTACCTAAAAATGAACACGTGAAAACTCTCTAAATACTTTTATGCGTGACATTTCTCTCGCATTTCATTAATAATTTATTAGGATCAGCAACAAAGAGCTTGCAACTCAAGTAATAAAATTGGTTAAACGTGGTGGAACAGACACTACCAGTTGTGGGGATTTTGGGACATATAGCGTTGAATTTTGCGACATATAATGTCACAACACCATCTATCAATTTAATAAAGATACGATGACTTCAACATTGTGCCAAAAAGGAACCTCACTGTTTTATTTAACCTTCGCCCCGAATGTGACATAGAAGAGAGAGAAAAAATGATTTTATAGACGGTTAAATAATGTTTACGTTTTTACTGAGTAAGCGGCCCGAAGTGACCATTCAGTCAAAAGAATAGAATTTCTTACTATTGACTTCCGAACTGGGTTGCTTTTCAGTAAAAACGTAACTTTCATTTGCCCGTCTATAAGTAGATGTGATTCCTCAGCTTTTCTTGCTTTACTACAGATATGGATGACCCTCTATTTCGTATTTTGCATGTTATGACAAAAAAGCTAACCAACCAAATTTATTACAAAAGCATTACCATGAATCCGACGCCTTTTTGCAAGCATCGCTATAATCAGCAGTACCCCCTTTATAGAAAAGATTCTCTCCATACGAACCGCTGGAATGCTTGAGATCTCCCCTCTTGGCAAGTTCTGCTGCGTATTTTTCGGCACCTGCAGCTAGCTGATCATCCCAAACCAAATCAGGTGTGTTTAAATGTTTTTGTCGGTAGCTGTTGTGTGTACTCAGACAAATGTCTTAATGAAAACAACAACGGGAGAAACGTATTAAGCAGGTATTGATAATTTAGTCTGTTGTAGTTAGTCGAAATCAGAAAATAAAAGTTAAGAAGAAGAACACTGGTTAAACATTCGTTTTTGTAAATTGTTGGTGCATATACTTTTAGCAGTCTTATAGACGATGAGATGTTTAGGAGGAATGGTGTTGAAAGGTTTTGTCGTTGTTATTCTCATTTCTTCATCACGATTAATCAAACTTACCTTTTTGTTTCAGTATTTTTATCCCTAGAAAACAAAGAGATAAATCATAGTTTCTTCCATATATTACCTTGGAAACCGTCTGAGACTGGTGGCTTAAGCGAAGATTTGCGCCAAATAAAAAAAGGGAATTGACTAGTAGCTATGACAACAGATATCTTACCACCCGTTCCCGTTCCGGTTCCACCAGTTCCAGTTCCATCTAAACAAATTTTAATTGATAATGGAATCATATTGCCGTTAAAACAGTAACCAAGGGACCGTACAAAATGCTTCGATTTAAAAAGTGTTCGACGAGGAGGTTCATTTACATGTTAAAAGTGAAGGGACCGTTTCAAATTAGTATTTCGATTTCGAATCGAGATAATTTTTAAATTATTGCGGTTCGAACTATAGTGGTTTTGATGTATATTATTAATTTTCGTATATATTATGCAGTTGGAATTGGGAAAAGTTAGAAAGAGATGTTGGAATTAGTTGATAAAATTTGTACATACAATGCTTCACTACCATTTAATCAAGTTTCAGGCCAGTTTTAAGACGTCAGCTCTTTGAAATATTGGCCTTTTTCAGAACCATCATTTGTTTTTTCCTATCTTTATTGACGTGAACACAGACACAAAGTCTGATAGTGTAGTGGACAGTACCTTCGAGTGCAATCACTAAGGTCCATGTCATGGCTTTCCTCAATAACCCCCTGCGGTGCATTTTAAGAGCAGCGTAATGACTATACACTGTCCTTCGTGCATGTTAGAGCAATGCTATACAAATCTCTGGTGGTAACTCAACTCGAGGAACAGAAGAACGAACCATTACTGATGGAAGCCCAAGGACTCAAATCTCCGGGTTATTTACTTATTTACTTTAAACAACTGCATTACGTTTTTGACGTTAGTCTATATAAAATCTTTGTAAAATATTACAAAAGAAAAGTCGTTTTCCACTAAATAGATACAAAAAACAAAAATTGACACCAACCACAAAAATTGCAAGATTTGGCACAGTATTTTTTCATAATGCTGTCATTTTTGCATGATTGCAATCTACAATAGCGCGGATATATGTCGTAGCAGCCTGAAATGAAAAAAGGAAAAAGAAGAATTGCAAAGCCATATTGTTAAAAGTTAAAAGCAAGTTTCCACTTCACGAATTTGTTCGGGCGGACTAAATCGCATTGTTAGACTCTATTGTTTTTACATCACATCATCAAAGAGCAAGTTATCTGCGGAGCCTGCTTTTTGTTGAATCTGCTTGCACGCTGCCCTGTACCTCGAAATACACGACAGATAATAACAGCAATTCTTCTGTTGAAATGACGCGAAGAACTACAGAAGAAGTGAAGAGGAAAAAATTTAATGTTTTAGCCCGCGCGACCAAATTCAGGAAGTAGACACCTGTGTGTCCCGAGCTCTTATTTTTGACTATCATTATCTATTCTTATCTCTTATTGTGAAGTGAGCACATCAAAAAAGCTGCATTTCTTGAGTAAAGTCTTACTTAAACACCTTATCTCGTTAGATAGGGAAGGTTCGGAGTAAAATTTATTTCTGTTTTATATTCATCAGCAGAAATGTCTGCCATCATCATTATCCGTTTTTCATTTTTTACCATAATCAAATAATTGTGATCGACTGTGTAATTAATTCGGCGCCAAGATCTCTCAAGTCCGTCGTGTCGTTTTAGATGTTCTTTTGCGACGTCATTAATCGTCTTAGTTGAAAATATCATTTTAGAGGTTAGTTATTGTTATAGATGTTTATCTGTTCGGCAAAATTTACAGGTGCTCGAATTTAGTCATTACAATTTTGTGAATTGTGTATTCAGAATCACATTATTCGTGGGTTACTTACTCGAAATCAAGCGTTTTAAGTAAATCATCTGAGATGAGTTGTCGTTTTGGTAACTGGTTTATGAAATGAAAGACCATGAAAAAGATCATATGAAAAGATAAGTGATTTCCAAACACTTGCAGAGAGTCAGCAACTTTCTGTTGAAATAGTAGTACTCACACCCCTACCTACACGATGTCCATTATTTTCAATTACGCAGATTAGGTCCTATCATGCACACAACGCTTTAGTGTTGGCCAAATAATATCTTCTACACATTAGCAAAAAATGCAAAATTAAATACAGTAGAAAATGGAAAGGGGAAACGCTATAAATAGGCAAGAAATAAAAAAAATAATCAGATCAACATTGTGGAGGCGTGTTACCATGTTAATTCAAAACGAACATCTGTTTTAGTGTAACAGTAGCCCAAAAAATTAAACATTTGGTAACAAGGTTGCAACGGCTCATCTTCCGGAGCGATTACACATCTAAAACGATTAATCTTCCGAAGCGTCCCCAGTTACAATACGACGATTTCGTTTGTCATGCAAAATTTCCTACGACAAATTTTGCGTGTTTATTACACATCTGTCAGGAGGATAAAGAGATTCTCATATAACATCTCAAACCACTATTTTCATCTAAATAAAGATCTAAAACGAGGTAATGTTTTAAGCACCTATATTTGGATACCCCATAAAAACATCTAAAACCACAGAAGGACTTCAGAAAGAAGAGCTTTTGGCGCGGAATTAACGACGCAATTAACTGAATGGAAATGTCTTCTGTACTTACTTTCACCAAGTGCTACTGAAACCACAGCAAGGAAAATAAGAGACTTCATTTTAAGTTCGAGTAATCGTTCCAACCGCAAAGGAGTCAATATAAGAGTGAATGGAGTGCGACCATTAGGTTTTAAAACATTCAACTTTTCTGAACCACTGGTTATGTTTTAGCAACTGTGTGAACACAATGTTTGTTCATATGATACCTTCTGATCAAACAATTTTGATGGCTTTCCTGTTACTTTCCTTTCGAAAATAAAACAAACATTTTTACAGCTTCCCAGACATCAAAGATTAATTCATATATACATCAGGTATTAATTTTAAATATCTTGAAACTTGCACACAACACGAAGCAGAGTTTCCAACATATATCAAATATATCATATATCAAAGGATTGGAGTTGAAGAAGAGTTTAAAGTCAACGTGTCCTATAAAATCTTTATTGGAAGAAGCATTAGGCAACTAATCGATCTTCCTATCAATCTACGAACAGAAGTGATATACAAGAAATTTGTTTATATCGGGCTAAACTTTATATATTAGATCTGGCAATGTACATAAATACACAGAAGTTTGTTGTTGCTGTTGTTGTTGTTTTTTATTTTCTTGCTATTACTGCCAACACTTGTCCACTCTTGTCCAACTAGTTTTCGCTTCAATTAGTGAGTGCTTTTCCATCGTACCTATTGGCCACTTTCTTTTCTTTTTTCTTTCTATCACAACGTCTGTAGTTTTGTACTTTCAGTGTTAATAAAATGTTTCTGAAAATTTGTAATCTGATTTTATGTAACTTTTAAAAAACTTTACGATTATATATGATTTTATATTATTTAATACTAATTTTAATAAGGACGAAGAGCATCGTAAACTATGGATGTGCTATACCTTGATTTGATTTCAATTGATTTGATCAAAGAAAATAAAGGTTTGATGTTTGAAGATGATTATCATTTTAACGGCACCATTAGAATTACGAAACATCGAACAATTCTTAGATTATCATCCTCACCAACCCCAGCCCCAGAGACAACAGTCCATGCGTATCTACTAATGATTGTTTGAAAACGAGAGAAGTAAGAGAATTGAGCTACAGTAAGTCCTTTAAAAACATCAATGTTTTCATTTTTTCCTCACTCAATAATGAGAGATTTTTACCGTTCAATCCCCTCCCTCTACTCCACCTTCCCGATTTTCATCAATTTTCTATATAGCAACTCATCCGAAGGTTTTGATGATAAACAAAAAAACGAAAACAATAACGAAGTCCATTCTACGGTGTACTGCTTATGCTCAAGAAATATGAAAATGATACATCATCACTATCGTGAGCAATCAATGCAACTTATTTGCAATCCATTTGACGAAGAATTTTCCAACCTTACGTCCGACAGTGAAAACCAGTACTACTATTAATGGGTTACAAAAGACCTCCACTATTTGGAACACAGAAATTGTCAATGTTATGTAAGTGTCATATGATAGTGCGTAAACATAAAAGAACGCTCGAAACATGTTCACACCAACCAGAAAACACAAACTGACCAACGTCGATGTCTCTAACCAATTCACTATCGAATTTTTGTACGGTTTCACGATAAGATGGACGACGAGGAACAGCAGCATTACAGGTAAGATGAAACACATTCGTATGATGGGGTTAATGAAGAATGTAGTAAATGCAGCAATGACAAATCTTTGAAATAATCTCCAAGAGTCCCATGGTATTGGGCGGCCATTCTTATCACAACGGAACGGCTCCTCAAATATTTCGTTTAAATTCTCAATTTCTGTGAAGTATTTCGGATGAACGTGATTGATGGAGCATCTGCATTTGATCCTATAGTACAACGCTGACGGTGGAATGAAGATGCATACGAAGAACTGCGTGATAGTCAACTTCTTTCTTTTCAGCATGTTCAGCGCGATTAACAATGCAAATGGGAATGGTATTATCCAGAAAACTAGAAACGAAATGGTCAACTTTTGCCACCATGTGTAACAAACCACATTCCCGCTAACATACAAGATGTCAACGTTTTTCAGCTTGTGACAATTAATCATCGCCAAACAGAAGGTTGACAGTACAGTATATCCCAGCATCAGGATTTGAATTGTCGATTTTCGTATTCTCATCAAAATTGCTTTGCAAAATTTGATTTGCCGAAAGCGTTTCTGATAAATTTTATACACTTTTACACAGCCGTTCCCAATGAACATCAATATTAACATGGAAGTAATAGATAGAACATCTTTGATAAATGCTTTTGAAATAGCATTTAAATTGTCAACAGGACACGTAGCAGTTCTAAAAGTTTTAAAAGGTATTTGAAGATTGAAGATTGATGTCACTGTTTTATCATAAGTGGATAAAATGCTTATCTCTTCGTTCAGCTCAACGGTGATTAAACTTTTGACTTGATAGTACAATACCATGGTCTTAAGTATTCCAGAAGCTTTGCTGTTATCTTTCATGAATTGGTAATTTGCTGTCAAAACGGTTCTTACATCCTTCTCATTTGGGTATGTTTCAATTAACAAGAAATCGTTGTCATTGTTGCATTCTATGTATGCTTTTTCCTTTAGACTGATCACATCCGTTGATGAGCGATTTCTGACATGATTCAGTTTGTCCAGTAACACATTTTTCAACTTTACAAAGTAATATTTTGAAAAGAAGGTGATTTCTTTTAGAAATGTTAGAATAAATGTGTAGATTGCAGCATATGATATATACACGATCCAAAATGTCCATTTTGTTTTACAGTGTGTGTCTGAAATGCAATCATTGGAGAAATAGCTAAGGTAATACCCTTTACTGCAGTCACCGCATATATAGCCTTCCCTGTGGTGGTTGCAGGTTGTGTAGTTGGTACATTCATTGCCATATCGATTGCAACAGTAACTTGAAGGACATGGCAAGAATTCCAGCGTTTCATTTGTAACTCCTTTTTCAAAGGCCCAAAAATTGTCACGACTTTTTATTGACCCTTCACAGTTGCCTCCACTTGGACATTGGTAACATGTAGCGTTGTGTCTTTTACTAGTTCCCGTCATGAACGGCAAAATAACAACGTGATCACGACCTTTTTTAAGTGAATAAAAACCACGTGGACATGCTGTACAATAGAACGTATACAAGTAATTATTGTTATTATTCAATCCCATCTCAACGACACGTGTTTCCAGGGGATTGTGACCAACCGGACAGGTATAAGTGAAATCGACATCGCCTATTTCAGCCGGTGTATTGATGGATACCGATCGAACCCCAAATTGAGAGGCTTGTAGAAATATGCTTACATTCTTTATGAACAGAGTAAAGTCTTTATTATTTGGTGCAAGAATCCACATGACACCAATTACTGGCGATTTTGCACTGGTAATTTCCATGTTGGAGAGATTAAGTGCAGATTGGGTACCACTATGCCCGTTAAAATATAACGCACTTGGGTCATCTTTTGCCATATTATCCTTTAGCACGGTGGACGAAATGCTTACATTACTGGAGTAGATATATAGTCCACCGGCAAGGTCGGCCTTGTTTTCACTTATCACTGAGTTACTCAACTTCACAGAACTTTTTCTTATAATCATACCAGCTCCCCACCTCGCCTCGTTACTTTTAATTGTCGCATTTAGAATATTAACGCTTGATTTCAGAATCCGTATACCAGCACCATTATTACTCGCTTTATTTCCAACAACAAGAATGAAGTAGATTTTTGAATTTAAGCAGTGAATTGAAGTCAAGGAAGTTCCACGATCCCCAAGGTTGTCTTTAAAGATACTGTTTGTGATGGTAAAGCTTGTGTTCCACAATAGAATCCCTGAAATAATCTGTGCCGTATTTTCGGTAAACGACGAAAATGTCAAAGACATATGCTTGGTATCAGTTACATGAACTGTGCCATATCTTAGTCCAGTGTTACCATGAAAGTGGCAGAAAGCGAAGGATACGTTAATGCTTTTAAAAACATAAGCTGCTGCAGATGCGCCATTATTTCCAATAAATTTTGAGGAGTTCACAACTGTATTGTCATTATGAAAGATATATAGTGGTATCCCTGAGTTGTTTATCAGTTGACAATCTCCCATAAAAACTAATGATCTGCCAATAAACATTATGTTGTTTTTCTCTTTCTGAGCTCTGTTTCCATTGACGAAACAAGAATACATACTAAGGTTGCTGTTCACAAAATAAAACGCTGCAGAATATGCAGCAGTATTTCCTATCATTTGGATATTTTCCAAAACAGATTTTGCTTGATTGACATTAATTCCTCCACCAGTTAACATTGCAACGTTTGATATAAATCTTGTCGAAAGGAGCAAAAAACTCATTGCACGTAAATTTACTGCTCCACCATACTCTGCTTTGTTTTGAATGAAACTGCATTTCCTTATTTCAACAGCAAACTGACTATTCCAGGAATTTCTGTTATCAAGTGCACTGTCATCGTTTTTTCCTCTATTTACTTCATAATGTTTTGACATCGTCAAGCTTTCCGATTTGTTCCCATAAACAGCACCACCATGGCGTGACGCAATGTTTTCACGAAACATTGTTCTTTCAGTGACTAGCTTAGATTCTTGAATGTAAAGAGCGCCACCATCATAAGCTCTATTCTTTATAAAGAATGAATCCGATATAGAAAGTTGGCTCAACATTGATTGGATAGCTCCTCCGTTTTTCCCTTCATTTTTTAGGAACAGGCAATGATTTATCAGAACAGAAGTATTAAAGATATACAAGGCGCCTGAGTAATCGATGTTCTTGTTATGAATGAAACTGCAAAAATGAATTTTTACGAAGCTTGACTGTATGTGTATTGGGCCCATTCCGTATCCTGTTAAATTGAAGAACGAGCAATTCTTAAATTGAACCCGACTATTTGTAAGCAGTAATGCATCATTCTTAGTATCAGCAAATTTCGTATTAGAAATATCCCCAATTGAGTTGTTTAGGAAGAACGGAGTAACATGGAAAGCGCAGGACTGAAATGTGACGTTAATGTTCGTCCTTGGCTTCACTGAAACTCCGACAACGCAGTTCTTGAATTGAACGTTTTCCAGCAGCAGATAATCAATGGTGTCTTTAATGTTTATAACAGCTATATTCCCAGTATCTGTAAACGTGGTATTCCTTATGATCAAGCTTGAATTTCTGCGATTTGTCAGGTCTTTAGTCTCTTTAGATGGTAGGAATGTAATAGCTGCATTCATTAAAGAGTCCGAAACAGTAGCAGCTACGTTTGGCTTCGATATTCCAGCAGATAATATGAAGTTGTTGGTGTGATTAATGGTGCAATTAATGACTTGTATGAAGCTTGCACCGTCAAAGTTAGAAACGAAATTGAGATGAATGAATGAGTGCTCTGACTGTATAGTAACTGAACAGTTTTGTAAAATCAATGAAATGCCAAATGAATTTCTGTAAACAGCTAGATTAAGTCCAACAAAGTCAATCGACGTTACATTTAAAGAGTTATTTTGAAAAATATGAAACAATGGAAAAGTGAATTCCGGCGTTACATCCATCTGCATTAAAACTGGGTTATGGGTGCTTGATCTCAACTTTCTGATTTGTAGAGATATGGTTAAATTCACATTCTCGACGTAATATCTCATTGGTTCTTTGTTACCTCCATCAATGTTGACGATATCGTTATTTTTAACTATATTGTTGATCGTATATGATAAGCTCTTGCAAGGATTTGAAATATGACCGCATTCTGCGTTGTTGTTGCCGTACACAGATGACACAATTACTTCTTTGCAAGCAATACCTTGAAATACGAGATTTATGGTTAACCTGATAGAGTTTATAACGCTTCCGGAGAAAGTTTTCTGTCTAAGATTTCCTTAAGAGAAATAATTCTTATAATTACTGCACAAGTTCTTGCTATGATGCCAACAGGCAAAAGACAATGGAAATACATATATATTGTGTATTTCAATATTTCAATATATTGTATGTTTGATTTGAAATTTACTCACCAGTATATTGCAAACCTAACACAGAAATGATCGCTGATACTTTCCATAAAGATACAATTCGTTGACTATTACCACTAAAAATATGAAATATAAAATATAAGACCAGTGTTGTACTGTTGATAATGAAATTTGTCGTTAAATTTTGGCAAATTGTGGCAAAATTTTGGCTAACAGGACCTGTATTAATAGCAGTGTCTTACTGAAGCGGCCATCCTGTGGAAATATTCAGTATAAATAAATAAATAAATAAATAAATAAATAAATAAATAAATAAATAAATAAATAAATAAATAAATAAATAAATAAATAAATAAATAAATAAATAAATAAATATAAAGTCATGCTTTCTTCAATATATACGGGTTTTGATGATCAATGTTGCTTAAAGGAGCTGCGACATGAGTCACGTGATCTTAAGAATGGTGCCGCACCAAAATTCGATTTGAGGCGAGGAGAAATAAACACAGAGATAAGAGAATAAAAAGTGCTATATGAACAACAGAAACTTCATTTTCCAAATATTTCCGCCGATCTACAACCCTTAGAGGATGTCATTAGGAGCCACCTTTTAAAAGCTTTGCTGAATGGATATGTCTGTAACGATCAAGAAAGAAACCTTTTTTCGCAGCCAGTGAAACTTGGGGGTCTCATAATTAATAACCCCTTCGAAAGAAGTGACATTGAGTATGGGAATTCGAAAACGATTACGAAACCGATGACTGAGAAAGTGAAATATCAGATTGAAAAGTACGATGAGGAAGTGGAAATTCACCAGAACAAGACACACTCGATCATCCAAGGGCAAAAAAAGCAGAGAAACGAAAGTAGACTGGAAGAAATTCAGTCAAAAATAACTGACAGGATAACTACTAAAACAACCGAAGCGAGTCAAGAACTGGGAGCCTCAAGTTGGTTAACATCTTTGCCAATAAGAAATATGGCTTTTCGTTGGACAAACAGTCATTCTGGGATAGCCTCTACATAATATGCAACATCGCACTGAAACGTCTGCCGTCTGTATGTGGAGCTCCATTCCGACTGGAGCATGCTCTATCTTGCCCAAAAGGTGGCTTGATTTCTATCCGCCGCAACGAAGTCAGAGATTTTACTGCCGAACTATTAAAAGAATGCCGTAAAGATGTATCAACCGAACCAATACTGCAAGAACTGACCGGAGAAATCTTTCCACCCTCAACAATCCAAACGAATGAAGCAAGAGTAGATGTTGCTGCAAGAGGATTCTGGGTCAAAGGACAAGTAGCGTACTTTGACGTTAAGGTGTTCAACCCAAGCTCATCGAAGCAACAAACAGATAATTTAATATAATATTAAGGTGGTAACAGGGGGAAAAATAACCAATTTTTCGAAATTTATCAAAAATGAGTATGATACATCTTTGAAATCCTTATTCTATCTACTTTCATATACAAGAAATCAATTTAGCAAAAAAATATTCATTATCCATATATTTCCCTTAGAATCAGCACGATTACTGGTTCTTATCCCTTAGCAACGCCCTTAGCAACACACTTACTCTAATATATACAGATAGAAGGGCGCTACGAACCTCAAAACATATGCCAGTGGATCATTTTGATAGTGTTTTTATAGTTTCTTACATACATTTAAAGTTTTGAAAAGTTTTGATAATTTTTAAACTTTGATTTCTCGATTTGGATTTTTCGCAGGATTTTCAGCGGTTTAACAATGATAACTTTTGATAGAATTGAGCTTTTGATCTGAAATTTTCAACATTGCTTCTTTCTAATATTTAGGATGTTTTGAAGGAAACAGATTTTCAGATAAACAGGTTGCAGCTTTTACATACTGGACAACTTCTGATACTTTTTCATCTTTTTCCCTTTTTCAAGTTTGACGGCCAACCTGGTTTCAAAAACATTACTCACAAAAATTATTTTTCGCTCAAAACATTCCTTTACTATCTATGAGCACACCCTGAAAATTTGAATAGATCTGCATGTACCAATAAGGATATATCTTTGTTACAAGTAAGGATGTATTTTACGGTCAAAATTAATTAATTATGCGCATAATTAGTGACGTCATGGTATTTTTTTCAAAATTTTTATCTTTTCCTATTAGTTTTTATACTAGTAACTGTGATGCAAGAGAGTTTTTTGAAATTCCAAATATTTCTGAAAAAAAGTGCTTTTCCCCTGTTACCACCTTAATATAAATTTAATCACGACCGATGTCGCCTAAAATGTTGTTGATAAAATCGTTGTGATTGGGAAGAAAGTAAATTTTATATTTATATTTATTTCTTATCCGTCTCTATTGTAGAGTCTTTTAGCTTCGAAATATCGATAGATAGATATAAAATCTAAATATCGATTCTTTCTTTGGCGTTTCCTCAACGCCTTCCCATAAATTCGATCTGTAATTGGTTTACTCAAGAAAACGGGTTGTAAAAATGGCGTGAAAGTTCCACTTTTTTTGGATAACGTTTTTAAACGTGGAGTGGAAGTGAAGTGAAGAAGACAGAATTTTACTTGAAGGTAATAAAATGCTTTGATTTAATTTATTTGCAAGTATTCTGATAGTGTTTGAGTACAGTTTTTAATGAAGCATATATTTTGTGTAAACTTTGTGATGATGATGGACTGTCCATAAATAAAAGTGAAAGGAGCACAGCTTCGCCACTAGAAGAGAAGAGCAGGGTAGTATATATATAATTGTTTGCTTTGATGTGTTGATGTGTATTTTATGTTCATTTCAACATAATTTAGTTTATTTAAATTAGTAGAGGGGAATTTGAATTTTTAAATTCATTCTACTGTGCCAGAACACACCAGAAATTTTAGCATCATTTTAAGTTGTGGATATTTTTGTTTTGAAACCTTTCATTTTGCATTTTGACCTGAATATGATCATTTCAAGATTCTAAATGTGCAGTACACAGTGAGTTTGCAGTAAGTTTAAAGATTTCAATGAAAAAAGAAGACTAAAATACCTTAAAATCATAATTTTCGTGAACATTTATTTTAAGAGTCTTGACTACAAACTGTATTTGTTTCCATTTTCCTGATAATTTTTCTGACATTAATTTTCGCGAATCAAGATTTTTCAAAAGTTTTGCTTTTTTTTTTTCTTATATAAATTTTGCAGCACTCTAATTTTGCGGATTATAGATCTCCATCAAATTATGAAAATTTCATGGCATGAAAATTTCTTACCTTAAAGTAGGTTAGTAAATATTTTTTCTAATTTTTCAATAATTTTGGATGGATTCTATAATTTTTTTTAATTAGTTTTAGCTTATGTTTATAACTAATAACAATTTTATAAAGTGGGTTAAAAGAGTGATTTACCTACTTAATTGAAGTAACGTAAAGTTGTGTCAAAGGGTAGTCTTATACAATGATGAAAAATAAATACTGCTATTACATATTCACTTTCCTCAAATGAAAAATCTCTAGTTTTAAAGCATAATTTCCCATTAATATATTTATTTATTTATTTATTCATTAATTCATTAATTTGGTAAAGAAGGTCAGTTTAACATGCAGTAGTAAACAATGATGTGGACCTACTATAGGACCTACATTGACTTTTATAGATGACCAGCTTACACGAGGAAATATGGTATGGACCATACTTTTTAGATTCCCCTTGAAAATAGTGTTTTTTTACCCCTCCCCCTCCCCCTCTGTCGAATTTCATCTAAAATCCTTGAACCCCTCCCCCCCCCCCCCCCCCCCGATGGGATGTCGGATTTGTTTATGACCCCTCCCCTAGGCACATACATTCCAACTCCACCAAACTCCCCTACCACTCAGATACACACAGGAATTTTACTTCATACAAGAAGGGAGGAAAGAAAACAACAAAGTTTAAAGAGGTAGATGCATATCTCCCATAAATAAAAACAATCCACACATTGGGATCATGCTTCTCCATCATCATCCATGAATTCACTGTTCATTAACAACTCGAAAATATTTAATACTGGGGCACAATCATCACTATCATCTACCATAATAACATCGTTTTGGTCTTGTTCCTCATCTTCAGAAGAAGAAGCCTCCTCCTCATATAATTCTTCCAAAATGCTGTTGCATCCAAGACTTCTATGGCACTTACATGCTGCAATGCTAGGATAGTAAATATCACACTCTTTGCAAACCCTGTTTTTTACTTTTGTTTTGAGGCTTGGGCAGTACAAGTCATATGGCATTTCACTGAACCCAGACTTCGGAATAACCTGCTGAATACTTTTGGTTTTCCACAGGTCAACAAAACGATCACTTGGCTTTACATCATTAACATTAGGAACAACTGGTCCTTCAGTAATTTGCCACTGGAACGGGGCCTGGTAAAAAATGGCTTGGGAAAACACTCTGCCATGTTGTTCGAAAATTCGAAAAGCAGCAGTGTGAACAACCTAATACTTGTTATGTTATTAATTTACTCTCTCTGTTCCTTTCTGTTGTTGTTTGCTATTGTAACCATTTTTTTTTTAAGACGTCTTAACTTCAATGACCACCCCTCCCCCCATCCCAAAACATCTTAAAATCAATGGACCCCCTCACCCCCTCTTACAAGGGAAGTCTAAAATGTATGGCCCCTAATGGAAAATGCATTTTCATTGATTTGTTTTTGTTTAATTTAATATCTGAATGAAAATATAGAATTGATATCTCAAAATACTGTTATTTCCTTTTTTAGCACTTTTTAGTACCTCTTTAACCACATCCCATAATGTATTCCTGTTCTCCTTCTGCATCATCAACTTACCAGATCCGGAGGTGTGGACCTTTGGACCCTGGAAATACCAAACCCTGATAAAATTGGATCCTGGAAACTCTCGAATAAGAAGCCAGAAGAACAGAAAAATACTAATAAGTTCAATTTATGTCTTAATAAAACACAATAAAACACAAGATGTCATGTACGTATTTACTGCAAATGACGTTATTACTTCATTTATCACTTTAAATTCATAAGAAGAGATTCTTCTGTCCCGTTGAATCATTTTTCTTATAAACATTTGAATGTTCTCCATGTGAGCCACTCCTTCAATGGACGCGTTGAGAAATTGCTCTTAGAAATTCAATTTATCCTAACATTTGTAAAGGCGAGACTTGTCTTAGATATTTTTTTTAGTCTTGCAGTTCTGTTCTCATTTTAACTATTTTTCCTCATTCCTCTACAGTTTACTTGTTAAAAAATATAACACAAGAATTGACAAAATGTAGGTAAAAAATGAGCTTTGTTTACCTCTGAATCTGGGTCCGCGTATTCTTTGTGGACATTTTGTTGATTATAAATTTTTGCTAACAAATCAAGAACACAACATCCAATTAGTGGTTTTGTTTTCTATTCCTTAATTCTGGCTTACAATGCTATTCAACTGGAATTATCTTTTTGTTGATAACTGAAAATAATTCCTTAAAGGAAGCATTTGTTTGACCGAGAGCGCGTTAGCTCGAATAATAATACTCTAATTAAATACGTCTTGTAAAAGTCTTGTAAAAAGCATTTGTCCGGAATAATTTATATATATATATATTCATTTCTTTATAGCTTAGGAAAAAGATCGGCATCTAGCATTCGGATTGCGATCATATAGCTCCCCGCTTAACTTGAATACCGGATAACTCGAACTTTTTTATTACTCGACACTATTTTTCAACAAGCGTTGGCACTTTTCCTTCATGCAATGAGCAGAGGACTTGGCAAGACTTAATTATCTAGTCACAGGGTGTGTCATCAAATTTGACCAAATTTGACTAATTTCAACAAATTTGTTATGGTCAGAATTCTTTAAAACTGAATTTTGTGCAAATTTTTGTCGCTCATTTCACGTTCCAGACTTTTTTGCCTGGAAAACAGTGTACACGTTGTTTTTTTTATAAGCAACTGGTTGCTACAAAACTGAGGCTGAAATATGCTCAAAAATTAAGCAACTGCTAAGCAACTGCCTAGGCTGA
Source organism: Turritopsis rubra (assembly GCA_039566895.2). NCBI lineage: Eukaryota > Metazoa > Cnidaria > Hydrozoa > Anthoathecata > Oceaniidae > Turritopsis > Turritopsis rubra. The sequence goes on from CM077623.1 coordinate 6,813,783, forward strand.
GTTTTGGCAGAGTGGTAAGCAACTTAGGCTGAATTCTACTACACACTTAGCAACCACTTAGATCAGTCTTCCACAAGAAGGGGACAGAAAGACTATTTTCATTAACATTCGAAAGACTTTTTATCCAAAATCAAGAAACACTGTGAAGTATTTATCTTCTTCTACTTATCTTCGGCTACACAAGGGCTATAAATTGTATGAAGAAAAGTTTCCAAGTAAAAACGGGGGCATAAGGAAGTATATAACATTTCGTGTTTCATCAAGCAACCCGTTAGCAACTAAGGCTGAAATATTAAACACAACAAGCAACTCGTAAGCAACTAAGGCTGAAATTTGTACAGATGAAGCAACCATTAAGCAACTTTGAAGCTGAAATTGCAAAAAGGCCTTAGCAACCCCAGGCTGAACCCAAAAATGCAGTTGCTTATAAAAAAAAAAACGTGTATCAATTTTTGGGAAGCCTACGATGGTTTCGAACTCACTTAATTACTTCATAAATGAAATTTGGAAAACATATCTTAATCATATCTGTTAAGTCATCATACCAATAGCATAAAAAACGTAATTCACTTAACTCGAACTCGAGTACATATATTCCCCTCACGAGGTCTTACCTTGTTTGTTTAATTTCAACCGAGCACTTTCATTCGTTAGCCTAATAAATATAGACCGCCGCAACTCGCTATGGTCTATACACTTTGGTCGATTTTTTCATATTGGCTTGTTACATGATCTGATAACACATAGGGCAAACGTTCGTAGTATTGTCGACTTGTTTGTATGATTCCCGATCTCTTTCGTTAGCGCGGTCAAATGACTTATAATATTTATAGGCTAACGAGTAAGAGTGCTCGGTTGAAATTAAGGTTGGAGGTCCATAGTGGTTATCAAGACGATCCATAATGTAAATCAAGTAAGCACATTTGTTGAAAAGGAATTATCTACAAGGCTGAGACAGGCATACGAAACGTCTTCCAGTTCCATGTTAATATAGTGACATTAAATATATTATATGATTTTTACTGAAGAAAGAATCGCCTTAACTCGAACTAATATCACATATTTGCCAGAATTCCATTTCACGAGAAATTTTCTTAAAACTATGAACTATTCCCCCTGGTCCCTTGGAGGTTCGATTTACCGGGAGTTCACTGGAATACGATTTATTAAAGAAAGTAAAAACAAAATGATTATTCAAGAACTTTAAAATGATCTGTCACAATCAACATTATGTGTCGCAAACATCACTATAATGTCGCAAACCTAACACCATAATTTGGCGGTTTGCCATGCCGATTATAATAGTCATCTTACCTCTCATGATTAAAAGTCATGAGAGGAAAACCAGTGGGCAAAATCTTCAAAAGATCTCTCTGGAGGAGTGTTTTCTATAGGAATAGCAAGCAATACCCCCTGCTGTTTCAATAAAAACACTCCTCCACAGAGCCTTTGAAGATTTTGCCCACTGGAAAAGCAATCTGGAATTACAGGACATTTTTTGCGTAAGAGGAGCTGGAGCTGGAGCTCCTTTGGCACAAGATCAAATATATATATTACGTCATAGAAATTTCTTTACTACCAGGACAGTTTTTTTAAGATAGATCGTTTTTGTGCCGCTTCGATGTCCTAAATTTACCATTTGAAAAATAACCAAAAATACTCGTGTAAACCGGCCTTAACTGGATACTACAGTTACACGGAGAGAAAGTGGATTCCGAATCGTATAAATTATTTTTTAACAAAGGAAATTCAAAATGGTGGCGGTAATTATGCAGTCTTCGCGTTGACTTTGTGGTAAAAACTCCATACCTCCTTTGCAAGAAATTTCTCTGAAAAGATATTTCCCATCGTTCATCAGAGTAAAGTGCTTTGCGTAAGAATACTTTCATTCTCCTGTCATTCACACGATTTTATTGAAATCAATCAAAAGACATTAACTTCACTTCACCTTCCTTCCCCTTTAGCGGATTTAGTCTTATTGCAAAAGGAATTCGCGAAAAACGAAGCTGCGCTGCATATAATATGATCTTCCAAGTTTTATACCATTGTGCTAAAAAGTCTAAAAAGTCAAGTAGAACACATAAAAATACAAAAATACACAGAATGCTGCAATTGACCGATTCACTTTTAATCTCCCATCATTTATTTGGAAAACAAAATAGGTGAAAATTATAAGGAGTTTCATAGGAGAAAAACAGATTTTTTGAAATATCTAGGTAGCTAAACTTTCATTCATTTTATAACTGTAGCTATATATATAGCTATATATATAGCTAAAGTGTCTTATTATCACGCTATATATATAGCTATATATAATTTTAAAAAAATCAATCAATCCATCTATCCTAAATTGACTATCAATGCAACAATAGCGTTAATCTACTAAAACTCTATTTTTTTCCTAATACCCTCTTAAGGTGGGTAAATATTGTTTACGTTTTTACTGAAAAGCTCCGGGATGCTAATCAATAAAAACGTAAACATTATTTACCCGTCTGTAAAAGTTTCACCCACCAAAATTAAGACACTTTAGCTATAGCAAGTCAATGTCAAAAATATTTGCGCTTTATTACATAAATTAATGTAATTTCTGCAAATGAGATATCAAATTAAAGGTATAATCGAGCACTTTAAAATGATATAAAAACATTTCAATTTTCACTTAAACCAAAGTTTGCGCTATAATTTGAATCAGAATTGAGGAAAAATGAAAACTTCTTCTGTGTCTGGCTTTAAGCGAAATTTAAGAGAAAATTTGTTAAAATCATTTGTTAAAATCCGATAAGTAGATCAGAAATGACATTAATTTATGTAATAAGTACAAATATTTTTGACATGGACTATAGCTACAATGGAGATTCTATTGAAGTTCCTCATAGCGAATCGAAAAATGTGTATTAAAGAAACCTTATTTAATTGTCATTGGGCATTCATATCATTAGCCAACGATTTTATTCATGCGATTTTGTTTACAATTAAAGTCGTCAAAAATTGTAAGATTGCTTTAAAATACACGCATTAGATTTTATATATTCACACTTTCATTTATTCTCTCATCAAACAGTTGGTTCAGAACACAATAAAATGTTTTTCTGTGATCAAGTTTGTGAAATTGAATATTATGCATTATATCAATTCTGATTGGGTAATTCCTTACAAAAAATCGTAGAAAGTTCCACATGTCGAACTTTTTAAAAGTTTTAGCTACATCTTTTTTGTAAAGGAAAGTTGTACAACCTTTTGTTCACTATACGATTCCTCGCCAACAAAAATCTTTTTTCAAAAACATTTTGCATTGTGGCAAGTGAGGAGGTGAATTTTGAGTGCTGTAAGAAAAGTGTGAATTTTTATTTCTCTATAAATCCTTCGAAACATCTGTATTACTGTGTTGGTTAAATCAATGAATGTGACATGATTAAAAGAAATATCTATAATATGAAAAAGATCTGGTAAGTGTTGATCAAAATATGTATTATTTATTATGACATGTATGCCTGGGTGGCCTATTCCTGAGTCAAAGGAAGATAATTGCACTAAAATTGTGTTTTCAGGTTACACATTTGCATTTTAGCAAAGGACTTTATAAAAAATGTTTTCATGACACCAACATTCTGTTTTCAACAACATCACTCGTTGCACTCTGTCACATCACTATTGTTGATTTCCAAATGTCTCCAAATGTTTCCCCCAAATCAATAACACTGATCGAGGTGAACAAAAGTTAAGTTAAGTTAAGTTTTTTTTGTGCCTTTAGGATTATGGCAAGAAGTTCTTTAGATTCATCGGTAGAAGAACACTTGCAAGCACCCATTGCAGTAGAATCAGTCACCTTGGAAACTACTGCAACAATAAATTTGGATGAACAGAACAATCTGAGTCCTTCACCAACAAATGATTCAGACTGTTATTTGAATAACAATGCCGCTCTGGCGTTAAGTCAAATCCAAAGCTCCAGTAGAAAACAGGATGAAACGTCTGGACAAGGTAAACAATAATAAGTTTGTATATGGAAGTCAGTATTCACAAACAGTAGTTGCACCCAAACAGAATTGCACCCAAACAACCCTATCTCGGCAAAGAGACAAAGGGTGCCGATCAACTGTGTAGAAACCCTATTTAGACATAAGTGAGTAGAACAAAAGAAATTAAAAATTTCAATAGAAAAACTCTTCATTTCTAAATGATGAAAGTGAAAGATGTTTTATATTATTTTAAATGATCATTGAAAATGACGGGTATTTTCATCATTTTTTTGAATTTACACAATCGTAGGCCATTTCGAAGAAACGTGAAAAATCTCTATATTACTGCAGGCAAAAAAATGTGGGAACACTTTGAGTCTTAAATTTTTAAATTTTTAACTCAATTTCCCAAATAAATTGGGATATCATGTTAATATCTGACATGAGTCAGCACCACAAAGTGAAAACATTGCCTTGCATTGCATTGTGTACCCAAAAGAACGTGACGTTTAGGGCCAAATATGGAAACCCTAGTTTTATTTATGCTTATTTGCTTTTGGAACGCTTGTGGTGAGTGGGAGTGGGTAGGCGGGCCATGACCCTTCACTTTTTTGATAAGGAAACATTTTTTCTTTATTGTTACCCTTTTTGTAAGGCTAAAAAAGATTTTAGTCTGTCACAAAAATGTTATTTCATATCGTTGAAAATATGTTAGGGAGGTTTAAACTAAAAAGTAAGAAACTTAAACAGAAATGTTTATTTATCTCATGAAACTTATTTCATTTAACAGATCTGTCTGTGTATGATCCCTAAATTGAAAACTCACTTTGTGCCAAAATCGAATTTCATGAGACATTGGGAAAGTTGGAAAACATGAAAGTAGTTTCACAAAACTGACCAATTCAATTGTGAAAAAACGAAAAAATCAAAGAAGTTTGTATTTATTGGGTATTTTTATCATGAGAAGAAAAATAACCCTGAAATGTTTATCAATGAACTTAACAGAATCACTACAGGATACTATAATCCATATTTACCAAAACCGGGAAGGAAAACAAATGTATCAAAAATTTTGTGGAAATATTGAAGATTCGTACACTCCAAATCTCAGTCGTTTCTAGCAAAGTTTTTTTTTCTTTTTATTATCCATTAAGATATGCAATAAAACATATTCCTCACTGTCTGAACTCATTTTATAAAAATAAAACGTCTTTTTATATGAGTGTGACAAAGTTTCATGAGATTGACTCCTGTATTGTAAACTTAATTAAGATGCAAAGAAAACTAGAATAGAAAAGAGTAATAAAATGTAAATGTTGTGTGAAAATGTTAAATGAGCAATGTAGGTGAATAGAAGTAAGGACTTGTTATTGTTTTCAAAGCTGTGGCAGATAGTAAAGACTTGATTGCACTAAAAAACTCTTATATAACAAAACATTAACTCATTATTACAAATCCATTTCAGATGGAATTGATGGTTCAGATCAAATGATGAACCCTGGTGCTGCTACACCAATGAGTAATGCTGAAATAATGAATTTACTCATATCAAGGCAAAAACAAGAACAAGAGGAACAGTTGAAAAACAACGAGAGAGCAACATATTCTTGCGAAATACCAAACTCTGAAAATTGCAACGATAATTCTAAGGAAGTAAGCTAACATTGGTATACAATGACATCATGAAAATTTACTTAGGGGAGGGATACTGACTGTTTTGTACATCTGTGTTGAAAAATAATGCCCAAGGTCGATAGTAGAGGTCGTGCTTGTGAGTTTAATTTCTCCATCTACAGAGAATTTTGCCACTCATGTCCCTTTTCTTTTTTTTTTGGAAAAATGTTATTTTCATTGGCTTTTCTTTCATTTGTTTCAGGAAGTTGCTGCTGGACTTCAAGATGGTAAGCATGATGAGTTTAAAATTTTTTAGGATTATATTTTCTTGAAATGTGTTTTTCTCCCAGACTTTTTTTGCAACCTTTGGTGAAAATCTTAGTAGAAAATCTCTCACAGCACTTCTTCTTCATTATTGACATTTCAACAAAGTGTATGTAGTGGTGGAACATAAGGGCAAGTGCTCACGAATTTTGCTTGGCCGATTGAATTTAAGCACTTTCTATAAAACTTCCTCTTAACAACTGCTACTGACTTTACTTACTATTTCTTAAAAACATCTTTTCAGCGTTCCATTTAACTTTCGTGTTGAAAAAAGTTACTAATCCTTCTCGCAGACCCACTTTCTATGCATGAGGTAGACTTCACTCGTTGTATTAAGATCGGTACCCTTAGAAAAACAATTATTTTTCTTCCTATGATTTTCTTTACCAACAAATGTAAAGATGTAAACCAACTTTTGTAGCTACTTTTAATGAAAAATCTTTACTAAAAAGTTTGATCAAGAGAATCTTTTTTAATACAACGTTTTCTTTTTTCTTTTGTTTCTTTTGTTTTCTTTTATTGCACATGGGAGAAAATAATTCTACGTTTACACGATCATACATCTCTGCTATGCCATCTACTGTGGAATCGTACTGTTTACTTTATTTTCAATATGGTGAACATACTAAGTCATCGAGTGTATATCGCGATATCATTTGTGACTGTGAGATAAGAGTATAGTAGACAATATATTCACAGATTCGTTCACAAGTAATTAGTAATAATAATTATCTACAATTTGATGATTTATAATTTTCTATAAGAAACAAAAACGGAGTTAATATGTCTCAAAAGTTCCACTTCCACACGTAAGGAAGATTTGTACTTGCCCAACGAGAAAATAACTTGCCCCAGGCAAGTCTTATGTACCACCACTGGAATGTATCACATGGGCGAAAAATTGATGAAGCTGATGGAAAGAAAAACACCCAAGCTTCAAATAAAACATATAGGAACAGCAGACTGATCCTTTTGCTGGTCAATGCAAGATCCTATGTTGCAAGCCGGCTATAACAGTTGCTTAATGACAAGCTTATAAAGTACATCTTTACATCATAACATAATGGTGTTCATATAGACTGAAGAATGATTGAAATGTTTGTTGAATTTCTCGCAACGATATTGTTTTTTTGTTGTGTATCAAAAGTTAATAAGTAATGGACAGTACAAAGATAAGTCTGGAGCTCTTTGTCTTAATAGTCCACATGGATGGAGCAGGATTTTCAATTACATTTATGACCTGTTACTTCTCATTTTTCAGGTAAAAAATCCCTTGTGACTTCGACAGACTTTCAACAACAAGATGGAATGAATACATCCCCATCTGAATTCTATGCTACTCTTGAAAACCCTGTCACACAATCCTATGAAGGTATTTACTAGTTAAAAGTATTGTATTTGCCCCAGAATTTCTGAAAGCATTTTTGTGGTGTATCCCCACCCTCGGGATATTCCTTTTGATACACTAACATTTTAATAATTTGAAATATTAAACAGATATTTGACGAGACAAGACCAGATATTGAAATTTATTCCATCAAGCCAAGGCAATGTCGGACGACGCGTGGCAGAGTTGGATATTACCTTGTGAGATGGAATAAATTTAATATCTGTTCTTGACAAGTTGACGAGCTTGACAAATATTTTATTTTTCTTTCTTTTTTTTCTGTTTTGATTTTTGTGAATTGTGAAATGGAACATTCATTCAAATATATTGAAATTCGAATGCACGCACTTTTAAAGTTAAATAAACTTACTGTCGGATAATATCCGATAGCACCACGGAAACTTTCTCTGATTTCTCTGCACTGTAAAGTGTATATTTTTTGATGAATTTTATCTTGTGTTGGAAATGACTACACAATGTCCTCTGTTAAAATTATAGGAAAAGTTAAAAAGAAATTTTCTAATCAAAGTGGATGCTTTCAGAAAATCTGAACTTTTCAGTCCTTTCAATGGGACCCGCACCACCATTGTTTCCTTTACCTCTGTATCTTATTTTGCAGTTGCTACCTATGTGACTGAAGATGGTCAAAATGGACAAGTGATTATAACAGGTGGCGGTTCCTTTCCATCTGACTTGACAGCAAATAGTGGAGGGGCCGTTTCTCTCGGTGAAAATAACGTCACAACAATTGAATTGCCTGATGGCCAAATATTATCCCTTGGTGAAGAAGCGTTAGCACAAATTGCAGGTATGGGGATTTAATGAATCGTTGTCATTGACTATATATTAAATATATTATCCTTTATTGGATTTATTACAATTGGCTGTGTTCTTCAGGGGTTTTTTTTACTGTCCAAACCTTAAAAAGATTAAATGCGTAATTGTTAATTATTGGAGTTATGTCAATTACGGCACTTCCTCGAAATAGTCATTGTCATGAAAGAAAATGGCGGACATGGTGAAACACTATTTTTTTTTCTTTCAACCGGTTTTGTATCTTTCATTATCTTTTTAATCATCTTTAAATAAAATGGAATAATTATAACAAAAAACATACAGAGCACACAACAGTCCTTTTTCAGTCCTTGATCAGCTAATAACGCAGAACTCTGCCTGTAAGGGCATTTCATTTGGAACTGCATTAAGTTATGTAGAGAGAAAGGTATAAATCCTGAGAACGTAATGTACCATCACTGTATTATCTATAAATCTACAGTGCATTCGAACATCCAAGGGATTGTTTAATTTATAGTGTTCTAATTACCAAGGTTCTTTAGATCATAGAAAATCGAATAATAGAAGGTTTGACGGTATTATTGAAATAATATCAAGTATAAATACAGATAATCCTTGTTTAAGCACCCAGTCCCAGTTACCCTAAGTCCCCTTGAGCCCCCATCTGGTGCAAAATTTTGAAATAAGTTCCAAGTCATTCACTGTATACTGTTTAAGCCTGGGGGATTCTTCTTTGAGTTGTGTGCAAAAAGATTGTTAAGGTTCCCATTCAGCCATAGACGGCAGCACTGACATTCAGATTACTAGTTGCATGAATTTTTGAGTTTTGATAAAAGATTTTTTCAAGAATTTTGTGTTATTCATTATTCTTTTAAACTAGTAAGGCCTCGTTTCAATAAGCCCCTTCTTTGAATAATATTGGTGTTGGTAAATAAGCCCTGGGAAGTTATTTAGGCATTTTCTGATAAAATTCATTTTATGCATCCTAAGACTCAAATGTCTCATAATATAATAACAGTTTATTAAATAAAATGTTTCCTCTAATACTATTTCTTACGATTTTGTAGGTCTAGGTAATTTCTCTGGAGGTTCGATCCAACTAGCTACGGCTCAAGGTGTGGATGGTACGCAACAAGTGCAGTACATAATCAAACAGAATTTGGCTACAAAAGATAATCAGTATGAAGACCAACATGCTGCAGATAAAAAGACATATCAGTGTGAAATTGATAACTGCAGCAAGCAGTTCTCTACACCATATCGATTGAAAGCCCATGGAAGGACTCACTCAGGTTTACACCTCGTACATTGTGACGTTTTACAAAAGCCCTTATAAGTTAGAATATAATTTAGAGGAATGTTTTTTATTTGTATTCAATGTGCCATTGATAGGTAATGTAATGTCGACTTAGGGAGGAAAAAAATGAGCTGAAAGTTGCATGATCTTTTCATGATTGCATAATACGATTCCCTTTAAGTTAACTATGTTTTTCTTTGTCGTATGTAGGTGACACATATACGTGTTATGTGTGCAGGAAACCTTTTGGGTCACAAAGTGACTTGCAGAAGCATTCCAAAACACATCTTGGTCAAAAGGAATTTGTTTGTGAGGTTGAAGGCTGCAAGAAAGAATATACAACTGCACATCATTTGAAGGTGAATTTTATTTGAATTGCATTAGAACTGTTTTCCATAGAATTCAGATTTTGTTCTTGGCTTTGCGACGGAGAAAGAAAGAGTGTATTCGCTAGCTGTACGGGGGAGAAAATATGCATCGTGACGTTTAAAGAACATGCTCATTGTGATTTGGTGCTCATACTACCATTGTCTTTGTCAATGTGTTGCTGTTTTAAAGAAAAACCCTTTCTATGTAAATCTACATTATATACGTTGACGTTGAGTAGGAATGTGTTCATCTGACAATTTCTCGACACTAAAAAGCTCTAGTGAAAAACCTTATAAAAGCTCTAGTGAAAAACCTTATAAAGGCTCTAGTGAAAAACCTTATAAAGGCTCTAGTGAAAAACCTTATAAAAGCTCTAGTGAAAAACCTTATAAAAGCTCTAGTGAAAAACCTTATAAAAGCTCTAGTGAAAAACCTTATAAAGGCTCTAGTGAAAAACCTTATAAAGGCTCTAGTGAAAAACCTTATAAAGGCTCTAGTGAAAAACCTTATAAAGGCACTTGTGGGAATTTTCTAGTGAACTGTCTGATAGTGGTTCTCAGTAAGAACAGCGATAACTTAAGGTTTGTTAATGTTCTTCATTTAGGTGCACAAGCGGCAGCATAGTGGCGAGCGTCCCTTTGTGTGTGAATGGGAAGGCTGTGGAAAGATGTTTACTACTGGATATGGTCTAAAATCGCATTTTCGAACTCATACCAATGAACGCCCATATAAATGCCATGAACCTATTTGTACGAAAGCGTTCAAAACCAGTGGTGATTTGCAAAAGCATATTCGAACTCATACAGGTAAATGAAATATCATCTTACACGCTGCTGTTCTAACTAGTACGTATTTCTCAGAATAAGCTTATAGATGAATAGAATGAACTGAAAATTTTGTTATAAAATTTTGTTGTTTGGAAAGTGACATTACTCTGGTACCGATGAGGAAAGGTTTATTATTTGTTTTTTGGATAGACCCGTACGTCAACCTGTTATGTGTTAACTTCGTTGTTTTTGCAATCACGTTTTTATTCATAGGTGAACGTCCTTTTGTGTGTACTTTCGAGGGATGCAATCGTTCATTTACCACGTCAAATATTCGCAAAGTTCACCTGCGTACCCACACTGGAGAAAAGCCTTACAAGTGTGAAATTGAGAACTGTGGTCGCACTTTTGCCAGTGCCACTAATTACAAGAATCATTCCAGAATACATACAGGTTAGTCCGAAGTACGTTTGTCGGCTGAAAAGTCAATATTTTGTTACGAATGATACATTGTAGACAATGATTCCGAAGTCGATCTACAGCTGGATGCAAATTTCTTTAAAGGCGAATGCAATTTGTAAGGACGGAATATACCTTGTTGATAATATGCTGAAAGATCTGCTTTGTCATCATACAGACATAATAGATTTAATGATTTTATTTATGGATTTCACTTGCACGATGTCTCTTGCTATCTCCCACTTAGGTGAGCGACCTTACGTTTGCGAAGTTCCTGGTTGTTTGAAACGATTCACTGAGTACTCCAGCCTTTATAAACATAACATTGTGCATACGCATCAGAAACCATACACGTGCACACTCTGCCACAAGACGTACAGGCAAACATCGACACTAGCTATGCACAAGCGGACGGTGCATGGCACAGAAGATCTTTCCGAATCCGAAAAACAAGGTATTAGCATGTTTTATAATAGATATAGCCTAGCTATTATTGGCGTATGTATTCGAGGAATTGCAATACATACTTGTGTTTGTATTTTGTAGGCTTTCTGTTTCTTTGTGATGCTCATTTTTAATCGAATGAAAATTGCGTTGGCTTCTGTGGATTTATTTTAACTATCGAATGTCTTCACCAGAACATGTTGCTGTTTTTTCTTTTTTTTAAGAAACTGTGCGGGTGCCTCTGAAACGATCCAAGATAACCAACAATAGCCGTCTACGGCCACCGTCCGTCTCTTCAACCGCGAATTCCAGTTCTGGTTACTTACAAGGAATGTCTCTGGTAATCAACAGCACAGCTTCGTCCGACCAACAGTTTACGGCGGAACTGTCCACGCAGCACTTAGCAGAAGCTGGCGAATTACCTGGAGCTATAGCTATCCCTATACAAGTATGTATTCTACGAATTTAGTTTGTTTTTTGTCAATCGAAAATGGTTTGAATTGAAGAAGAAATCAGAAACAAGACGTTATTACGGCTGTGAAAAACACGAAAAGTATTCGATTTATAGAGTGTTCGAATGGCAGAGAATCTACAGTTGACTCTCGATAAGTGGAACCTCCACGGGGCCGGAGAAAATGCTTCCACTTTTAGCGAATGTTCCACTTATCCGAAGTTGGCCTTTGTTCCAAGGGACATACCAAGATGGTGCCACATATCAAAAGTTCCACTTATCCGGGGTTTCACTAATCGAGAGTCAACTGTACTGTATTTCGCTTTTGAGCGTTTCGTTGATATTTTTAGACAATACAAAATAGTTATTATATTGAAAAAATTCTCCAAAAATCAATTTTTGATAATTCTAATATTACGTTTGTTGTTAGGTAACCATGAACCCTGATGGAACGATAGCCGGTGCACAAGGCTTGAATCTGACGGACGGAAACGGTCGAATGATACCTGTTAATTTATCCGTCAGTATTCCGATGAGCTCGTTCTCTTCCATGAACGATAGTGAAAATGACAGCGGTGGCCCTGCTAGCATGGAAACTATATATCCGCAAGAGGAAAAAATCAATGGTGTTTTGAATATTTTGCCGAATACTGATGAAGACGTCAATTCAAGGGATTCAAACGCGGGTAAAAATCTAATCTCATCCTTTAAAATACTCATGCATTTGTGTTGTTTGCGTTCTGAGAAGTACTGAGTACAACGTTTTTTTGACGTCATTTTGAAAACATAATCTCTTCTAAGAAAAAAATATACTTATTTCTGACATCAATTGCATAAATGAATGAAAAGAAAAAAGCGCGCGAATAAAATTGAAATATCTTCTGCAATTAAAACAATATAAAAAAGATTAGCTGTCACGAAATTTTAAGAAGCGACTTTGACAGCATAAGAATACCGCCGTAATGTCGTTCTTGTCACGGCCTTTAACGACAAAATGACGGCGATTCTATGGTGGGTCGACATGATTTTCCTCCTATGATTGTCATTCTAGCCTCTCGTACCGAGGACGCCGACGAACAAAACTCGCTTCCTGACACAACCCTAATTTCAACGTCCATCGATGACATTAGACGCCGTGAAACATCTTCCCCGACACTAATTGATGGTGTTTTAGGTGAAAACCGGTCGTTAATTCGAACGGAACTTCCTGGTGATAATTTTGATGTTGACGCCGAGGAAGGTGATGTGACGGACAAATATCTAACGTCACATTATCGTAAAGACGTCCAGATCCTAAAAACATAATGGGGTGGCGGGGAACAAGGATTAAAACTTCAAGTAAAAAATTTAGTTTCTATTTTTTTGAAATTTTTTGTGACTTCAAATTATTATGATTTAGCATGTTTTTAAATGCTACCGAATTTGGGATCATGGTTGAATAGCGTTCTTTCATACTGCATTACAAGCACTGCTTCAGAAACAATATTTTTCTTGAAACCTGTCAATCAACATGTCTACGACAACGCTTGCCTATACACTCGTTTGAGCATGTCTGCTTCCAAAAGAAAATTATTCTCTAAATATAACGATGTTTACGTCAAAGGATTGTTTTGAAGAATTATTCCATATTTATTTTTTTCCTTTATACATAATAACAATAAACAAAAAAGACATGATAATGTATTTATAGTTCCATTTTTACGAAGAAAACCAAATATCATAGAACTCGAAATCATATCGCATTGCTGATTTTTTTGTTTACGTCACCAATGTTACACTCGAGCTGAATTGTTCTTTGACGAATTTAAAACCGCAGTCTGTTCACTTGACATCCTACGATATGTTTCTTAAGTTCCTTTACTTGACATCTTGAAAAGATGCTCCTTTAAGTCACTTGTAGGTTTTCTAAACACGTTGAGCTGATAGTTTAAAGTCGTTTCAAATTTTTCCTGGTGAACCGGAATGTAAAATTAGTCGAGAAGGTCCATTCTCAGCCAGCACAAGACGTCTTTTTTTATGTCTGAAATATGTCTTTTTAGTATATATTTTTTTAGTGATTTTAGACGGCATATATGGCTGATAGTGCTTCTAATAGGCACAAATGTCTCTACAAGCATTGAAAAGGAATTTCAAGCGGAAACCAAAAAAATTAAAGAACATTTGCCGTATACTTTTAAAATTGTCACCATCTTATCTTACAAGAAGACCCCTGCCAACAGCAACAAAAACAATAACAAGCCTCGTAGAACTCCTACCATATTTTTTACCAGTATCACAGACTGAAATTCTCCCTATAGTTAAGCGTCGCCTAAGGATGACGGGCTTGTGAGTAAGGTAGATATTTTTTACTTCTTTTATCCAATCAAATTTTTCAATTTGGTACATCAAATAATACTATAAAGGGAATCAGTGTTGGGGCGAGGTTTAGAAGAGAAAACGGTGAGTAATAAGGAAGAGCCTTGAAGCTCATGTTTTCAACCAGGAAAGATGTCTAAAAATTAATCGAAGCGTTTTAAATCAGATGTAAAACTAAGGGTGGGCATTAAAATATACGTGACCTAGTAACTAAAGTAGCATATCTTCTAAAACATTACGCAGCGGGGAGTAGTTCATTTTTCCTTTTTCATAAAAAATAAATTGTTGTAACAGGATTTAATTAGGAACCTTGTATTTTCGAGACTAGCATCTTCTTGTCATTTCCTTTCATATGACGATGTCAACGATGACACAAACACAAATTACGTTGATGCTAACTTTATCAACCCTTCACTCTAATTGGTTGTCATCAGCTTGTGCATGAACATATGCACGCGGCTATTGATTGAGTTCATTCATTTAGCACAATTGTGCACAGAAATGTTTTTGAGATTATAATAATGTTGATGTTGTAATATTTTGTCTTTTTATTTTGTCTTTTGTTAATGTTGTCTTTGTTTCGGTGACTTAAAATGATGCAATTTCATTGGCTCGTTTCTGTTCTCTACGACATTTGCCTCTACTTTGGTTCGCTGGGACGCCAAAAAAATATTACTCAGATGAAAGAGACCACGCAATGACGTGATGTTTGAATGGAGTTTCGGTAAAGGTCTTTTGACATAAGCCAATCAGGCTTCGGGCTAAAAAGTGTTGCTTACATGTATTTGAACATTACACTTTGCACGCTACCACTGAAGTTATATGTGGGCTTTCATGTTGTCTCGATAAATGCCTGTCAATGAACGGAATTCTTCCTTATACTGCGTAGCCGTCTCGATAAATGCCTGTCAATGAACGGAATTCTTCCTCATACTGCGTAGCCATGACCAAATTCTCGGTTGCTAGTGGCTGAGAAGCTTTAATCAGTAAATTTGTAACAGACTGCTGTTATGGAAACACAGAATTCACGATCGCCCCCCTTGTTCAAATTTTAATAACAATATGTTAATGAGATGAATTCATATTCGAAAATGTATTCTGGGTATTATAGAAATAAAGACCTTGCGCGGTTTGTGTTGACTGCCATGGCAACATCGCCATTAGAATCAACAAGGAAACGCATGGTTTACAAAATGGTTTTCGATCATTTTCTGAAGTTTCGGCTGTTGGAATTTCAAAGAATCCTCTATAGAGTAAATTTAAGATTGACGGCGGTTCTAAAAGACGGCAAACATATCGGAACGTGTTTCACTTGCTTTGTTGAAACTGCTAATAATAACATCTTTTTAACGCGCTAATAATTATGGGAATTATTTTTAGATATATCTCTATTGTCTGGCAATTTGTTTCCAATTAGCTCTTATTGATTAATTTACTGAATTCTTCCTCAGATCTCTTAGATGTATCGTCGGGAATAAGAACTTCTTAAAAACAGTAGAAATCGAATTGATGACATTCATCCTTTCGCCACAAATTGTTTTCGGTCTGCCGGTGTAAATGGATAGGGTTTTTTTTATTTTCCGGGCTCAAATAGATCTATCAAATAAAATTACCTAACAATTTGTAAACTTTTTGTAAACAATATGTAAACATGACAAGTTCCTAGTAAATTTGGTAATCCTTTTTATAATACATTTCACTGGATGCCTTAATATTATCTGGCTTCACCTTGTAGAACTTGCTTGTTTTTTGCTTATATCTTAATGCTTTATGAAATCCCTGTGAGAATTACTTTTGATTTTATATTGTTAATAAAACTTTAATATGGCGATTAAACAATTTTCTCAGAGGTGTGATTATTCAACCATTAATCGGAGTTATGCGCATATAATCTAATGAAAAACATTTTCTAAAGATTTAATATTTTCTTGCTATATTGTGCAATTTGTGGAATTTTATTTAGTTGCCAGTTTTTCAAACTCTTTGATACAAAACATTAGATTTTTCCAATCGATAATCTTTTCGTCGTGTTAAGGCCGATACACATTAGGCGAATTCGCGGCTACCTGGTATTCCCCGCCGAATTCTTCTACAATTTTCGACGATGGACAAAAATATATGGCGATATTTCTCGTCACGAAAAAGTAGAAATGGTTTCTACTTCGCCGCTAAAAATTGTAGTAATTTTAGTAAGTAGTAGCAAGTAACTGTAGTGTTTGCGCATGCATCGAGCCAAATTAGCCGCGAATTCGTCTAGTGTGAATCCGCCTTTTTGTTGATTTTATCATCTAAACATTCGAAGAATCAACAATTCTTGTATATTCTAAAAAAAACAAAAAGTATTCGCTCCTCAGAATGATTTCTTGCCCTACTGAAATACTGCAAATATTTGTTTTTCCGTATGCAAACGATTATCTCTCTTATCTTGAAGTTCCTCGGATAGCGTTAACAAAGCAGTATACAGTGTTCCTCGATTATCCAGATACATAATCTTGTGTTTCCTTTTCAATTTTTTTTACTGATCAAGAATCATTTATGATCGGAATTTTTATTTACGTGTGCAACGGAAGACTGATAGATTATGTTCCAACGTAATATCGATAAAATGTTGTTTACATAACGGAAAGGTGGTTGTTGTTCTTCCCATAGAAAGTATATCTCCTCCTCGACATTTAAACTTGAACGAGTGGGTTCACTTGTCCTGTAAAAAACATGGGACAGGACCGTGGACAGGACAGGAAAAACGTTGAATGCTGAAACCTGATTGGTCCTTTTTCTTCATTCTTGCTCCTTGCTATATGCATACCCCGATTTGTTCCGTTCCGTTCCTCGACAAGACTATTTTCTTATAATATACAGACATGTCATAGATTCTACCAATGTTAGTGATGCGTTCTTTTTGGCTAAAATTTGCTCAACTTTGATTTGCACGTAATGTTTTTCAATCTCCTGGATTGCTATATTTTAATCCGGTACATATTCTCGAGTAGTACTTCATCTGTCTCCACCCTCTCCTCAATAGAACATTTTCTTTTGCTAACAGCTAACGTTAACTCTAGTACACTTTTTTTTACAAAACGGGAGGCGGGGGCGGAGGGTCTTGTAAACCGATTTCTTATAACAAAGAAAAGTGTGAAACTGATTTTTTTTTAAATGTCCCCCATGATGAAAAACCACTGTCGCACAATCACTCACACGTCACAGTCTTATATTATGGAAGGAAAATTTGTCGCACAAACTGTAAGAGGCCGTTTTTGTATAAAAATGTTTGAAAAAACCTTCACTGGTCAGTCGTCATCATGGGGGACATTTTTTTTTCAGGCAAATTTTACAAGGTTTACACCACGAACCTAGGTGGTCTGAGATATTAACTGTATGAAAATGTATAGGCAATAAATAGAAAGAAAAAAACCTTCCTCCCAATAAATTGTGTTGTACTATTATACAACAGAAAAGGAAACGTACTAGAGGTTATTTATTTTTCGGCAAAAACTCGGCATCGTTATCAACTAAATGTTAATGAAATATTAAGTTGAATCTTTTTTTCAATTATTATATGACCAGTTCACATTTTTCTACTTTTGTTTTGGAACTATATTCAGTTCACCATTTATGATGGATTTTTATTTTTGTGAGATAGAAAATGAATTAGCTTGTCATCCGGGTTCTTTTGTCCTTCTCGTTCTAACGTAACTTTTCGATTTCAATCATCTGAGGATCTCCATTTTGTTTTTGTTGTTTTTTGTTGTAATTTTTTTTATTTGTTTTGTTTTGGTTTTTTTTATGAATACCGCGTTTCATGCTAGGTGAAAGAAAATTAAACGGGACCGATTCTATTCACTGTTAATTAATTGTTTTTCTATTCTATACCATCGTTCATTAATAAAAAATTCAGATTTGGTTGTTTTTTTATTATTCCTATTATTTTTACGATTACTATTAAAATACATTGACAGACGGAATTTTGTTAAAAACATTTTCTGATTTGCTTTTGACTGGAGCAGACACAATACAATAGAAGTGTTCAGATCGTAATAAAAAGATATATACAGCGAGTAAAGAAGAAATTAATAGTATTATTCCTACGAAGTAGCAAGAATCAGGATTTTTTTAAGATTTAAATTTAGGGCGATCAAGTATCCATGTCAAAGAGTTATAATATACTTTTTGCTATTCTATAAGGAAAGTTTAATGTATTAGTAATTCATAGTGGGATATCATTTAAAAGGAATCAAAGAAAAATAGCCTCGATATAATTAATAAAATTACCTCATACAATATACCTTGGTAATTCTTGCAGAACTAAGCCTCAAGAAGATTACAACGCTGGGTATTGTTTGCGAAAAAAATATTTTTATCCAACTGACTGCGTCATATTTATAACAGAAAAATACTTAATTTTCAAACTCATAACTTAATGAAACATGAAAATTTTCTGAAAAAGGAACAACGGAGGAACAATCAATCGGTGTTGCCGCGTATTCGTCAGTGGAGATTAATCAAATATAGAATACTACAAAGCTGTTTATCTTAATTACGAAATTAACGGAGACTTTTTCAACTTCCCCTGCGATTCTTTTATTTTTCATTCTGACAATTTTTTTTATGATTGTTGTATACGACCAAAAAAAGTGAACATTTGTTGGGAAAATAGAAAGATGCTTACAATAATGCACAGTATATTTATTTCACTGTTATGTGTGACGTATTTTGTGGAAAGTTCGCTGGATTTAACAGTAAGTGGCCAAGAGATACAGAAATTATTGTTCGGTAAGTTTTTTTTACGTCATTATCTTAAAATCTACTTGTAATTTTCTTCTAAAATTTTCTTGGGGAAATAAAAAATACTTAAATTTGATGTGATCGAAAAACGCCTGCTAGCACTTCAGCAATTTTTTGTGATTATCTTTCCAAACATATTATTTATTTTTTGTGATGTACCAATCCGTCTTATTTTCGTAACCAAAATTTCAGTCATTTTTAACAACAACGAGTCTTACTGAAACCTACATAGACTGCATAACTCAGGTTGTTTAGAAAAGAAATCGACACGCCTCCATACCTGAAGCATGTAATATGAGAAATAAAACGAAAAGAAGAAAAAAAACGATTTCGTAACAAAAATAAACCCCCCAAACAAAAAAACGATGAATAAAACAGTATTTGCACCTGCGAATTTATTTAAATATTATTTAACCACAGTTGACAAATGACGAAAAAAAATTAGGAAGAATTTTTGGTTAGTAATTGTAAACACAGTACGATATTTCTTAAAAGATCATCATTATTTCATGAAAATAAATGTTTTGAAAGAAAGAAATAAACACTCTTGAAATACGTACATGACAATGAGAGCACCAATATAACGTTTGAAGAGGAAGTCGAATTATGACGACCACGCTATAAAATTCCAGATGTAACGAATTTATTGCCATATCTTATTCTTCTGAGTTAATGTCAAGAGATGATGTATATTCTTTTTGTGATACTCTCGACGATAGGTTCAAAAGACGATATAAAGATAGTTGAAAATGGAAATATTTCCGACATATTTCGAAAAAACCTCAAATCCATTTTACCACCAATACAGCCCAAATATTCCGAATTGAAGTTACAGTTTTCTTCACCGAAAAGGGTAAGTAATTAATTATTTTTTGTTTATGTGTTTATTTCAGTTTGTTTGTTTGTATGTTTGTATGTTTGTTTGTTTGTTTGTTTGTTGTCTTTTCACATTTGGCCTGCTACTTGAATATATGTTTCCCAACAATGAATTTCTGCTTGCACTATATACGTCCATTTTGTTTTTGTAAAGTTGCCCAAGTTTTGATGACGATATAACACAAAACACAGTTGCCAAATTCCACAGTGCAATTTCAAACATTAATGAGTTCTGCTCAATTACCTATCTTTAATCGATTAATGTTTATATCTGTACTTCAAATTTCAAATTAATTTGCAAGCTACTGTAGCAGTGATGCTGTTCTAATCTGTGTCTCCTGTTATGATAAGCTCGAAAACAACATCTATCAGCAGATTTTATGAAACATAAAGGCATCACACGAACTATAGGCAACGATAACACTCAACATGTACTGCAAACCTCCTATAATTATAAGTACATCGTCCATACGGGCATCTCTACAATATAAAACCTCGAAATGAATTACTCAATATAAGGGTAGTTAAAACGTCTTCAAGCTCAGTTTTAAGGATGAAGTTCCGTGTGATAACGTAACAAACCATGTTTTGCCCAAGCTACACGCGGACAGGCATGTGTAATACCCTAAAACATCAGCAGCCTTTAACCATATAGACAAAGCCAAGTGCACTGACATAGGATTAACAGAAGGTATTTTTTGGCAGTATTTTCGCACCAGAAGGAATATTATTGTTTATGTCGTTTTAATTAACGCACCAAAATTTGAAAAGAATGTGGTACTTATGTAACAAACCTGTTGTTGTTATTGTTGTTGTTTTTACGGTTATATATTTTGTTTTTCTTTCTATTTTTCATTCTCACGGGGAAAACACTCCGTGAAATGATTCCACAGTAATTACTTTTCTATGAACATTTCTATTATGACATTATATCGAAAGTTATTATATTTCCAGTTCATGTCACCACTTTTCCTGGAAATTACTTATTCCAAATTACCGATATCCTGTGACTTTCCGTTGTCTTTCGTCGACGTCATGTCACTAGGATACTCGACAGAATCAAAAAATCAAAAAAAATTGAATGCATTTCCTTCGATTTAACGAGTATTGCCGCGAATTTACCGACAAATTGTTATGGGAAAAAATCCTTCGTGTGAATCATTCGCTTTAATGGAAATCGACCTAAGTCACCATGAGTGTTTATTGGAATTTAAAGTATGGGGGCTTACTCAAAGACGCTACCTAAGTACGTAATTAGGAAGCTATCTAGTTGTGTCACGGCTGCTTTAACGGACGTTGGCAATATCTTTGTCACATCCAAAGCGTGAAATCGTTAATCTTGTTCAAAAAATTTATGTTTTAAGAAAATATCACGTTGGTTCGTCGGAACCTACTCGCCTTGATACAGAAGAAACCGTGGTAGCTTAATGATTCATTAATGATGATATTGTCAATTAATTAATAGCATAAATAACAATAATAATAATAAAAACAAATAAACAAATAAACTTCTGATCAAATCGCATTCACATTTTCCCATTATGAGGAAATACGCGCGGTGTAGCTGTTCTTTCCACAATCGTTTCAGATTATTAGTTGATGCGATTGAACCTTTCCACACGTTCTGTCGCTTAAATCCCTAACGTACGCACGGCACCAGAAAATGGCATGGGTAACAAGTTGACCACTTTTATCGTCTGTCCATTTTTGTTGTTATTATTAAACCTCAACTCGATTGTTTTGTTTTCAACATTAATCATCATCGGCATTTTGTTGTAGTTGATCTAATTGAGCTTAATTTTCGCTAATTACTTTAAATCTAATTATTAATAAAAAAATATGTATACATACATATATATTTTATCTGATTAGTGATAGCCTTACACAGTTGTGCCGGCGACACAAACAGGACTTTTGAAAGTATTGTTATGGAAGTGTAATTTCGTTCATCAAAAAATATATTTCACCAGGTGGGCATATCATACGAAGCAAGGGACAGGAAAAAGAAGAGAAACATGGGAAATGAAGCTAAGGTAATCGGATGACTTTAATTAATCGGGTTAACGGTCCGAAAAGATTTATATTTTCACGAAGGATTGATGACGTAAACATGATTGCGTACATTTTAAAAACAAAACCACTGCGGTAGAGGAAACTCAATTAATAAGAAGACGTAATTAATGACAATATGGACACTTTATTTTCATTTATTTTTTTTCGAAAACTTTGATTTGGCATTGGACTACTTTCCAAAATCTATAACCTTGCCATATATATCGAAGTTTGAGTTATCTAGTATGATTGACAACTTGGAGTTGGTTCTATTTTTTTATCCTTTTCATTTTCATTGGATGGTTTACTCCAATCAAATACCGTTCATTCTGATCATGCTCAGAGAAAGCTTTATTTACACCATCCTTAAAGCACAGTGAGCAGACGAAAAGCCTTTTAAAATATCTAATGAAAGAACTTGATTGTTTTGGTGAGGCTAGTTTTGATCGAAGCTACGAGGCTACGATTTGTATCTTACAAAAAGAAGCACGTCTTATCAATAATACTTTGTTTACAAGAAGTTCCTTAATCACATCTCTGTCCTTCATAGTTGTATTTAAAAAAACTATTATAAGAAACTAACAAACATGACCGATATACAGCGTATACCTATACTAGTAACCCGCTGCTGGAGTTTATCCGTTTATATTGGGATCAGTATTGACTGAACGTATCCTTATGAAGATCTTTGTAAAAGAAATAAATTCATCTTTAATGTGGAAGCATTTGAAATATTTCCATGCATAATCGCTATCGATTTGTTTTTGTTCTTAAAAAAACGGAGACTTTTGTCGGTTACCGTAAATGCTCTAATAAATGCCCTGAGTTTTATTTAATTTTTGCCATTTTAGAGGGCGTATAATAGAGACTGGGCGCTTGTTCAAAACGTTTTATTTGACATTGGACTCCACTGTACATTATAATCGTTAAATTGTAAGCTAGTAAACGTCATTGTGCAGCGATGGTGTGGTGGATGACCAACCTCGTTCCCAGGGCTTTGTGCCTTTTTGAGCCGTCAAAAATTCGTCAAATAGCGAGTTGCCCTGGGAACGAGGTTGGTGGATAGTACCTTCGTTCGCCGAGGCCCGTGTTCGAGTCTCAGTCAAGTCGCATTTCGATACACTCTGATACGCTTTAAAAGCAGCGTTTCAACCGTCGACTAACTGCACACTAGCCTTCAGGTAAGTAAGACCAATGCTATACGTTTCTCTGGTGGTAAGTCAACTTCCTAGTTGCAAGTCGGCAGGCAGAATAGCCAACCACGGATGGAATCCTAAGGTCTTAAAACTCCCCGTTATTTACTTATTTTCTTACTAAATTTCTTCGGAAAGAATTAGAGATTCAATTTTCCCCCTCCTAAATCACAATTATTTTGAAAAAAAGGTATTTTTCATTTTTTATTTATTTATTTTTTTCATTTAATCCTATATATTAATACCCGATTCTCTGTCTCTCTTTCGGTCTGTCTGTCTGTCTGTCTGTCACGCAAAATTTTAGACGCGAGTAATGAAAAAGATCGGGGAGTCAGCAACGTAACATCAAACATAAAATATTTTTTCTTGTTCTACGTCATGGAACGCGAGATTTAGGGAAATTATCTCAAGAACCAATAGGAATAACTGACGTTTTTTTGGATCCGCGACATTGGCGATGGGGTGATAAAAAGATTTGGGCAAAATTTAGGGACGGGACGCTGTGACGTCATTAAAATTTTTGATCAAGGATATCTCGGTAACGGTTCGTCATAGAGACATGATCCTACACATTTTCTTGATCAGAATTTTGAGCCCTACAAGATAGTAATACTTTTCGTTACTGATTCATTGATTTAACTTTTCGTGAATTCTCAGTGACTGAGGACGCAGGCTGAATATGGGCGGCGAGTGACGCCGCCTTGGCGGCTAGTATTTATTTAAAGTCGATAAAATACTCCAGTTATTTAAAAATAAATTAATTTCATAAATATAAAAAAATATTAATTTCCACAATTTGACAATAGAGGTAGAATAAACATATTATGTAAAATACAAACACGCACAAAAAAACAGTTTTTCGTTGGATTTGATTTCAATCTTACATTCCAACTAACAACCCATGCCTGTGGAATCCACCCAGTTTTTTTGTTCGTAAAGGTGTTTTGAATTGATGCATGGATCCGTTTTAGATTTTATTTCTTTAAGTTATAAAACGTTCTATCTCTTTTCACCATTATTGGTGTTTTATTCAAACGGACGCGGCATGACAATGATTTTATAGTTTCAACCACTAATGCAATCCTGTCGAAATAATGGAGTATATGTTTTTTGCTAACAGGTCTGATAAAAATGTTTGAAAGAACGAGGCATAAGCTTGACCCTGTTCTTAATAACTCAAACAAAATTTATAAGGTTTGCACCATTTACTTTGGTGAGGAGGAATTGTCCAGTTAAAACTATATGTGAATAATAATAATAACGGAAAGATATATAGATCGATACACTTTGAAAGTTTAGTTTCAAAATTAGTTGTGAATAAAGAATCGAGGGGATCAAAATTAGTCACCCCAGAAACCAGTTTTGTTCCACATTTATTTCCTTAAGGGCGGTCTCCACAGCGCGCGCTCAAGTGGAGACCGGCCTTAAAACGCACAGCGCCCATTGTTTTCAAAACAATACATTGCCCGAGCGCTACGAGCGCGCGCTCAAGTGGAAGCCGGCCTTTAGGCAAATGTGTGAATTCCATCTAACTCCATCTTAGATGATTTTGAATGTGATAACTCCATCCTGGGTGTTTTTGAATGACATGTCATATGATAACCTTACGATAGGATTTTTTTTAATAAAAAGCTTACACCAGCATGTCAATATTTTTCTTCAATCGAACTATTGGTTAATTAAAAAGATGATATTCCTCAAGACTTGCAGATTTAAAAACTAACAACCCACCTCAAGACACGTCTTCTCGTTTTCGTTAAATATCAGCCTCGTTTTCATGTTGATTTGAAATGGAGAAAGCCTTGTTCCTGAATCCCTGCATGAATAGTTGCTGAAAGTTTCTCACGAGCGCATCAGATTTACAAATGATTTGTTTCCTTCATAGCTTTACTATCGAATGCATTTAACATCAAGCGATACTAGTATTATGCTTAATCCAACCGTCACCATACCTTATAGAGGAAGATTACAGAAAAGAGCTATCGGTAAGTGTCATATGTCAATCTAATTAGTTTTTTTTTTTTGTTTCCAGAATGGGTCGATTACGAAGGTGTCTGCTTATATACAAAGCTTTCTATGGTAATATGATACTATACCGATCAACTCTTGGTCAATTTAGTCTCTACCGACCGCCACTTTGGGTCACATTTTACAGAAAACCGCTTGCTGTGACAGGTTTTTGGGAATCGGACTGGACTTTATAACGTTAAAGTACAGCTAAGATAAGACGAGACATCGAATTATCCATCCCTTTTTTCTAAAAAGTTTTAAAAATTTGTTGATGCTAGCAACAACAACAGCTAGAAAAATACTCGGTTTTTTGTCAAAACTTAAACGTTTTAGCCTTTTTTATGCAGCGTCTCAAAATAGAGCAATAGAGCCGATAAGGTATAGATTTTACAGTTCAAAATCCTCAACATGGAAGAGGATCTTTACCTAAAATAGATACGTTTATTTTCATCGGTTCATATCCGTCATTGCGTCAAAGAGATCACTGTTAGAAGAGAATATACATTAGAATCTCTATGGTGCATAAATAAGGTGTCTTCTTTATAGCTAGAGATGTCTGCTTTACCTTACCTATGAGAATTTGAATTTGTAAATCCACTCATCCGTACATGGAGTATGTGTCCATTATACGGAGATGTCCACTTCATAGAGATTCCATATAATGATAATGTTACTGTTCAAACGTTTGTTTAGCGTTCAAAATCCGGTTTCCTTGTACAAAGCTGAAGAGTGGCATAGTGGACCTGGGAATTGTCATTGATTTTTCATATGATTCGAATGACATTGTACCCTACGAAA